>VCMS01000020.1:0-39159 GCA_022539475.1 Gracilaria domingensis
AGCCGACGGACCCCGCTCTACACAAAGCTGTTGTCGTACCGTATATCGGTTGAGGATGTTTACTTCGATTCGCTCTTCGCGAGGGAAACCGGTTAAATGAATGACTACATTCGAAGGTTTGAATGTTACCCTTGAAAAAACAAGCGAAGTCTCGGGGGACAGAATCCTACCTTGTCTTGGATTCCTTGCCAGTTTTCGTCCAGGAGGCCGATATTAACTCGGTATGAGTGAAGCACAGCATATGTTGGACTGCCGTACTTCCTAACAGGGACTGCGGAAGATCAGTAAATCAGTTCGAGGAAACTCGAGAAGCCTCGGAAGAGAGTCACGTGTTTGCCGAAGCCGTGAAAAACTACCTTTCTCAGGTCGTACGCGACTTCCAACGCACTTACAGCGGCTACTCTGCTGTTCGCGACACTAGACAGAAGAGTGGAGAATCTGAAACGGTTATTCAACGCGGACTGACAAAGCGTTCACCGATGTGGTAATGTTATTCCGCACAGGAGCGGTTCTGTACCATGTTTGTTATGGTTTGACCCCACCATGCGGTCGTTGGTCGCTCCCGACGCGAGAAACGCCGAATGACGTACCTAGAGTTGGTAATACCCCAGGCGGAAGGAGAGACGTATCGACCCGCAACCCGGGCAGCGGCCGCTCGAAAGCGCTTACTCGTCGGAGAGTTCTCACCATCGATGTCGGTTTTGCGACCGTGAAACACGCTTGTCGTGGACGCTGATAACGTCCAGTCATCGGAAGTACCCATCTTACGGATTCCTACGACCTGCCGTCAAACCTACGATTCCGAGCACGGAAGAAGACCCCGCATTGTATGCCAAGGTGTCCGGGTGCCTGCAGCCCCGCTGCTTACGCTAACAATCCGTCGCGTCTGAACCGTCCAGGGGAAGGACACAGCACCACAAACGTCGAGGGACAATCGCCCTCGCGACAAACCGGGCTCGGTTCATATGTACAGTGCTACCTTCCAAGGTCACGTATCGACGCAGTGCGTATTTCCGCCCGTCGCACAGCCGAAAAATATTGCGTATTACGACGCCCTCACGCCCGAGGAAAAGGAATCTGTTCCACGAAAGGAATATGATAAGGCCAGAGCTGAACTTGGATTACCGGTTCCGGTCTATGCTCAGCCCTCCGTTCCGGCACAGGCACCTTCGAACCAGGTTCAAGGCGAAGTACCCACGCATGGGGTTCAGTTAGGCCCCCGAAGGGAGTTCACGCACCGAATTCGGTGAGCCCCGTTCAGAAAAACTGACTTCGGGAGTTTCCCCTACGGAGGGGCGCTTCCGAGCCGAAGTTAAAGGCGCCCGAGGCGTCACAGCTTCGCTCCCCAGCTGTTAGAATCCTTTCAAGGATAGCGGCTAAAACTGACGTGAGCTCAGAACACCTTTCGGTTCTACGTCGTCCGTGGATACGGTCCCGTAATCTCCGTATTCCGGAAAGAGTTCTTGTGATGGCCAAGAGAAACTACAAAGTTTATGCCGATCTTGGCTTGTCTAACCAGTTCATGGTTCGACAGTTGTCTGTGTTGGATACAGGAGCTGCACCGAACCTGATTCACCTTGAGTTGGTGCCACCCGCGCTACGGGATGAAATTCGTCATGGTCCAGGTTTGGATATCGCGGATGCCAACAATAACCCGTTGCGTACTCTTGGTACATACCTCTCATGGTACGATTAGGAACCTGTATGGTTAAAGTGGATTTCATGGTTTGCAAAAGCATTGCCGCACCGGTGATACTCGTTGTGACTTTTGTGATCGTTTTGTTGAAGCGATTCGACCTCGAGCTCGAGTTGTTACCATGGATGATGGTTCCGAAATACCGATTGTAAGGAAACCGCTAAAGAGAGCTACACGCAAGCGCGTCCCGCTCCTGCTGCACAGGAAGTTCCAACCGTCGACCCGGTATCATCTAAGCTCCATGTGGCTCATGCCATCGCAATCCCTGCGCATCCCAAGTTTGGGTCACCATAACTACTAAGCAGTCTGGCCTACGTGTGGTACAACCATTGCATCATTGTATGATCAGAAGCAACTCGCTTTGGCGAACGGAGTAATCTCGGTGGAACCCGACAAACCATTCAGAGTTTTGGTCGCCAACTTTGGCACAACCCGACAGTGGTTAGCTAAAAACCAAATCCTTGGTACCACTCTCCCACACCCTGCTGCTATCGTACCGACGAAGATACCCGTTGCGGATGTTCTCGGTATACCGATGCTAAGGAGGGGGAGGGATCAGCGGAAACCCGCTTTTACCGCATCGGTTACCCCGCGAGCGAAGTTACCGAATCGCTGCACCCACCGAGGGTAAAGCGTTGCCACCAGGAACGGAAGATACAGACCCTGTCAAGGAACTGGAACAGTTGAATTTTGATCATGTACCTGAATCTCATAGAGGTAAGCTAAGAGAAATGTTGAGGGAGTTCACACCCATGTGGGATGGATCCCTCGGGACAATTGGAATCACGGAACACCGTATTGACCTACTTCCAGTACTAGCCCCATTTCCCAACACCCATACCGGGCTGGTCCCAAAGCTAGGAAGAAGAGCAATCTCAGGTTGAGAAGATGTTACGCGCTGGCGTCATAGAGCGGCTCAATCCGCTTGGGCCTCACCCGTGGTGCTAGTTCCAAAAGCGGACGGATCGTGGCGATTCTGTATTGATTACCGTCGTCTAAATTCGTCACCGTCAAAGACGTTTATCCCATACCCAGGATGGACGAATACATTGACTCGCTTGGAGTGCTACAGTGTTCACCGCCTTGGATGCCAATTGGGGATACTGGCAAGTTCCGATCCGTGAAAAGGATAAGGACAAAACTGCTTTGTGTGCCACCAAGGTTGTACCGGTTTAAGCGAATGCCGTTCGGATTAACCAACGCACCGGCTACGTTTCAACGTGCTATCGATATCCTCTTGGCTCGATTCAAGTGGAAGACCTGCTTGGTGTATCTTGACGATATCATCGTGTTCTCCGATAACCTTGATGACCACTTAACACACGTCCGGGACGTCATGAGAGTCCTCAGGGACGCGGGCATTACGCTGAAACTCAAAAAGTGCGAGTTCTTCACAGATTCTGTCAAATACCTAGGGCATATCATTCGACCTGGACAGCTCTCAGTTGACGCAGTTCGCGTGAAGTCGCTGAAGGAAGCGAAACACCCTACGACACAAACGGAACTCCGCAGTTTTCTGGGTCTTTGTAATGTATATCGGCGTTTTGTCCCGAACTTCGCAGATATTGCGACCCCCCTTAACCACCTTTTGAGAAAAGGTCAACCAGTTCAACTGGAACCCCTAGGCGACGCGGAAGCGTCTGCTTTTTCGGCATTAATTGACGCAGTAACGTCACCGCCAATCTTGGCTTTGCCTAAGCTAGGACTTCCATTCGAAGTAGACACTGACGCCCAGTGCACACCAGGTTGGTTGCGCCCTGTTTCAGGTCACGGAAGACGGCGTGAGACATCCAATTGGATACTGTCGCGATCCTTGAACGTACACGAACGTAACTACTCAGTTTCGGAGAAAGAGTGCTTAGCCGTTGTATGGGCTCTAACTACACTGAGACCATATCTTATGGGCAACCATTTTACGGTACATACGGACCACTCATCTCTCCGATGGCTCATGGAAATCTCGGAACCATCAGGACGCTTGATGCGTTGGCGCTTGAGGTTATCGGAGTTCGATTTCACAGTTACGTACAAAAAAGGAACGTTGAATCTGCAGGCAGATGCACTCTCCCGCTTGGGACAGATGCAGAAGCGGCACCAGTTGACGATCTGGACATACCATGCTTTATGGTGGAAGAACAAGCAGGTTGGGTCGAATCTTTGTCGGATGACATCTGTGACGACATCCTGCTCACTTCTGAGAAGTTGGATCCCTTGACCGGATCTTTTGTACCCATCACTCCCGAGGAGATGATCCGAGAACAGCAAACGGATGAGTTTTGTACGCGAATTCGCGCTCGTCTCAATGGAGGAGATCGTATACCTTTTCAGGTTAACGATCAGGGGTACCTGGTTAGGTTGGTCGAAGCGTATACCCAAATTGTGGTCCCATACTCGCTGCAAAACCGTGTGTTGGTAATGACACACTATGTGAAGGTAGGAGCCCACCCAGGAGGTCGAAAACTATACTTGACCCTGCGTAGGGATTTTTACTGGCCGTCAATGGCATTGGACTGCTACGCAGTACGACGCTCTTGCACCGAGTGCGCTAAGAATAACGTGAAACTTCGTAAGTACTCGAAGAAGTTAACGCTGTTCCCAGCACGGTCTCCTTTGGAGTTTATCGCTATCGATATCTTAGGTGAATTGATCAGAACCGCAAGAGGTAATCGATACCTTCTGGTTATCACCGATCGTTCTCTAAGTTGGTACGGACAGTCCCGCTGAAACGGATTACGGCCACCGTGGTTGCACAAGCTTTTGTCACCCACTGGGTCTTTGTGTACGGTCCACCGGTTCATCTATTATCAGATAACGGTTCACAGTTCACGTCGAAGTTTTTCCAGGACGTCTGTCGGATCTCGAGTGTCAAGAATCTATTTACGACCACCTACCACCCCCAAACAAATGGTCAGGTAGAACGATTTAACCGTACCATGCTGAATGCATTAAGATCTTATGTGGCAGATCATCCTAAGGATTGGGATTTGTATACGGACGCTATTACGTATGCGTACAACACCCAAGTCCACCGGGTAACGAAGCTAGCACCTTTTGAGTTGGTATTGTCAAGAGTACCGCCACCGGTTGCAATCGAGGCTCAAGAAACGCTTTCTACGTACCCGTCTGTTGGGTTATACAGGAACGCTTGGAAGGATTGGTTAACCAAATGGTACCGGTCGCTCGCACAGCGATGGATAAGGCGCAGGCCGCTTATAAGCGCAACTTCGATGCGAAGGTTAAGACCCCATTACCAAAGGTCAAACCAGACGATATGGTATTTCTCCGCAAAGAATACTATAATCCGGAGAAGGAACGCCGCCACAAGCTCTCGCCTATCGCGGAAGGACCCTACAAGGTTATTTCCGTCACGGACGATACCGTAGTATTGGATATCAATAATCTCCACGAACGGATATCGTTAGACCGTGTCGCGCTGGCACCACCACCCTACGTTCACGTTAACACCCAACTGGGTGAAGCTACAGGGGACGAACAGGTCGTATCTTCGCGCCCTGCGACTCTCCGCCCTGATCGCGGCTTATCGGATCTACCAAAGTCAGAATCACCCACGCGGGTAGCACAACCCGTTGCGGGAGACGAAGAGGAAAACTCAACTAGAGTTGACCCCCCACCGGACGTCGTGGCTCCCGTGCCACCGCCTAAGGAGGGGGAGGAAAGTACGGAACCCGTTACACCGGCGTCGCACGGTCACACTGTGTCGCAAGGTACCGCCACCAATCTCGCGGTCTCTACCGATAGCGTTGTGGTGCGCCGAGGCGCTGTACCTCGTGGTGATACTCCGTCGAGTTCGTTGAGCAATGCGCTGGAAACGACACGACCCACCCAAGGGGTACACACCGCTGTGGATAATGTAAGCCCGTCGGGAACACCACAACTGAGTGAGGTCACCACCCGCAGAGCGGAGAAGACAGTATCTGTAGACCCGGGCTTTCCGGAGAACGCAGAACCGCAAGCGGTAGACCAGCTCAATGTTATCGACCGGTGTTAACCACGCCGTGGTATGAGGAAACGAGAAGTCGTACTTACCCGCGTATTATTTGGGAAAACAACCTTGGAAAGGTGAAGTACGAAGTACGAGTTTGGAAACCGTCGATGGTGCACCCACGCCGCGTGGCAGAGGACTCATGACACACCCAAGTGGAGAGTAACACGTTGTGTGACGTGGTGACGTATGGAAAGCACCGCCGACGCGGGGAACTGCTGACAGTAAGTCGCGTGCGCGAGCACCACACGTGCACGGTGCACGATGTACGGTCGCCAACCGTAGGCGAACGGACACCTGTTAGGGTAACTCGTGGCTCACACGTGCCACCGCCTGGCCAACCAGAAGGCCGCGATATGCACCGTGATTGGTCAATCCGCCTCCATGGCGCACGAGCGAGACCCTGCCCGTTCTCCGTCGCACGGACGATCCTTCTGGATAGCAAGAGGGAGCTCAGAATCCCGAAGCTACCGTTGGACGGTCGGAAGCTCAACCAAAACGAGCCGAAGCTCGTCAGACTCAAGAAGGAGAGTATTTCAAGAAGAACCTTTCAGGTTGAAGATTGGACGCTCCTGGAGTAAGTTGTAGTTGTCGCGCAGCGAGGAACTCCTAGTGAGTCGTGACTGGTTAAGTCCAAGAGGAACCCCTCTAGAGGTTAGCCGGCCACCACCTCGCCACCCTCGAAGGTACGGAACCACAATGGGTGAAGGAGAGCAGTCAAACACCGAGGTGTACCCGCAGGAATACGTGATCGAACGTATCGTACGTCATGTTGTAGACCCCGATGGGACGGTACTGTACCAAGTGCGATGGTATGGCTACTCCGCCGAGGAGGACACCATGGAGCCGGTCGAGCACCTACCTAGGTCGAAGATCGTTTCATACCACCGTCGCACTCGGTCAGCCTTGCCGTCCAACCTGGACCAAGCCCAGGTGGGATAAGAACCGTTCCCGGTGAGGAGCTTTCAACTATACCGCGATGCGGAAGACTCAGAATGGAGAGTTGACCCCTTCTGTGTGGGGATGAAGGAAGGAAGAAGACCAATGAAGCGGTGAAGACTTAACTAGAGGAAGTGAGAAGAAAGAAAGAAGAGCATACCGAAATGCCGGTTGTACCGATTTAAAACGGTTAGAGTAGAAGAAGCACCAAAGAAGTGAAGTACACTTGAACACAGTGTGAGTGAAGAAGTAATCGAAGATCGATCAAGTTCGTGGAGAACAGGCAAAAGGGTGAAGGGAAAGTTACCACTAGATGGTTTTACTGTTTCTATCTTATACTAAGGACCAAGTCCTCCAGCCCTGCTGGTCATCTTACACCCCCGATGAGGGACCGGCACCGCCGCTACCGGAGGGACCCTGCGAAGGGTGCGGAACGGCGTAAGCCAGTATCCCTGCCATAGTGGTGAGATGATCGGGCACGATAATTCCAGCGTTCTGGAGACTGGCGCGCAACATCGCGATGTTCGCCGGAGAATCTCCCGGAGCGACCGGAGCTGTCGGGGCCGGAAGGACCGAAGGAACGGTAGCCGCTACAGGGGCCGGACCCGCCACCGGAACACTCGCTTGAGTCGGAACATTCCAACCCACAGGAGCCTGGGGTACCCCGCCGCTGGCGTGCAACACCTGATTCGCCGCCGGTAGGTCGTTCACCAACTCCTGGTCCATCTCGACGAGTGCTCCCGCCGCCTCTCCACCGGTATCCATGTTCGGATCATCCAGATCTACTGGGGCGACCCAGTTGTCACTGAACATGAACCCAACGGGGTGACTGTCTGGAATCGACCGTGGCTGGTTCGCTGCCCACTCGGCATACGCGCTAGTCGTCATCGTACCCTCCCATGGGTCGTAATACACGAAATCTCCTGCGGTGGGATGTCTCCTACCGGGTGAGCAGTCGTAGTGACGACGAGGACCTTTCCCACGCTGCGAACGGGGCACCGTTTCCCAATCGACTCCATCGATAACATCCAAGATGTAATGGATCTCATCCACGTTCTCTTCGGACCCCAAGGGAGTGTGCAAATCCAGCGAGCGGATAATGTTGCGAAGCATCGGCGGAATATACCAAACACGGTAGTTGTCGTAAGCCTCCCAGAGGAGAAACGCTGCTACGCGTGCCGCCCACTCGCCGGCTACCAGACCCCACCATCCTGAACGCGGATCGCTGATCAATCGGGAGCCGATGTAACTCAAGCACGGAGGCAGTTCTGCAAAACACCCTTTGGGTACCTCCACATCACGCCACCGATCTGGTAGAGGAGGGAACCGTCCAACAAAGGCCTGCGGTCTGTACCTCTCGGTCTCGATATTCGGGTACGGAATCAGATACCCATGACGGGAACGAGCTTTCCGCTCAAACCGAATGCGGTTGACGAACCCACCCTGGGAAGCGTTCTTGCGAAGATAACGGAACTCCGCTCGGAGTATGGGCCGATTCCAGCACAACATCAACCTCGATGTGGTCGGGCCATCGCCAGCGTACCGCGCATGGTCGAACGTCGCCAAGTTGTCTCCATATCGGACTTCACCGAAAGTACGGTAGAACGGAGTATCGAACCCATATGACGGTGGAACCAGGTGCTCGAGGTGCACTCGACTGAGTCTCTTGTACGCCAACTTCGCGTGTTCCGCGCGCGCGGTGTTCAGATTCTCACCCTCGCGGGTATCGTACCGGAGGAGCATCGGGTCGATCGCTATACGAACTTTCCATTCTGGGGATTGCACTACCGCTAACGGCAGACCGCCCGGTAGGAAGCCGTTTTCGGCATACGACTCCAGGAGAGTGTTGTCATCGTTAACAGCTACCGGATGAAACCACGGTGCACGGCTGAACGCAAACCCATCACGGAGTGGATCGCGTACTGCGAGAGATTCCTTCGATATCCAACCAGCTTGGTTCGCCATCAGCGGCATCGCTTGCGCTGAATTCCATAACGGAACGTTCACCGGGACCATCGGTTGAGACTGAGGCAGTGGAGCCGTCGCAGAACCCGGCTGAGGGTAGTTCGACGCGCTCGCCTGACCCGTCGGGTGATGAGGAAACTGATTCGGGTTCATCGGAATGACAGATGATGTACTGTGATCGAGTTCGGATACTTGAATACTCTGTTCGCTTGAGTGTGTATCGCGCTTGCGAGGTATAGAAACCGAGGAGTTGGTACCGCTCATGATTGTGACGTATTTACGTACTTGCGTTTCGCACAAAACTTCAGCCTCGAAGTCGTCCTCGGCTCTAAGGAGGGGGAGATGTAGAGCAACGCATTTTGCGTGGTTATCAGGATGATGCGCCTCATATACTCAGGGGAGTGATACGAGGATGCACTCGAAGAGTTATGAGTTGGACCCAATTTTGGCGGTTACTTTTGGAATGGCTTTCCCACAGTTACCTGTAATCAGGGTTGCCATTGCTGGCCAATACCGCTAGGTGGACGCGTGTACTACACCACCGTGTGTGTGCATATTACGGGACAATAGGTAGTGCACCTGAGGTGCCTGACACTGGGCTAGCCACGTGTACGGACCCCTGCGGGTGTGCACCACGTGTACATAGTTAGTTTAGACCTACTTAGGTGAGCTCGACCTCGTCGTCGCGAGCACCTTTGTAAAGTCAACCCGAGCACTTCTAAGTGAACTCTTTGTCGAGTAGCGCTCTCCCGAGTGGACTCTACACAAGTGAGGCTCTGGCGCCAACCGCCTACGTGGGTTGTCACTCTCGCGAGTATAGCCACGTCTGGTTACGGTGGTCCTACCCTCTCGGTACCTTTGAGGAACATCTGTCGTTGATGTCGGGACCTGAGGGTCGTACCGAGGAGGTATAGGACTACATTACGAAGTGATCCGACTCTGTATAGAGTTTTGCCGTGTTTACGGAAACCCGTGCATTACCGTTGGAGGATCTCGCCCCGCTCCGGGCACAGTGCCGAGGAGGCCCTACCCGTCGCGTGTGGGTGTTGTTTGGTTGTTGTTTTCTGTTGCTTTCCTCTCGGGACTACACTGTCGTTGGTCGTGTTTCATCGTTGCCGATACCACCCCATCTCTGGAGTCCAGACGACGTATCACCCGAGTATAGCAGATCGGCTACCGAGTACGGTGGACAGAGGCTCTGTCCTGTTGCCCTCACGAGAGCGACCGAAGTCTGGTGGTTTCACTCTTCGAGTTGCCCCACACGTTGTCACATCAAGGCCAGGTCATCGTTCATCAGCGATATTCATCCGTGGTCGATCCGACGAGGTATAAAGAAGTCGCCGTCGAACCCTCCCGTAAGAATCGTTCTCTGCCACTCGCGTCACAGCCGCTCCTCTAAATCTTGTTGTCTACTGCATCAGTCCCATTCAGCTACACATCCGATACGTATCAGTAAGTCTCAAACGATAACGCACATCCGTAACCCGCTTCTCGCCGCGATAAGCAGAATCTTCAACGCTGTCGTGCTTGTGCGATCAAGGTTCCAGAGCCAGCGTCTCACCTGAGACACTTCTACCCTGCCACGAGCGCGTCGTATGCTCGTGCTGCAGTACACGGAAGATACCTGTGCTGTCGCGGTGCTGGTAAGCGCAACAGCATCGCTGCGGTATCCTGATACACTAACTCTCATCCTACGTCGTGGCGTCGGTAGATGTGGTTCACTACAGAAGCCGTCGCCATCGTGCGACCCTTAGGAGGAAGAAACAATACTAATCTATTAGAGCACAAGTCTCTCTTTTTCATGGTCCATTTGACACATTTCTATCATATAGCCTCATTACATTATATTTATCCACTCTACTCGACTTCTTTATCTTCTCGCCTATCGTTTGGTATCCCTCTTCTGTTCTTGTGCTCGTGCTTTGTTGTTTGGCTTCTGCCGCACTCTATCTACGTAAGCTTATATTTGGCTAGTGCTACTTCGTCCGATTGGACTGGTACTCTACGAGAGCAAACTTTATTTTTATCGTTTTTGCCCCCTTTGGCTGTAACCGCCGGCGCCATCACAAAAATGGCGTTTTCACTTACAAAACCACGTAGGTGGCTGTTTATACTGTAAGCTTTACAGCCAGCAGGAGGCGCGTCGGGCTGCCAGTCTATCACGCAGTTCCCACTCGCCAAGTGTACACGAACGGAACGTAGTAAGCATCCTGTCTACATGTACACGTACGAGTCGTACGGTACGACGTCCACGACGCAACGCTGTACAGCGGCGACGAGAGGTGTCACGTGCGTTCTGGGTCGGTGCGTGACGCGCCGTAACTTTGATCGCTTGATCCACCGCCGCCCGCCCGCGGCGCTTGCTGCTGCTCCTGCGCAAACTGCTCCTGTGCAACCTTCACCACACCGGCCCATTCTACGTGCGCTATTTCCTCCCCTTCCGCCATCCCCCCAAACGCCCGCGGTGTCGTCGAGCGAAGCGTTCTATTCGTCTGTAATCGCGCCTTATGTTGGTCTTGTTCGAGACGCCTGCGGGCCACGCACTTTTCAAACTGCTTGATGATGCCGTTGTGCGCGACGCTACGCAGACCGATCTTGAATCTGAGTCCACCATAAAGAGACTTGTCAAGCTCAAAGCATTCAACCAATTCTCTGATACCACTGCCGCGTTTTCGGCAGCTACAGCCATCCTGGAAGGGAAGCCAACCAAGGACTTGAGAAAGTTTTTGAAGAAGACTGTCTCGGATGGCGAGCAAATCGCCGTGGGAGACGCCAAGTTGGGCGCCGCTATCAAGGAAAAGACCGGTCTGAAATGCCTGTTTTCGCAGGGTGTCAGCGATCTCATGAGGGGTATCCGCGCCAACTTGGACTCGTTGTTGCAGGATGAGCAACACGCCGCCGTCGCTGAGCAGAAACGGAGTGCTATGGTTCTGGGACTTGCACATTCGCTGAGTCGGTATAAATTAAAATTCTCGCCCGACAAAGTCGATACCATGATTGTTCAGGCTATCAATTTGCTCGACGAACTGGACAAGGAGATTAATATTTACGCCATGAGATTACGCGAGTGGTATGGATGGCACTTTCCGGAAATGGCCAAAATCATCATTGAGAACGGCTCTTATGCCAAGGCCGTGCAGAAGATGGGGGTGCGATCTGAGGCGGCTAGTTGTGACTTTAGTGATATTATCAGTGAAGACGTTGAGGAAGAACTCAAACGCGCTGCTCAGATATCAATGGGCACTGAGATTAGTGATGAGGATGTTGTCAATATTCGAGCTCTTTGTGATCAAGTCATTTCTCTCACACAATACCGTAGCACGCTGTACGAGTATCTCAAGAATCGAATGACTGCAATAGCTCCCAATCTCACCGCTATGGTTGGCGAACTGGTTGGCGCAAGACTCATTGCGCACGCCGGATCGCTACTGAGCCTGGCAAAATACCCAGCATCAACGGTGCAAATTCTGGGGGCGGAGAAGGCGTTGTTCAGAGCGCTGAAAACAAAGCATGCTACGCCCAAATACGGACTCATATACCATGCTTCTATTGTGGGGCAGGCGGCTCCAAAGCACAAGGGAAAGATTTCCAGATCGCTTGCTGCAAAATGTGCGCTTGCGATCCGTGTTGATGCGCTTGGAGAGGCTGGTGATGATTCTACTATAGGAGAACAGGGCCGGCAGGCGATTGAGGCTCGGCTGTTCCAGTTGGAAGGAAAGAGTGAATTTGCTGTTTCGAAGCTCGGCTTTGGCAAGAAGCAGAGCGTGTATCGGGCTGGCGAGGGGGCTGGAAAGATGCTGGGAGGCATTGGTGATGCTGTGATGGTTGACGAAGATGCTCCTAGCGAACAGGTAAATGATGTGAAAATGGACAAGGATGAGAGGGAGGTGGACGTTGAGGAGGATGGTGGTCACGCGGAGGAACGGAGGAAGTCGGACAAGAAGAAGAAGAAGAAGAAGAAGAAGGAAAAAGATAGTAGTGAGAACGGGGCGGTAGCGGAGGAAGCGGAGGATGACGAGGAGGAGGTGGATAAATCGGCGAAGAAGAAAAAGAAAAAGGATAAAGAGAAATCGAGCAAATCGAGCGAGAAGAAGGAGAAGAAGAAGAGGAAGCGGGAGTCGGAGGCGGCGGAGGACGTGGATGGGTCAGAGAAGAAGAAGAGAAAGAAGAAGAAGAAGAAGGGCGTAGACTCATAGTGTGACGCAGAGCTTAGTTTTCGGCTTGTAAATGTTTGAAATGCGCAAATGAAACGAGCGCGTGAAACGGGCGGTGATGGGTGTTGTGTTTTTAAAAGGCGTTGCTTGTGTGTTTTTTGTTTTTGCCATGACAAAAAGCGCGTGCTCACTTGGGGTTGAGCAGGACGAGGATGACCGAGTCTCCTCGCAGAAACATTTTGGATATGGTGCGAGTCTTTTCGGTTCGCTGCGTCTTGGCGCCCTTTGCGCACTTTGCATACTCGTACCAGATCTCGGTGACGTTGGTGAGCACCTGCGGTGCGGAGGGATTTGACATTGGGCATGTTAGAGACACGACGCGGCGGTTTGGCGCAAAAGAATGCACGTGGCACGTACCATGTTGCAATGTCGATCAAAGGCCTTCACTTTTGCCAGCAGCTTCTTGTTGTTGCGCACGTTTATGAGCACCATGGTGTCGTTGACGACGGCGTGCTTGAGGACGGAGAGCGGCCCGACGTCGAAGTCATCTTGCTTGGCGGTGTCGACGACGCCCAGGGGGGCGTCCGCGTTGCTGAAGCCGGACCGCGACTCCTTGTCCAGCTTTGCCTGCTCTCTCTTTCTGGCGTGTTGGGCGGGTTAGATACTTTTGTGTGTTGCGCGCTGCGGTTGATGGCGCGGAGCAGAACTGGGGTGCTTACCTCTTGCCGGTCACCATTGCTGTGGCTGAATCAACTTTTGCTGATGAATGAATGAAAGAAAGAAGCGTTGGGGACGGGCGGTGGGTGCCGCACGAGTGCGGATGGAGCTGGGGAGAGGCGGAGCGCCGGGCGCAAAACGGATCAAAAAAAACAACAACTCTGGAGAGCTACAGTACACTAGCATCAGGCGTCGACCAGGTGGCTGATAGCGACAGCCAACGTATCTACTACTGGGAGCATCCTGAAACACCAAACGCACAAAATCGCATTGTGTGCGTTTGTGTATTTGCAAGGCATAAGCCTTTCTGAAACCACAAAAACGTAAACCTCCAACGCAAATAACGAGTCATTTGAAGAGTTCTTTTCAGTCATTTATTCAAAACGCATTCCTCTCGTACCTAGTGCACTAGGCCTGAGGGGTGCTTGCGGTTCAACACACAAGTGTTTTGTTTGGTTCAGGATGGAGACGGTGAGCGTCCTCCATCTTGAACGCAACGCGCAGCGAGAAAAACGCGTAACAAGGTGAAGGCGCCGAAACGAAAACGCGCAGCGAAAGCAGCCCACTCGTATTCATTTTGGAAGAGCACGCGCTCAGAAATTGCGTGTTTGTGACGGGAGCAAAACTCGGTCAGCGAGGCGAGCACGCTGACCGAGTTCTGCTCAAACGCAAGCGCAAAGTCACGCTGTGCGATCAAATCGTGACTTTGCGCGTCGACCAAATTGCGTTTTTGCGGTTTCAGGATGCTCCCACTGTACCTTCGGTAGTAGTATCTACAAGCAGAGCGTAGACGCGAGCCACGCGCTCACTCGCCGCCAACGCGCCTCGCCGGACGCATGTCGTTGCGCACGATGGTCGTCACGCGCTTGGCGTGAATGGCGCACATGTTGCAGTCCTCCGTCAGCGACGTCACCAACGCCTCGGACGCCTCCTGTGCACTGCACACTGCGGATGCACTCAGTATATACAGTAGCAAATTGGTATCCAGGCAGCCGCCGCGAATCGCGCGATCGCCAGTCGTGTGTGATCGCCAATCGCACCCCGCCCCCGCCCGCGCCCCCTACCCGCCCCCAGCGCGCTCCCCTCCCCCGCCACCCCCTAACCCGCGCGCGCGCGGCGGCGGCGGCGGCGGCGCGAGGCGGCGACGATGAGCGCGTGGGCGCTGGGCGCGGCGGCGGCGGCGTGGGCGCTGAGCATCGCGGCGCTCAAGCTGGTGGACGCGCGGCTGGACGGCGCGCTGCGCGCGTTTCTGGCCGCGCGCCGCGTCACGCTCAAGCTGTTCCTGCTGCGCGTGCAGACGGAGCGCGTGCCGCCGCGCCTGGCCGCGCTGGCGCGCCGCGCGCGCCGCCCGCTGCGCCGCTTCTACGCGGCGGGCGCGCTCGTGGTGGCGCTGCTCGCGCCGCTGCTGTGCGCCGCGCTGCTGCTCAACGCCGCCGCGTCGCTGCGCGCGCTCGGCGGCGCCGGCGGCGCCGGCGGCGCCGGCGGCGCCGGCGCCGGCGGCGGCAGCGCGCGCGCGGCGGTGGCGGGCAACGGCACTGCTGCGGGCGGCGCGCGCGCGGCTGCGCCGCCGCTGCCGCCGCTGGAGCCGCCGCGGCGCGCCGACGCGGCGCTGCTGCTGGTGGCGCTGCTCGCGTCGGTGGCGGCGCACGAGCTGGGGCACCTGCTGTGCGCGCTGGTGTACGACGTGCCGGTGCTGGGCGTGGGCGCGTTCGTGGCGTTTGTGTTCCCGGGCGCGTTCGTGCGGCTGTCGGACCTGGCGCGCCAGCCGCCGCGCCGCCAGCTGCACGTGCTGTGCGCCGGCGTGTGGCACAACCTGGTGCTGCTGCTGCTGTCGCTGCTGCTGGCCGCGCTCGTGCCGCCGCTGTCGCGCCCGCTGTACGCGCGCCGCGCCGGCGCGCTGCTGGTGACCGCGCTGCCGCCGCGCTCGCCGCTGCGCGGCGCGCTGGCGCCGGGCGACCTGCTCACCGCCGTGGGCGACACGCGCATGTCGCACGGGCTGCGCTCGTTCGAGCGCGCGCTGGCGCGCGCGCACGGCCCGCCGCCGCCGGCCTTCTGCGTGCCCGCGCGGCTGCTGCGCCGCGCCGACGCGGCGTGCTGCCGCGGCGCGCCGTGGCGGCGCGGCCGCGCGCCGCGCCGCTGCTTCGCCACGCGCGCGCGCGAGCTGTGCCTGGACGCGCTGCGCGCCGCGTCGCGCCCGCTGTGCGGCGCGCGCGCGCGCTGCGCGCCCGGCGCGCGCTGCGCCGCGCCGCGGCTGCGCGGCGACGAGCGGCTGATCGTGCTGCGCGTGTCGCGCGCGGCGGGCGGCGCCGCGCGGCTGCTGTTCGACGGCAGCGCGGCGCAGCTGCGCCGCGCCGTCGCGCTGTCCGAGTACGTGCCGCGCGGCCGGCGCTGGCTGGGCGCCGCCGCGCTGCGGCTGCTGGCGCGCGCCGACGCGCCCGCGGCGGCCGCGCGCCTGCTGCGGCTGGTGGCCGCGCTGTGCGCGCTGCTGGCCGCGTCCAACATGGCGCCCGCGCTGTTCCTGGACGGGCAGCTGGCGCTGCGCGTGCTGCTGCCGCTGCTGGCGAGGCGCTTTGCGTGGAAGCCGCGCGTGCGCCAGCGCGTGGAGAACGCCATTGTTTACGGCGCGACCGTCGTGCTGGCCGCCAACGTGCTGCTGTCGTGGCACGCCATCGCCACGTGAGATGCCCCCTCTCTTCTCCCTCTCCCTTCTCCCTCTCTCTTCTCCCTCCCTCTCCCTCCCTCCCCCTCTCTCAGATGTACGCGCCGCCGCCGCTGCTGGACTGCACAAACGCGGTGAACAGCGACAGGCCCGCAATGAGCGCCACCCAGAAGCGCCAGTCGCCGAACAGCTCGCGCCGGCTCGGCACCGCGCCCCGCAGCCGCGACACGCTGCGCTGCAGGTTGCGCTGCGCGCGCTGCTGCGAGCTCAGCGGCTGCCGCCCCTCGGGCGCGTGCGAGCGCATGCCGGACTCCTTGAACGACGTCCACTCGGCGTTCCAGTCCACCGCCGACTGCGGCATGTCGTGCGGCTCGCCGTCGTCGTCGCGCCGCTCCGGCCGCTCCGGCGGCGGCGGCGGCGCCGCCTGCGCGCGCGGCGCCGCGTGGCGCCAGCGCCGCGCGCCGCGCGCCGCGCGCGCCGCGCCGCGCAGCCGCGGCCGCAGCGACAGCGGCGGCGCGGCGGTGAAGGCCGGCGTGGAGTGGCGCATCGTTCGCTGCTTGCCGCGCGGCGCCTCGGCGCGGAGCAGCCGGCGCGCGTGCGCCAACTTTTTGTACCCTTGTATCCGCGCGCTGTGCGCTGTCGAGCGGTGAGCGGCGAGCGGCGAGCGGCGAGCGGCGAGCGGCTGCGCTTTCGAGGTGCCAAACGCGCAAGCCGTCGCACGTGGCCATGGCCGCGTACGTGTCGCAGCCGTGCGAGCTCAGCCTCGGATCATCCCTGCGACAAGCCCCGTCACGCCGCGGTCTGTACGTCACCTTGAAGAACGATGCTCAAACTCAAATCACACCGCCGTTTCGCATCTCTCTGAGCCATGCTGCTAAGCACAAACAAACCACAGCCCGACCGTCGTGGAAACGCCTTCGCCGCCATGGCCTCTCTGTTTTTCTCGACGAAGCGTCTGCTCCAGTTGGTGTGTTTATTGTGAGCCCTGCGCTTGCCGCGTGGGAATGGCCCATGCGTGCGCTTCTCACGTTTGTCTGTCGTTGTGATCGCGCCTTGGAGGGCGAGCGAACCCCACCATTGCCCATTTCTATCTTTTATCCTTTTTCCACTCGCGACTGCCAAGATCCGACTATCTTCGAAGCTCACAGCAGCCTATTCGATCAACATGGTTTTCTCAAGCCTCGTGTTTCCTCTTGTCTGCAACTTGTTTCGCGCTCCCAAGGAGCCATGCAAGTCTTCGAACATCCTCACCGAATATTCTATTAGAACAACCCTCGTACGATTCCAAAACGAATGAAAGGGTGCCCTGGATCGGAACAATTTCGAGTAACATGCGAAGATCAGATACTGGGGCGTACTGTTCCCATAAACTCAAGTACTCGTCCATGACCATGGAGCTTACATCAAAACAGCAAGTGTCACCTAAAGGAATGTCAATTGCAGCCTCACCCCAATCAAATAGAGCAAGAGAACCATCCTTACCCTTCAGCACATTCTCAGTTATGTCGCCATGTGTCAATGTCAGTGGACATTTTCCACTGTCATACAACTCTCGTAACAGGTTATACAGTGCTGCAGCATGATTTTCAATGCTAGCTAGTCCGTCTTTCGCATCATGCCTAAACTCTTCATGACTGGCAAGCCCCTTCCTCACAGATTCGTCTTCTAACAGTGCCTTAGCACGACGAATCAGCGATTGAGAAGACTCCACACGTACTCCAACATCTTTCAGAGCTTCAATGTGTTTTATAGACTCTTTCTGAAGCTTTCCAAGCTCGATTAAAAGCCGAGAAAAGTCTTCAGGTCTACTCTCATCTTCAACTGGCTCCCCTTGGTCATTCATTAGCATCCACTGCTTTTCTTCCTCAACAACTATTGGTTTTCTCACTAACTGTGGCGCAAAGCTAGCAACAAGATTAGTCACCTTCCCCTCCACACCGTTGCTTGCCTTCAGGTATACTCTTCCCTTGTTCGTATCAGCTCTCAACACTGCAGATATGTGAGTAATACTAAACTGCTCAAAACTACCTTGTACTTCGTATCCTAGCTTTGCCAGTGCAGCGGTTGCCTCTTTTGTTGTCGTACTGAACCAACCAGGAAGCTCCCATGGTTTAGGATTATCATCATCGTCACTCTCGTATTCTCTCGCCATGAAAGCAAAAGCCTCGAAGTCTTTCGTGTCATTTATCCAGCGGCAATTTTCTTCTCCCATGGAAATCATCTGTTTCTTCACTTCTTTGGCCGCCATCCATTCGAATTCTTTCACTGCAGGATTTACAGGAACCTCTGTGAAGTTTTCGTACGGAGATAAGCAATGAAAAGCGGAGAAAATTGATCTCATATGATCGTTGGGAAAGTCGTTGATGGTAGAATAAAGCAGCAAAAGTTCATAACGTGTTCCACACATCTCTTCAAACCGCTGGCTAAGGCACTCGCACACTCTTTTTCCATATGATGGTATTTCGGGACATTCCAATCTTGGAAAACAAAGCATGCCGTCACTGTTGTGCTGCACGATGACGCTGCTTCTATCCGTATTAGCGATGACCACAACATAAGGGAGCGGTGGTCGATCTGGCGGGCATATGTGCTTCATCTCCGGGGCACGTACCATTGCAAAAGCTCAGTAGAAGGAAGAGGCTGGAGAATCTCTATGTTGTGATTTACAACAAACCCTTGGCGGCGAATGTGTACTTATGTATTGTGCGCTTCGGGAGTCTCGAATCCGGTTTCGGAGAAGACGTCGACGAACGGCGGCGGAACGAAATACTGTCAGTACTACTGACACCTTAGCCTTCAACACGAAAGTTAGCTTCAGGATGGCCTTCTGGCCGAAGCCGCCGGTACTGCACCTTATGTACCAACCCTGCCAACGGTATCCATACCTTTGGTACCGTCAAAGGTAGCCTTACCTTTTGATGTACCGTGTAGTCTACAGCAATAAAAGAGAACTCGTTTTTGGGAAGTTCTCCATGATGGATATCCTGTCAAATTGCATTCGACGTCCGAGGGCGAGAGAACCCAAACGCACGAGTCGATGAAACAAGAAGCAAGACATCCACGGTATCCTTAAACTATCGTTTGAAACATTGGATGAAGTGGTTGGTGAAGATCTTTCTCAGTTTGATTGCCATGGGCATTTGTGGACTGCATATTTTTCTGGCTCACAAACGGACATTTGTTATCCAATAATCGCTGCCAACTACGTGCGAAACAGTCTCGTGCGAATTGGAATGGTATCAATATGGTAAGCAAGTACACATGCGCACATGCCGGAGAAAAGAATGAAGACGACAGACACTTCAACACAGATAGCAATTGTGCTTATGATGTTCTTGAAGGTGAGAGTTCGACGAACAGCAAGATGTCTTGTACGTAGATAGAGATCGCCTTGAATGGGTCAGGAAGTTTGCGGCGAAGTTGAATCTTAAGTCAATGGAATCTAATATGTACATGATGATGTTATTCCTATCGGGCTAATTGATAACATAGATCCAAAGGACGTGCTGTGGAACTATTTGTTGTCTACTACCAAGGGCATAAGTCTCTCGGATGGTAGGAAGAAAAGTTCTTGGTTTGAAGGAAACTCGACTTTTGAGGAAAAAACGTTCAACGAGGAGATTGCTGAGACGCACAGATTTGTCCGAATAAAAGTCTTCAGACTTGGGCGATGGTATCCATACGTTTTGGTAATCATATCATTGAGAGAATGACTCGGCCATAGCTTCGTGGTCTATTGGAAAGAATCTCATTTGATCAATGAGATGATAGACAAGTGTCTATGAGGTTTAAGAGCCCTCAAGGGCCGTTCTATCATTTGACAAAGAGCGACGTTAGTGATGAATGTTGAGAAGCGTGGAATTTACGGCGGCCAGACTACGAATTCCGACTATTAACTGTGATACAATGGTGTGCGGATATAGTGGCCTTGTATTTCCTCGTCATTTGTACTCATGTGTAGCAATTCTTATAATAGAATTACCCTTGAATCGGTGCACTATAAGGCACGAAGTTGCAACTTGCAACTACTTCGCACCAGCAAGAGCGCCTCTCTCTCTCATTTATGGGCGCCCTAGCTTAACTAGAACTAGCTGCGGAGCGCTTCTGAAAGAACCGCTCTCTCACTAAAAAGGCCAACACTTTTTCGGGCCACTTCAGATTTCTCTCTCTCTCTCTAATACGGGCGCAGTAGTCTAATTCCTACATACTGCAGAGCGTTTCTGTTGAAAGAAACGCTATTTCACTAAAAAACCCACCACTCTATCGGGCCATCTTCAGATTTCGTTAACGGACAAACCTCTACGCTCGCTCAGAGGAGGCAGGCTGAGTCGCCTTGAGAGTGTTCGCACACCTTAACAAGTAGTGATCCACGGAGCAAGAGCGTCAACCC
This sequence comes from Gracilaria domingensis, assembly GCA_022539475.1. Taxonomy (NCBI): domain Eukaryota; phylum Rhodophyta; class Florideophyceae; order Gracilariales; family Gracilariaceae; genus Gracilaria; species Gracilaria domingensis. The sequence goes on from VCMS01000020.1 coordinate 20,524, forward strand.
GTTGGGCTGACGCTCTCCGACGTGCCATTTGCTGCCGGTATGCACGTGGTGTTTCGCAGACAGAAACCGGATGGTGTGATCCGTCATCCGTGACCGCAGCAAGTTTCCACTCAATGTTGCCCTCGGTCGATATCCGGGATATGTATTCCTCATCCCGAATTCTGCCATTGGCTTTTAGACGATAGTGTGGAAATGCAGTGCCCTTGTAATCCCTCCCTCGTCTGGTATCCATCACGCTCAAAGCTGCAACGTGCAACTACTACGGACCGGCGCTCACTTGGTGCGTTGACTCAACACGCATTTGACTGGTTCTTGGCACTGCGGGGTCTGCTGCACTTTTCTGGTCGACACGACGCCCCACAACATGATGAACATTTGTTTGCTCGCATGCTCCACACTCCACCTCTTCAGCTCGAATTATCTGCAACTCTATCATCCGCACAATCCCATGGTTTAGCCGAGGCTGCAAACCCTTATCTTTCCCATTGCAGAGATCGAATCTTCTGCCAAGACACTGCCGTTTCGCATCTTTCTGAGCCATGCTGGTAAATAAAAACAAACGATAGCCCGACCGTTGTGGAAACGCCTTCGCTGCCATGGTCTCTCTGTTTTTCTGGACGAAATATCTTTTCGCCTCGCTAACCACTGCTCATAAGTGATGGAACACGCTATGGAAACTGCTACAGTTCGTTTCTTTACTACGAGCTCTGCGCTTGTCGCGAAGGAATGGCCCGTGCGTGAGCTTCTCACGTTCGTCTGTCGTTATCACTGCGCCTTGGAGGGCAAGCAAACTCCACCATTGCTCATTTCTATCTTTTATCCTTTTTCCACTCGCCACTGCCGATATCCGACTATCTTCGATACTCACAGCAGCCTATTCGATCAACATGGTCTTCTCAAGCGTGGTGTTTCCCCTTGTGTGCAACCTGTATCGCTCTCGAAAGGAGCGAAGCAAGTCTTCTAACACCTTCGTCGGACATTCTACAAAAACGAAGCTCATAATCTTGCAAAACGAATGAAAGGGAGCCCTGGATCGGAACAATTTCAAGTAACATGCGAAGATCAGATACTGGGGCGTACTGTTCCCATAAACTCAAGTACTCGTCCATGACCATGGAGCTTACATCAAAACAGCAAGTGTCACCTAAAGGAATGTCAATTGCAGCCTCACCCCAATCAAATAGAGCAAGAGAACCATCCTTACCCTTCAGCACATTCTCAGTTATGTCGCCATGTGTCAATGTCAGTGGACATTTTCCACTGTCATATAACTCTCGTAACAGGTTGTACAGTGCTGTAGCGTGATTTTCAATGCTAGCTAGTCCGTCTTTCGCATCATGCCTAAACTCTTCATGATTGGCAAGCTCCTTCCTCACAGATTCGTCTTCTAACAGTACTTTAGCACGACGAATCAGCGATTGAGAAGACTCCACACGTACTCCAACATCTTTCAGAGCTTCAATGTGCTGTAAAGACTCTATCTGAAGCTTTCCAAGCTCGATTAAAAGCCGAGAAAAGTCTTCAGGTCTACTCTCATCTTCAACTGGCTCCCCTTGGTCATTCATTAGCATCCACTGCTTTTCTTCCTCAACAACTATTGGTTTTCTCACTAACTGTGGCGCAAAGCTAGCAACAAGATTAGTCACCTTCCCCTCCACACCGTTACTTGCCTTCAGGTATACTCTTCCCTTGTTCGTATCAGCTCTCAACACTGCAGCTATGTGAGTAATACTAAACTGCTCAAAACTACCTTGTACTTCGTATCCTAGCTTTGCCAGTGCAGCAGTTGCCTCTTTTGTTGTCGTACTAAACCAATCAGGAAGTTCCCATGGTCTAGGATTATCATTATCTTCACTCTCGTATTCTCTTGTCATGAAAACAAAAGCCTCGAAGTCATTTGTGTCATCAATCCAGCGGCAATTTTCTTCTCCCATGGAAATCATCTGTTTCTTCACTTCTTTGGCTCCCATCCATTCGAACTCTTTCACTGCAGGATCTACAGGAACCTCTGTTAAGTTTTTGTTCGGAGCTAAGCAAAGAAAAGCAGAGTAAATTGGTCTTATATACGTGTTGGCAACGTCGTTGATCGTGGAATAAAGAAGTAAAAGTTCGTAACGTGTTCTGCACACCTCTTCAAGCCGCTCGCTAATGCACTCGCACACCCGTTTTCCAAAGAATGGTACTTCGGGGCATTCCAATCTTGGGAAACAAAGCGCGCCGTCACTGTTGTGCTGCACGATGAAGCTACTTCTATCCGTATTAGCTATCACGACAATATACGGAAGCGGTTCTCGATCTGATGGGCAGACGTGGTCCATCTGAGAAGCAGTTATCATTGAAAAAGCTCTGAGTGCGAATAGTATCTCGCAAAAGATGGGAGAATCTCGTTCTTGTTATCCTTATACCAGGGGTACTTCGCGGCGGGTGTGCGAGTATTCTGGTACCGCGCAGAACTCAAGATCGTCATGAAATGGGAAGTAGAGGTTGTCGGTGACCAGCAAACACGTTTACGTGTCCACGAACGTTACCTTTGAAGTTTGAACAGTGTGCAAGCCGTCCGGGATTGCTGCACATCCTGCTGCAGGATGTGCAGCAATCCCGGACGGCTTGATTCAGGATTCCTGCATGGTCAACGAACTAACGCGTGATCTACCTTCCGTGAAACAAACGTCTCTCTCTCGGAAAGTAATATTCTTGACTGTTAGTACCACATGGATCGAAGCTTTATGGCAATGTAGGGAACTAATGAGTAACTGAAAAGCTGACCGAAACGAAGCGGTTTTCTGACAAAAAATGTTGTATATGGTGGTAGACGGTGATAAAAGCATATACTCACGAAATACAGCTAGGTTCGTGCAAACATTTAACTTTTGCTGTTGGCCAAGTCATCCGAAGCTAATATGCATCTAGTGACATCCACAAGCGACGTTAACAAAATGAATGCCAACACAAACTCAAAGATAGCTCAAGTGCTATACTTAAATGATACAAGTTAACTGTTCACGTTAGGTGCGTGAGCAAACTACGCACTTGAATGATTCCATGTGACATGCTTCTTCAGCCCGTTTTCAGAATTAAAAGTACTTGTGCATTGCGTACATTTATAGATACCTTCTTGATTCTTTGGTCCTCCTTTATGCTTAGCGTTGCGATGTTTAACGAACGAACCTGGATGAGAAAAAAAATCTAATCTTGTAAGTTACCAAAAGAAATGAAATGAATGAAGCAAAAGTATGGATCCAATATATCACTAAACGACTTCAAGCCATGCGCAGCACATCTCTAGATGAAACTTACTGGATGTAGTGAATGTTCTGTGAAAAATCAATAAACAAACACGAAACGTCAAGAGTTAGCGTCTTTCGAGCAAATAAAAAGTTATGAAGATTTCCTACCTTCCGCAGCCCGGAGCAAGACACGGTATTTCTTCCTTAGCTGTACCAGATTTAGAACTAGAACCTTGCGTGGCCATAGCAGGTTCCTCTGTTGAGAAAAAGATATAATGATTGTCAAGATACTCAAACGAAACAGTTTGAATAAATGAAAGCGATCGACGTTGTGCTCAAAAGAAAACCAAGAACGTCAATGGAAACAAGAGGAAGAAACCAAGCTTGGGTTTGATGGAATCCGAACGACCAGATCGTTCCTTCTAAAGCGGTTTAAATAAACAGTATTGTGCCCCTAAAAGCGCTCACGGCTTTCGCTTGTGCTTTGCCGGCAAACGGCTATCTGAATTCCCATGAACGTGCAAAACCCTGCTTCAGTGTCTTTAATTCAAGTTTGGTGAAGCTTGTGGTCATAGACACTTCTTATTAGAACCGACAACCCGTCCATAAAGGCTGCTGAGCATGTTTTTGGCTTTGATTCAGGCCGTGTAAACGAGATTGCACGTGTATTCACATATATCGGCCAATGTTTGACGACCTCTCTGAGATCTCGTGGAAGAATCTTCTATCAGAAAACTGAAAACGTCATTTTTGTCAGCGCTGTGACCGCTGTGACCGCGATAAAAGCTGTCGTCCTCGCCGGCGTGGGTGTCATTAGAACCCTACGTGTAGCAGTTCTACTGCAAACCCCTCGCAGTTTCACCGAAACTCAGGAAGGTTCAATTCGATTCTTCGATAAATCTCCTCTTTGGTACACAATTTCAGATCTGTGTGCAACAGGTCAGAGCAGGAATGAAGGGTTTTCTAAAAAGACTACTCTCGTATAAAACAAAGCATGCGAAGTGGCTCAAGACCAGCCCAACATGACCATCTCTAACAAAGACAAGAACGCATAAATATCAAACCCCTAGGTTTCATAAAAACACGCAAAAACACAAAAAGCAAAACACAAAACTTGGGTTTCACTGATCCCATCCAATATCTTGCTCGGTTTGCGGAGCGCGATCATTGTCCTGAAAAGTAATACGGTTCAATCCTTGCATACTTATTATTGCTTTCATAGCGCAATCACGAGCATTACGTGCTGCAGCCCGCGACCGCGCGTTAACAGATTTTTCCGCAGATGAGCAAACAATGTTTTACAGCATAAAGCTAGCTCCAACTAACTACGATAATCAGCAGCAGATGTTATGCAGCGATTCTCTTGACGTAATAAACAGCGCTTGAAGGACTAAATCGGCTGTCGGATGTCAATCATGTTTTGGTGAGACACGCACGTTTCGTAATTCATCGACTTCACTCTCATCAACCAACGAAGAAAAATTAGTTAAGTATGAATAAACCAAATCCAACAAGGTAAGTTCGTCGACTCGCTGTGTGTTCTCAATAAACACCAATTGTTCGATTACAGAAACACATGGTAACTCTTTTTTTCATGATTCCGTTTATCTGTCAGACAGAAACTATTTCTTCTATTTGCGTACACCGCCGACTCTAAGAGAGCAATTTTGATAGCTTCAGCGATGTTAAACACATTCAAAACATGCCACGTTCTAAATAAACGATTTATCTCTCTCTGGACGTATGAAATACACGAACGGAAAACAACAGCATCGAGTGGCTGCAAGACATGACTCGTATGCGAGGTAAATGCTACGAAAATGATCTTTTTTTTCTTCATCAATTGCAGTGTTCTACAGTCCGCGAAGTACTCATAAGACACCCCCACAGCTTGCTTGTGTAGCGCTCTATCGGCGGATTGTCTAAGCTAAAAGCGGGTGAAATGGCGTGTTTTTACAGGTAGAAAGCAACGAACCACATATAAAGCGCATCAATAAAGCCAGCGCGCAGCAATGAGCAATAAAGTAACGTGAAATTTATATACGCCAGCGAAATTTTATACTGCCAGCCGCACAATTTGTGCGCTGTACGTCCAATTAATAACCCGTTGCCGCTCCTTTGCGGTCAATTACCTTCAGCAACCTCTTGGGAATAGATTGATACAGCTTTTGAACATAATCAACTTCTATCTCGTACCAAGCAGTCCCTATTGCGTCCATCAGCTCTTCCTCAGTATTAAACTGACGAAAACCTTCATAAACCTTGCGAGCCATCAGACCCCAGACATTCTCTATAATTTTTAGGTCAGGACTTTCAGCTGGCCAGTCCAAATACCTGATATTATGCTCGCTTAGAAACTTTTTAGTACAGTTTGCGGTGTGCACTGAGGTTCCATCGTGTTAAAATGTCCATGTTTCTCTCAATGTTTCAGCGGCAAAAGGCAGTAAATCATCACGAAGGAGCTTGCAGTACTTCACTGCATTCAAATTGCCATCGATAACACAGAGTTCTGGTGCACCATAGTAGGAAATGAGTCCCCACAACATCACGGAACCACCACCATTTTGGCGTTTAGAAAAGTAGTGCGGCTCTGTGCAAAGATCATGTCAGTAGGATGTGTTACCATCCGGACCATCAAAGTTGAAATTTTTCTCATCACCGAATATAACCTTCTTTTAGTCAGGTGCCACTCAATCCAAGTGCTTCTTGGCGAATTCCACGCTTCCAATTTTGTGACGAAGGCGCATCATTGGTCTAGTGATCATTTTTTTATACTTCAGATGGGGATCGTCGTGAAGTATTTGCTGAACACGTCGTACTGTAATTGGTAGTTCGCACTCCTTCTGGATGGTAGAGGCTGATTTGTTTTCAAGTGTTGCGGCTCTGACGATAGCTCGAGACGTTGTAGCCGATACTTTTTTGTTTCTGGGCTTAAAAGAGTTCTGTTGGGCGGGGTGGGGTCGTCGTAGAAAGTTGCGTACGACGCAGCGAGAGCGTTCAAGTGTTCCTGCTATTTCGCTGATGGATATGTGCTGAGCATGAAGGGCTACAATGTGACCCTTTTCGTAGTCTGTCAGTGCTGAGCCTCGCGGCATATTTGTTCTCTGTTGATAAAGAAGTTGGTATTCACTGATAGAGGAAAGCTAGTAGAGTCTGTGCTACTGTTTTGAGCTTGAATACTGCTCGTTATGGCGCGCAATTTGAGTTTTAATGCATGCGTATATATAAAAGTTCGCTGTCTTATGTAAATTGCACTTCTTCTTTATTGCGTAAGTTCTATTCCTAAGGGAGTTGACGCGCCCGGCGGCCACGTAATTGAAGCACGTCTATGGCTTTACAGACACTGCTGCTCGTGTCGCTGTAAGACCAACGCATGCGCCTGTGTGCGCTAAGCTCTGCAGTGTCTTATGAAAACTTCGTGGACTGTATACTTAATATTTTCCGCCTACTCATCCAAGAGAACTAGCAAATACTTTCCTTTTCGACAAAGATGCTCAGTTCCTTTGACAAATTGCGAAGCATAATCAAAGCAGATGAATTGATCTACTCAAAAACACTCTCTCTGATAAAGGTATCACGGCAGCAGAAAGTCATTCAATGTCTGCAATTTGCCACTCACAAAACGTTAATGCGCTTTTGGGCCCCAAACGACAATCACAGACTTCCACGCGTTTCTATTTGCTGAAAAAGCACGCACTACAGTAACACGGTCCCAAGATTCTTAGGTTTGCACATTTTTCTTAATAAGCACGGAATGTTTACTACCAATCCCCTTTCGTAGACTGCGACTGAGAAATTTGAAGATCGATGCATCCGACTGGTTAATGTTGAATACCGGACGCGGGTCGACAACATGGTAGCGGTCAATCAGGCTTCCCAAACGAGCAAAATGCCTCCCGATCTTCTGAGGAGTTAGCTCTGTTCTGTTGCTTTCGTCAGTACGAACAGGCAAATATTGCAGTTCGTGCCTCTTGATGGAGCTTTCTAGCCTTTCGATTGTCAGGCGGTTATTCCGGAAGCCTATGCGAAGCGGGTGTTCAAAACTGAGAGATGCAATGTAGGCTTGGACGAGATTGCAAATTCCAACTTTAGTCAGCGACGTGTTGTTGCTCACAAAGTACTGTGCAGAGTGTACAATTTGAGCTTCTTCTTGCTTGGTAAGGGCCGTCACTCGTCCGTTTTCGCCGTAATTCAGAGTGATTTTGTGGTAGTTTTCAAGGTTTTGGTCCGATAATATACTCTTCCAAGCCCCACATGCCTCACTGCCCCGGTCTTAACAGAGCGTATTCAGAACTGTTGAACTTTGTCTGCAAATCTCGAAAGCTTGTGTGAAGGTCGAAGCGCTCCAACACAGCTTGCTAAAGCTGGTCATGAACGTCTGCAACGGTAATGAAGTCAGATATATGAGTGCTTTGGAGTATATTTGAGTGTTTAGTAAGATCCCCTAGTTCTTGCTTTTGCCAACGTTTGTTCAAGAACGTTTGACACAACTTCGGCTTTTATGATCGCTTTTGGACGTCACATATTCATCTTTTCGTTTTTTCCTTATGCCTTTTTCCATCTGGAGGTGGTACGAATAACAGAGCACAGAAGCGATTCAGAAAAGATCGAAATTTTACGTTCGTCACGGAGAGATTGTATTCGCTAAAGAGAACATTGTCATGTGATGAAGAAGTTCTATTACAAACAAACATTTATTGTAAAACCAGTAGCAAACCCTCACGACGAGACGTTGAGAGTTGAGCAGGGAAGTGCGACTCTCATGTGAGTGCAGCAGCCTCAAAAGAGAAACGGAACGACAGAGTGAGGAAAGTAAAAAGAAAGAAAGAGAGGTATAAGAAAGTGAGGCGTACCGCCGCGGTATTCCATATACAGGGTCAAAAACAAACAAAAAACGCGAAAAACTCCTAGAACTCGGTTTTGCCGGGAGGCAGGGTGAGTAGCTGAGTCGTGACAACGAAGAGTCCTTCCGATAAAGAGTTGTGTACCGCCGAAGGCGAGAGAGGCTAGAACCGAGATCCTCGAAGTAGAATCACCCTGGTTGGGGAGCTTTACTGGTGCGACGGCGACGATGCTGTCGCATTAAGTAGTGTCCTCACTAAAATTAATAAATAATATTAACTAAACATCCCACTAATTGTGGCAAACGCCTAAGTGTAGGGGCCAACCTCCCATGAGCTCCCCCGTGTTCCACGTGTCCGAACTATCTCGATGGCAACCACTAGTTACTACTAGTTTTATACTGGTGTGTACCATGCGAACTCCCGAACGAGAATTATGACTAAGCTTAGCGAAAATCCTCATGGATGAGGGTTGCACTACAAAGCCTTGTAGAGCAAACCCGATTCTGAGGGTGTTTGACTAAGAAGCTCTTCATACATGAGCGGTACACCCGTGTACGTGACACTTGACATTATGAGGTGCATCCCCTTTGGGAGCCTTCAACCGTTGGTTGATTTAATCTTAATTAGCACCCATAGAAGGGCGTGGATGTGCCAAGGGCCCTGGTCGGGCGTGGACACGTGGAAGTGGATGGCTAGTGCACCAGTGGGGTATTCTGGAGAATATTTTAGTTTCTCTTTATTTTCTGCACCCTGACAGTGGGGTTGCGTACGTGTACCACCCGTACAGATGTGCACTATCGTAATCAGTCATCCGACTCTGCACCTGGGGTACTTAGAGGTGCGGAGGCGGCTGAACACCACCTGATGGTAAAGTAATCAAGCCTCTCCTTCGAGAACTGCCACTCGGATCAGAGGGCACTTGAGACTCATCTTGAGTGTGGGCTCTAGGCGCTACTGCCCTTGCCGGTGTACTAATCCGCCCGGAGGGTCATCTCAAGAGGTATAAGTACGCGTACTCTCCTTGGAACGCCTAAGGAATCTGTATATACCGTGTGGTATTGACGTCTACTATTTCTATTAATTCCTGATTGCAGGACAGATCTCCGCCCCAGTATTGGGTTCTTTCTTGGTTCTTTTCGTGTTTTTCCCCGACGTCGGGCCTGTTGCCTGCGTTTGCACGGCCCGCGTCTCCTCTTTGGACGTATCTCACTTTCCCTTGTTTCTTGGGCTACGCCTCCTTCCGGAGTGTCTGGCTCACCCCTTTTCGGGTAGTCCTCGCTTCTACACCGTTCTTGGCTGGTGATTCTCCTGGTATGGGACTTTCTGCATACACCTCTGTAGGTTTTTCTCAGTACACTACTGGTCTTACACCCAGGTCCCCGGTGTCAACAGAGGCTCGTCCACCAAGTTACTATCCCCCAGGGAGCAGGACTTCGGACATCCTGTGCATGTTTCACCCGTCCTGGGTTTGCACCACAAGTGATCTCCCGACCTAGAAGTCTAATCTCGGGAAGGTCACCTTTTCAGGTTAGTTTAGAAGTGAAATTACGCACCGTGGTGGTTGGAAGGACCCTTATCGGGTAGATCTGACCGCTACTCCGCATCCTGGAAGTGTTTGGTTGTTTTTGGTAACCTCCCGGTACGTGGGACGCATATCTGCAGAATGCCTCCCCCGTCACGTGGAAACTCTCGCAACAGGTCAGTTCAAGGGAGTGGAGCAGCACCTCCTGCTGCCCCGCGCTACTGTCGGTCTCTTCCCGAGACGGGAGATAACGATCGCGATCCGAATGGTCGGAATGCACCCTCAGCCGTTTCCGTACCGCAGGAGCTTTCTAGAGAACCGATACCGGTCATGGAACCTCCTCCTGTGGAGCCTACACCGGTGGTGGAAACGCCCTCACAGGCAGCCCGCCCCGAAGCGCTGGACTCGGGTGAGTACACCTTATTAGACTCACGATTGAGTGTCATCAACATCTCCCTCGTGGAACTTCTTAAACAACAAACCGAACTTCGACGTCGTCTTGACGATGCCCCTGTTAGGGATTACTCGGGAGACATTCGACTCCTGCGTAAGGATGTGAACTCTATTTTGGAGTGTCTTGGAGAACCCGCTGTGTTCGCAGCGGAGTATGCTGCTTTTATTGAAGAAGCTCGGATGAGCGCCACTCGCTTACAGAGTCGTTTGGAAATTGTAGAGGCTACTATCCGTATGGATGAGGCTGCGGCCAAAGATGACCCAATCGCCTCAGAATGCTCTGCTCACCGCTCAATGAAGCGCAAATCCCGGAAGTCTAAAAGGGAGGTTCACGCATATTCAAACTCGTCAGATTCTGACTCCTCCACCCAATCGTCGGGTACTTCGTCATCTTCTTCATCCTCGTCGGATAGTGAAGGTAGTCACCGACGTCGGTCTCGAGCAACGCGCTCTAAAGCGACCTTTGTCACCCAGGGGGCTATTGGCTCCCGTGCTAAGGGAAAGAGACACAAGGGACTCAGGGAGTTGAAACCTTCGAATCAGTTGTACTGGAAACTGCTTTCATACCGTTATTATCGGTTACAGAACGCCTCATGCGAATGCAATGCCCATGGCACGGAGCGAGTGAAGGATTACATCCGCCGAATGCAGATTACTCTACAGAAGAAAGAGTTCAGTGGTGACGACCCAATTATGGTGTTGGATTTCCTTGCACGCTTCGTTCAGGAAGCGGACATACTCTGTATGAGTGAAGCACCGGCGTATGTGGCCCTCCCATATTTCCTAAAGGGAACGGCCGAAGACCAATTTCACTCCGTGCGGGTATCAGCAAGAGCCTCTGAAGGCGGCGTCACGTGTTGGCCTGAAGCCGTTCACTACCTATTGAGGTCGTATGCCAGTGGCAATGCGATCTCAGACGCTATTCTGGCCCTACGGGCGACAAAGCAGAATTTGGGGGGAAACAGAAACGAGTTATTCAACGCGCTTGAACAAAGCGTTTCACCGTTGCGGTAACGTTTATTCCTCAGCTGAGAGGTGCACAATGTTTGTGGGAGGATTGGACCCCGCCATCCGGGCACTAGTATCCCGTTATCGGGAGCAGAACAGGAAGATCTCCTACTTGGAACTGTTTCACTACGCCAAGACTGAGGGAGATACTTTCCGAGCGAGACGGAAGCCAACACACAGGCCCACGAAGGCCCTCCTGGCTGAAGGATCTGACTCATCTTTCTCCCTGTTACAGGATAACCGTCCACCTGTGGATTATGATCAGGTCCAGTTTGCGGCCAATCCTATCTCCGTAGGAACTTCGGGGCTACGCTCAACCACTACAGAGGAAACAATGGACACAGACCATGTGGGGTATATGAAGAACTCTAAGGTTCCTGCGCCATCGCTGTCCTATGCCAACAACCACACTCGGTTTGCACGCCCTGGCTGGCAGGATACACGACCTCAACGACCGGCGGCGTCGTGCCCGCTGGACAGATCGGTGTCGCTGATATGTCACGTGTGTTATCAACACGGACACATCTCACCTCAGTGCTCGTTTCCCTTGAGGGAGATGCCGAAAGTAATCGTACAGTACGAGTCCTTGACCTCGGAAGAACGGGAACGGGTGCTATCTGCCTCATATGAGGACGCAAAAGCCAAGTACGGACGGCAACCGCAGCCTCAACCTGCAGCAGGCGCACACCCTAATCATGGGTTAAAGGACCCGACACTGGCGAAGGGGGTTCCTTTGGAGTCCCGAGGTGGGAATGAACCGCAACCGGCGGTCGAGCCTGCCCCGAAAAACTAGATTTAGGAGTCTCCCCTACCGGAGGGGCGTCTTCTGAGTCGAAGCAGAGGACGTCTGAGGCGTCACCGCTTCGCTCCCCGGCAATTCGAATCCTATCCAGGAGAGTTGCTGATACAGATGCTGACTCGAAACTCCTCGGAGTGTTGCATCGACCGTGGATTCGCTCCCGCAATCTGCAAAACCCGGACCGGGTCATGATAATGGCTAAGCGGAATTACAAAGTGTACGCCGACTTAGGCTTATCAAACCAGTACATGGTACGTCAATTATCCGTCTTGGATACAGGGGCTGTGCCCAATCTGATTCCTACCGCGTTGATACCGCCCGCACTTCGGGAACACATTCGCTACGGTCCAAACTTGGATATCGCCGACCCGAATAACCGCCCGATACGCACAGTGGGCTACCTATCTCTCGTGGTGAGACTTGGAACTTACTTGGTGCAGTTGGATTTCGTTGTCTGCAAGGCACTTGCAGCACCCGTTATTCCGGGTTGTGATTTTTGTGATCGCTTCGTAGAAGCTATACGCCCCAGGGCCCGAAACGTAGAAATGGTTGATGGCTCGTCGGTTCCGATAGTACGAAAGACATTGCAGAACGCTTCGCGTAAGCGTTTCCCCTTGCCTGTCGCTCAACAGGCGCCAACACCGAAACCGGTCTTAACGAAACTCAGAATCGCTCAATCCGTTCGGATACCATCGGATTCCCAAGTATGGGTGCCTGTCTCTTCTAAACAGGTAGGTTTGCACATTGTGCAACCCCTGTCTACTCTCTTTGACGAGAAACAACCTGCGTTTGCTAACGGAATCGTTACTATCAATCCAGATGAACCCTTTAAGGTGCTAATCGCCAAATTTGGCCATTCTGACCAATGGCTGGTGAAGAACCAAATTATCGGGTCCGTCTTACCTCACCCTACCGCCATCGTGCCAACGAAGATACTTGTATCGGAGGTGCTTGGCTTGACTGACCCTAAGGAGGAGGAGGACGCTTCTGCTGCTTCTCATTTGTCGAAGAGAGGTGACTCCATGAACCCTGACAATTTATCGGCTGTTACTAACCCGATCCCGTCAGAGGTGAAGGCCACACCACCTGGCTCTGAATTGAGGGATCCTGTTAAGGAGTTGGAAAACTTGGACTTATCTCATGTCCCAGAATCTCATCAAGAAAAATTGCGCGACATGTTGCGTGAATTCACTCCCATGTGGGATGGCTCCTTGGAGACCATCCGGATCACGGGACACCGAATTGATCTACTACCGAACACTCGGCCGATTGCACAACACCCTTATAGGGCTGGGCCGAAAGCTCGTGAGGAGGAACAATCTCAAATCGAGAAAATGCTGTGCGCAGGAGTCATTGATCCCGCTCAGTCGTCATGGGCGTCACCTGTAGTGCTTGTACCTAAACCAGACGGGTCATGGAGGTTCTGCATCGACTACCGTCGATTGAACACCGTCACGGTGAAGGACGTTTATCCAATTCCACGAATGGATGAATACATTGACTCACTTGGGAGTGCAAAGGTCTTTACGACCCTGGATGCCAACTGGGGGTACTGGCAAGTTCCCATTAGGGAGGAAGATCGTGATAAGACCGCCTTCGTATACCATCAGGGGCTATACCGCTTCAAGCGAATGCCCTTTGGGCTAACTAATGCCCCCGCCACATTTCAACCGGCGATAGACATTCTGTTGTCACCCTTCAAGTGGCGCACATGTTTGGTATATTTGGACGATATCATAATCTTCTCCAATAACATGGAAGAACATCTCTCCCGTGTCCGGGATGTCATGCGGGTATTGAGTGACGCCCGAATCACGTTGAAACTCAAGAAGTGCGAGTTTTTCACCGATTCGGTCAAGTACTTGGGCCACATAATTCGCCCAGGCCAACTCTCGATCGACGAGATGCGCGTCAGGTCCTTGAAGGAAGCTAAACACCTTACAACTCAAACGGAGTTACGCTCCTTCTTAGGATTGTGCAATGTGTACAGGAGATTTGTTCCGAACTTTGCGGAGACCTCCACGCCGCTCAACAAACTTCTAACGAAAGGACAACCCATGCAACTGGAACCTTTCGGTGACAAGGAAGCGTCAGCGTTTACGCAGCTCATTGGCGCCGTAACCTCCCCGCTTATCTTGGCTCTCCCCACCGCTGGGTTACCGTACGAACTAGACACTGATGCCAGTGCAAACCAAGTGCGGTGTGCCTTGTTTCAGACGGATACTGAAGGTGTCCGCCACCCAATTGGGTACTGGTCTCGCTCGCTTAATGTGCACGAGCGGAACTATTCAGTCTCTGAAAAAGAGTGCCTCGCCGTAGTATGGGCATTGTCTACCCTACGCCCCTACTCGTCTGTCTCTTGCAGATGCTAGTTTTTGGCGAGGGTCGTCCAGAAATTGGCAAGGGTCGTCCAGTAAATTTTTTGAAAAAATATCGAGATCAATTATTTCAAAATCTGCAGATAATTGCTTGGGTCGTCCAGAATCGCTGTGCAGTAAATACTGGTGGGTTTTCCACTCGTGCTAGTTCTTTAGTCGAGGGCTACCTGAACTGTATTTCGCGAAGTCTAGGTTCAGTTTCCATTAAGGTGCACATTACACGATACCTTCTGCGGAATGATACCCTGCAACGCATGGAATACTAGTGCTAGTACAGATGATGCCCATTATGAAATCATACCGTTTTATTCGTATCTATTCTTCTATCGACCGCTTTTGCTAACCACTACTTCGCTATATTACATGTACCATTTCCCCATGATGGATCGGATGTAGGCCCAATCTGCGGCAGATGCCGCAGAGGGCACCTGCACCAAATTGCTGGATCGGTAGAACACATACGCACTCCGAGAGGATGAGGCGCGAAGCGCCTCATCCTCTCCGTTTCTCATGTAGGGAACCATGCCCAGATGCATGGTTCCTTACTTGAGGAACCTGCACCTGCAACTCGTGAGCTACGTCCGCATCAAAAGTCATTTACCTGTATACGCAAGCAGAAAGTATCCATAAGTTAGTCAATGATCCGTTAGATACATTTGAAATGCGATGGAACGTACCATTGATAAAACAAAACAGAAACGTTGCGCTAGAAAAGTCGAGGGACCTGGTAACTCGCAAACGGAAGAAGAAGCAGGAAAGGGATCGGTTAGATTACCAGCCCACCATATCATCGTAAACCGCGAAAGGTGTCGAAGCGAGAACTCACAAGCAACGACACCAAGAATACCCATGCAGCAAACATACCGCAAAATGCGATAAACGAGAGAGCAGCCTATGTCGCAACCAAGTACCAGAATCGACTATCCCGCAAGCCAGTCAACCAAGATCGCCAATACACCGAAAGCAGCGCAAGACGCGAGAAGAGAGAAGAGTCTATGAGGCAACCAAGTCAAACCATATCGCCAATGCACCAAAAGTAACGCAAGACGCGATAAGAGAGAGACCATCCTATGGCGCAACCTAGTGAACCAAGATTGCCAATGATGAACCTATCGCCCGAGCCAGTCAACCAATATCAACCAATATCGCCAATACACCAAAAGCAGCGCAAGACGCGAGAAGAGAGAAGAGTCTATGGCGGAACCAAGATCGCCAACAAACCAAAAGTAGCGCAAGATGCGAGAAGCTAGAGACGCCTATGGCGCAACAAAGTGAACCAAGATCGGCAATACCGCGTGATAGGTTACACGAGCAGTCAGAGATCGATCTTGAGAGACGAAATGAAACTGGTTGCGTACTTACAGTCGTTGTGGACGTCGGAAGAAATACAAAGGACGCACGTCAAATAGTGGTTACCTTCAATCACGTCAATGTTAGTAGCAAGACGTAGAACAAGATGGAACATATCGTAAGCAGAACGTAGTTGAACAAATGGAACGAGTTGGAGGCTGAAAACGGGAACCCGGTAACCCAAAGCTTATTTTCTGCCGTTTACATGTCGAATAGCGCGAAAAAACGTGGTGAGGATGGGTTAGTTTAGAGCAAAGATACATAGAAGAATATGGAAGAGAACCTACGAAAAGACTGCACGGAATACATCCGTGAGATACGGATGACTCCGTCCTACTTTTTTCCGCCCTCTACTTTAAGGAACCTCCATAAAGTACAGGGAGGAAAAAAGAAGGACGGAGGGGAGTATAACGCGAGGATGTGGATGGCACGGATCACGACGGTAAGGGAAGGTCGGACGTCGGAGGCGCGGCGGCGGCGGCGGAGGGAAGAGATTTATTTTTCTGTGCGAGATTGGACAGGTGTACAGCGTACAACGTTGCGAAACCACAGGTTTATAACCAGTGGTAGATAATACGAGAAGTACACCCTTGTGTTGAGGTCGACGTGTACCTACGTTCCTTTTTGAACGAAAGCACGTGATTTGAACTCAAAATATATTCTCCGTTCTCAGCATGACGTCGATCTTGACTGTCGCTCGACCTCCTTCTCCCTTCGGACGCCCTTCCCTTGCAGTCTTTGTCGTCGTTTCTCGTTCATTTCTTCTTCCCATGGTCTACTACTGTACACATAAGAAGCGTGGGTGCCCCTTCGTTACTCGCCGAGGAGTCTTATCCCTTCAACAGCATGTCAACCATTGCCCGTTTCGTCTGAAAGCAGCGCTGGAAGACGACAATAGCCGGCCCATTCGGAGAAGCAAGCGTCTCAAGCTTTCCGCACCCGCGCCCGCATCTTCCGAAACGGTCACTGCCCCTTGTCGCCTTCCCGAGCCTCCAGTGTCCGAGGACATCGTCGACCCCACTCCGTGCGCCCCTCCCATTCCGGACACTTCGCATTGTGTTTCTCCTTCCCCGGCTCCCGCGTCATTAGAGCGAGAACACGGAAGCAGTTCCCGCCCAGTGCCTTCTGAGGAGGCCCTCGGTGATTTGCATATGGATTATCTCACGGTTTGTCTGGCTTCAGTAGCTTCCAACCTTGGTCATCGTGAGGCGGACGAGCTAATTGGGCTACTTCGGGACCCGCGATTCTCGCAAAAGCGATTCAACGAGACCATAACAAGTTCCAAGCGCTGTACAGAACTGAAGAAGGCCATTTTCGAACGATACGCCTCAAAGGACGGTTTCAATCGCAGAACTGTCTCGCCAGAAGGATGTAAGTTCAGCGCCACCCTCTACACGAGAGACCCCGTTCAGACACTTGTGAAACAGCTCCAGTTGGCTAACAACGAAAACACATTCTTCCACCCTATACCTCAGACCCACTCCACGAAAATATCTCACCCCATGTCCGGCTCTCTCGCAAGAGACGCCACCTCAAAACTTAAGGAAATGGCCATGGGCTCTTTGGATAGTAGAATAGTGTGGTACTCCCAAGAAATAAGTTACAGTGAATCTTTCGTAGGTCTTCTGCAGGTATACACCGATAAGTCTTCAACAACTCTAAAGCAAACATCGGTTACCGCCTATCCTCTTCACCTCATATTTCTCAACTTCTCCGACGAGCTTCGCCGTAAGTGTATCCGTGATGACCTCACAGTAGTGGCATACTTCCCTACCACACTGATCGAGGTTTCCGCATCTGAAGCAGACGCAATGCCATTTGTTTCTAGCAAGTCTCTACGCGAGTCCAGGATGCAAATCCTTCAAGAATCTCTTCGTCAAGTCCTGGAGCCCATTCTAAATCTCACGCAGAAAGGTTTTCAGCTCATCGGCGAAGACAAACTAAGTCGAGTGTGCCATCCTCTGCTTGCAAGTTATTGTGCGGATATTCCTGAGGCTAAGGACATTCTGTCTATTCTTCATGGCACCAAAACGGAAAGCCCGTGTCATAGATGCAAAGCCCCTCCCTCATCTTTATGCAGTCCTATTCCCACCTCATTCAACGGACGTTCTCAAAAGCACACAAAAAGCATCCGAAAGACATACACAGCTATCTTGCAACATGCACAAAAAGACGAGGCGGAAAGACGTCCACGTCGTGCGAGGGAGAGGAGATCTCAAGCGGATACTCTGATGCGTTCAAATTCCATATCTCTCATTCCTTCGTTCCTCGAAACTTCCGTAAGCCTTGGAATGATCCCGGGATTGTCTCCATACAGTCTGTTCTCATTCGAACCATTACACAACTTGCATCTCGGCATCTCAAAGTTGATAAAAACGGCCACAATCGAGAGACTGCAGTCAGACACCCTGTGCACCACATTAGGAACATCTGCATCGCGTTCATTTCGAACGATACGCACCCAACTCCTCAACCATGCAAACGCAATTCTAGCTGCCATAGAACGCGATTCTCCTGCCAAAGGTTTACATATCGATTTCTCCACGCAGGAGAAAGGCAAATCTTTGAATGGTATCTTCACGAAAGACGGTCTCCGTGGAATGCTGGAGGCCAAAAACTACAAAGCACTTGACATGGTCTTTCCCTTCATAGGAGCATTCTTTGACATATGCTGTGGAGAACAGGACGTTGCCCCAATCACAACCGTTTTCTCTCAGTACTCGGACTTGCTCTCGACCTTATTCAGATACAATCGTGACCCGTATTGGACTGAAAGCTCTCTCCTGTGTCTTAGTTCGGAGATTGAAGCCTTCAAGCGTTCCGCAACAAAGATTCTGGCGGATTTTCATCCCTCCAGACTGGGAACTCTGAAGTTTCATCTTCTCGATCATCTCGTGGACGATATTCGCCGTCTGGGAAGTATCAAGTATTACGACGCAGGCATATACGAACATGCACACCTGCTATTTAAAAGACACTACAAAAAGACGTCCAGAAGAACAGTAACGGCTGTGGAGGAGACTATTCGCTCCATTGAGCACGGACATGTAGAAAG
>VCMS01000020.1:39515-373691 GCA_022539475.1 Gracilaria domingensis
CGATTCGTTTTCTAAGCACTTAAGCTGGGACGACCCAAATACCCCATCATCCAACGTGTCTTCGCTTCTCCAGCATTTGTCCCAGTAGAAAGCCAAAGTTTTCCACTGTATTGGTAAGCGAGAAGATTCAGAGACTTGGGTTGCCCAGGTAGTCGCTCTGATTCGAATATCTCTCCTTGATTCTGCACTTACCGCACCAGAGGTGGCATTCGTCCGGTATTTCGAGGTTTTACCCCCCGCAACAAACATCGACCACATATTGAAATGCATATCTTTACGGTGGGCTACAAACGATGAAAAGAACCACACTCTTCCGTTCCCTCGTCATTCCAAAGCGGAGACTATCGTAGAGTTAACTCCTTGGTACGGGATGGTTCCGGCTTCTGCACTACAGGGAACTGTCCATGTTGTTCGATCAAACTACCCTGCTCCACCTTTTTGTCCTCCACTTCAATGGTTTCAACACCGATTCTACATCAATCGATTCTATCATGATTCAGATGAAGGACCAACTGAGCACGTTGATCTTGTACAGCCTTAAACATTAAGGGCTCCATCCTCTACATGTTCACCTTGTGGTGCCTTTTCTTGTGATCCTGTGTTATTCCGAAATCGTTCATGTCCATTTCCTTGAACTCCATATCCCCTTCCTCGCATTCACCAACGAAGCAATCGCTAATAGACCCCAATCTTCGGCTCACACTGTCAATAAAAAATTGTTCTTTCACAGTGAGGTAAAGTCTTCCGTTCGACGGCATTCGATATCCAAATGTAGCCTCTCTCATGTCATTACCAAGAACCTTAGTCCAATCTTCCGTTGTCGTTCCAAAATTATGAAACTCGCTGGAATTGGTCCTCAAGACATGTTGCCTAACATCCCCCAGAACATTCTTTAAACACAGAGGTAGCAGTTCGGCAAACTTCTTTGTAAACAGTTTCTGTCTCTGGCCACCCCTTGACACATCCGTACTTAGAAGGCTCACAACCGTCAACACCCAAGCGTCCAAACGTGCGAGCAACAGTATTGTGCCATCTAAAAAGGTGCCCGTATCCTTGTCTTCCACATCATACCCAATAAACTCCTTCAGCACTTGTACCCCGACACGGTTTCGGAAGAACAAGTCTTGATCTTCCGTCGGCATATCCTCGACATTGTCCGCATTGGAGTACTTTAGACGAACAAATGGGGCTTTTCTCCACCATGAAGTGTTCGGTACACCATTTTCGTCAAGACGCAGTATGTTCTCCTGCGCTTCCTTCAACTGCATTGTGAGTTCGTCAGCATTCTCTTCTACCAGCTTTGTTCTTCTCCAAATCAGATCGTACCCCAGGAGCAGAAATAGTTTATCCCTCGTATTTCTCTTACGAACGCCCACGACGTCACTCATGGTCTGCCGCATTCTCTGCCTAAGGCACATATCTGCACAAAGTTCCAGTATACACCTGTCGGTAAGAGATGCTTTTCTAATACCTTCCCAGCTCAACTCCTTCAACTCGCTTTCAACCATTTTCTTCAGCAAAGCATCTGGCCCCCCCTCTACCGACGGTGTGAACATGCCAAAACTGCCCAAGAGCTCCACGGGGTTTTTAGGAACCATGTATGAACCACCTTCCTCCGGCTCAATAAGCCCTTCCCCACTCTCAGTTGCGTCTTCCACCTTCTCGGCACGGTTACCCCAATTTCGGGTGAGCGACTCACCTTCGAGCCATAGCTCACTTGTTTCTCTCCTTGCCCACGTCAGCATGTTGTGATACACTGCTCGAGCAACCCCTCGAAACTCGTCGCACACCTCAATTTTATGCTTCTTTCGACCTGTCTGCCCAGGTTCACCAGCACGTGTACTCCTATCTCCCTCCTGTTTCAGTGCCCCTCTTAGCCCTTCAATGACTAGATCCTTCTCTTCAAGCCTCTTTTTCAAAGCCGTACTCTGCTCTTGGGCGACCTTCACTAGAATTCCCCGAACCATCAAGTCCTCTTGTAGCGTCTTAACCTTTTCTTTCAAGCAATTCAGTTCATTTAAAAGATCAGGTCTGTTCATAGAGCTTGAATTCACACCAGTTTGGATATCTTCCGTTATTTCCCTAGCTTCTTCGGCGACAGGCCCCGGTAATGCCGCAGGATTCGGTGTTATTTCGTTATCGGAACTATCCTCATGTGCCATAGCCTTAGCACGAGAGGCTGCAGGCGTTCTGTGTCCACCCTTGGCACGGCTCCGAGCTCCAACTCCCGTGTATGTCCTCCTCCATGGCATGGTATATCAGATGAATTGGGCCTCGTACGAGCTGCAACGGCCCCCGTTCTGGAAAGAGGGGAAGGTCGAAAAGTAACTCGTCTATCAGTTGTCTCTCGATTTCTTATTGTTTTCTCCCTTGTCCGGACCCATTGCGAGGCATGATACGATTCATAGCGGCCCCAGTTCTAGAAGAGAGGGATGGACGTGACGATCTTAATATACTAGGCTCTCACGACTTCTCGTCATTGTCCCTTGTTGTCCAGATCCACTGGGCGGCGTAACCCGCGCCCCAGTAGCTCCGGTCTTCGATATCGGCCGGGGACATGAAGGTTTTGGTGTCATACGAACCTCTTCGGTTCCAGTTGTCATGCCCTCCTGTCCTGACCCGCTGGGCCGAGTTACCTCATCTTCTTGAGGAGCAGAGACAGATGCACGATTTGCATTATCGGCAGTTGACGGCACGACATCGTTCGCTGATCCACGAATTCTTGACGCAATCCCGGAAGACGCTCCGCTGCGAGATGGGCGAGAGAGTCCTGTAGAAGGACGCCCACTGACTCTCTCCTTCGTCGAGGACGACTTCCGTTTAGGAAGTGCGGTGCTTGTAGCCTGATTCGTATCATCCGATGCTCTTCTCTTCTTCTGTCCACTCTTGTTCCGCTGCGTACTATTTCGCTTTCTCGGCGTTATACCCATGTGTGGAGATAAACAGGGTAATGAAACGAAATTGTTGGGGAGGGGGGAGGGGGTGGGGGGGGTGCATGGTTCAGATATTCCGGGAGACTCCGCAGTTCCTGCTTTTTAGGAATTTGAGGTGCCCAATGGGTCGCAAATATCGCCGTTACAGATGAAGAGCTCCAGTGTACATGTACAACAACGCGTATTGCAGGCAGCTGCAACACTCACAAGCATATTTACTTTCTATTCGCTACTGAACTCATCTATTGCTCCAATGTCAGAGCCCAGTCCCAGGCGTACTGCTCTCCGTAGTCGAAATACAACTCTTCGCCCCTCTCAATATCTCTTACTGCTCTACAACGAAGTAGAGCATAGTTAGAAAGGTCTGACTTGAACTGTATCACGGACTTCGCTTCCACCACCTGCACATTGGCACTTCGAGTCCTGTTTGACCGGGGCTCCGATAAATCGGGATCCCCGGCATGATATCCGGCGTCGTTAATGTAGCCCCCGATACAAAAAGGCGCCGGGACAATGTAGACTTCGCTCTCCTTTCTATCCTGAGCCTGTCCTGGTCTGTTCCTCAGGTGCAGAAACTCCGTACCAGTCACAGTGACCATCATAGAAAACAACTTGTACCGCACTGGAGTTGCTCCGAGACAGCCACTTCCATACGTTAAGTGTCTTTCCTTCCGGTTCGTCAGATCCGTGTATACCAAAGTTCCATAGAAATGACAGATAGTTTCCCCAGCCAATATCTTATGTTCCGTGAACACCCCCATACCAGCACGGGGATGTCGAATCTTAGAAGATGCTATATGTAAGCGATAGCGATTGGCTTCAACAGTCAACAGCATATGCATATCCATAAGATTCAGAGCTCCTCGGTACTTCCCTCCCAAAGATCTACAGTACGCTCTCCACACTTGTCGACAAAGTCCCAGTCCTTCCAGTATCTTCCTAGGAACTGAGTAATATGTCCAGGCATCACTTGGTACTGGGGGTAACCAAATGGAGCCTCCCATTCAAGCCGACCTCGGTCCCGATGTGGAACCCGTTCATAGGTCGTTGAAGCCGCATCCACCACCTCCTGTTCAACCAGGATGTCATTCTTCCCCCCCGAATAACTTCGGCCATAAGAGTCGTTAGATGGTGCTTCGCATGGCTGAAACATGGCCTATTCTTCTCGCACCCCAAGAACTTCCTATGCTTTGTCAGCGATAGGCACGCCATACCCGTAGAAAAAGTTCCCGCGAACATGTCCATGACAAGATCACCCGGTCTTGTGAAGCGACATATCAACTCCTTCATCAACTCCCTCGACTTCTGCTCCGGTCTTATGTACTGCCCACCTGGTACTGAACTACCTGGCTCATGTACCTTCCATGTCAACCACTCCCCCGCCCTCGGTTTGGGCACCCGGTCAATTACATTCCTGTTAGCCGGGAAAGTGGAAGGAATGAAATTGTTCTCCTCAAATGGAGTAAGACTGGCTTCCTCCGATGGTCGCAATCCACGCTTCACCCCATGAACGGCGTACTCCGTTACGGGCTGTATCCCAAACTTCCGTGGATTCCCTCCAACATTACTGCGATCCCGGATGAACACCAGTGGATTCGCATCCACTTTAAACGAAGGCATGAGTTCTGGTTTACCTTCGCTTCCAGCTTCATCTTTCGTACTCGCCGTTTCCGAAAGTATCCTGTGCCACACATGAAACTGTGCCATGGCACAGAATATAATGAAGTGCCCACCTGACCGAAGCGCGGAACTTATTAAGTCAGCCGTACGGATCATGTCTTCCTCACTGAAGACATCGTGACCACTATTCCGTTTGTTCCTCTTCCTTCGAGTGTTAAAGGGAGGGTCTGTTAGGACAAGCTGTGCCTCACCCCATAAAATCTCACTCTGATTCACAAACGTTTCGTGTGTGCCTCAGGTCCTTCATGTCACAGTTGTACGCTACAAAGTGTGACTTTCTCATCCCCTTCCACACCTTGTCCATATTCATTCGAAGGAGACTGGATATCCCCTTCATGGGCGGCTCAATACCAGTCTTTTGGATGTTGTAACCAGCAACCCGAGATTCATGCTCCGCAAGATTCACCGGCTTCTCGAACTCGTCGCTATCGGAGCTCACGAGGTTCATATACTCTCGACGAGGTGGGGGTGGGGCAGACTTGGTCGAAGAAGGTTCGGCATTACCGGAAGTTTTAGGGGTTTTCGTCAGTTCAATATCAGGTTTCGCGTGAATGCCGACATGGAACCCTGCCGCATGACGCATATCCTGTATCGGTTTCCATAGCAACTCCGAAAACTTCTGAAATCGAGCAGGCAACTCACCGGAGTCAGAGCTAGATACGGTATCCATCCGTATCTCCGAAAACTCTATCCAGTTCCTCATCTGATCAACCCGTAAGCTATAGAGGCTATCGTGGGTGCATATGGTTTCGAGGTCTGTCAAAAACTCCTTAGCCAGTATTCGCAGGTTTGTATCGCATTCATCACTCAAGGTCTCCACCGATCCACTAGTACTGCTCTGTGGCACATCCTTTGTGTTGAATCGAGTACTCTGGCTCGGCGGGGCATAACCAGACTCCCGTGTCTCTAGCGCTGTATACTTCAACGTCTGCATATTCATGTAAATGTATGGTTTCACCATGTGCTGAACGTTCGTGTATCCAAGATGAGCCGCAAAACAACTCCATGCCCATACGACCTCACTGATACGAATCCCAGTCGATCACAGTTGTCTTTGGAGAACGACGTAAAAGTGGGTATGTACACAGCTGGTGCATGGTTCACTTTTCGTTTCTTTTTCGGTTGTTTCTTCTTCATCATTCGGATGTTGTCGTTCTCTCCCATTATGTGGCCGAGGTATGATAAGTATATAACGACCTCAAATGGGTTCACAGCTGTTGGTGGGATGAACACTGTCGTCTTCAGAACCTGCTTTCTCCTGGTCATGAAATAACCAACCAGGCATCGCACCGGTAGGTATATACCCATATCCATAGAGAGAAGGAAAAAATCGCGCAGTCTCTGGTCCTCATCCCCGTCCTTCTTGTCAAGAAGCTTCGTTACAAGATATCGCTGTTCCACAGGTTTGTTATTCACAACACTCTTTCGCAGCTGTTGCAGTGTCAAGTTCTGCAGGTTCTTGGAGTTAGTGGCCTCCTCAAACATCTTCCTTGCCTCCGGAATATCCTTATAGTTCTCGGCGCAGAACTCTATTAACCCTCTAAACCCCACGTCCCGTGGCCGATCAGGGCCTCCATCGCTGTTTGCCAAAGCATCGCGAAGAACCAAGAAAAGTCTGACATATGCATGGAACGCCGGAGGCGGAGCACTCATGTCGATAGGATGTATCTCCTCTCCAACATCGGTGGAATCCATCGCTTCAGCGCAAACAACGGAGGCGAGCCTTTAAATGGCGACTTACGCTGGGCACCCCCGCTTTCGGCAGCTCCTCCCAGCGCACTGCCAGTCTCGTCCGTGTCCGTGTCCGCTCGGAGCGATAGCGTCGCGTGTCGGAGCGATAGCGTCGCGTGTCGGCCACGTCGCGATTCGGAGCTATTGCAACGGTCCCGTATTGTGCTAAAAGTCGCGGATCAAGTGGGTGTGAAGCGCTAGTTTTCTCTAGTTTGATATATGTGTACGGCGTGTGCAGCGAAATCACTGCCGGAAGTGCCGGGAGGAGTGTTTTGGGAGGTCTCCGGAAGGCGCCGGAATGTGACCAGAACGTGCCCGCGGGCGGGGGGTCCGGTCGTGTTAGGGTAGGTACCCTAACACGACCGGACCCCCCCGCCCGCGGGCATAAAATCGCACATTTTTCAAAAAATCGTCCAAAATGTGCCCGCGGGCGGGGGGTCCAGTCGTGTTAGGGTACCTACCCTAACACGACCGGACCCCCCCGCCCGCGGGCACGTTTTCGACGATTTTTTGGCACCCTCCGGAGACCTCCCAAAACACTCCTCCCGGCACTTCTTGTACCCACTGCGTCACCTCAGTGAACCATCCCGGAAATTAGGGAGTGTCTGGAGGGTGGAGAAGACGGGATGGTCACCTCAGTGCACCATCCCGGAAATTAGGGAGTGTCTGGAGGGTTAAGATGACGGGATGGTGCACTAAGGTGACGCAGTGGGTACAGGAAGTGCCGGGAGGAGTGTTTTGGGAGGTCTCCGGAGGGTGCCAGAATGTGGCCAGAACGTGCCCGCGGGCGGGGGGGTCGGTCGTGTTAGGGTAGTACCCAACACGACCGCCCCGGCACGCGATTATGCCGCCGGTCGTGTTAGGTACCCTAACACGACCGACCCCCCCGCCCGCGGGCACGTTTTGGGCGATTTTTTGAAAAATGTGCGATTTTATGCCCGCGGGCGGGGGGGTCCGGTCGTGTTAGGGTACCTACCCTAACACGACCGACCCCCCCCGCCCGCGGGCATAAAATCGCAACATTCCGGTGCCTTCCCGGGACCTCCCAAAACACGCCGCCGCGCAGTGATTTCGCTACACCCGGCCGCCGGTACGTTGGCGCCGCTGTCCACGTGTATTGGCGGGAGTAGGCTGTACATGGAAGTGAATGAGTGTACTCTTGACTACTATGCAAAGCATTTGAAGAGCATGATTAGAGAACGCGACCATTGCTCGCGTGAGTCATCATTGCGCGAACTCCACGACTCTAAAGCGTACAATCAGCGTGCGAGCGGCCACGGACAGGACACGGACGAGACTGGCAGTGCGCTGGGAGGAGCTGCCGAAAGCGGGGGTGCCCAGCGTAAGTCGCCTTTTAAAGGCTCGCCTCCGTTGTTGTATCGTCCAGAGCGAGCGTATTGTTGATATACACCTTTCACTGCAATAGCTGTTCAACATGAAGCCAACTCGTGTTCGAAAGCGTACGCAAAGCGTGACTCCTCGCACTCGGCGGAGCACTCGATTATTGCAAGGTGGAATGCGGGTTTCTCTGCAGATGGATATTGAGGATGAAGGAAAGGTGATAGTCGGGGAAGCGTTGTTGCATGGAATTGGAAGTGTTCTACGCCGCGAGTTGCACGGGAAGCAATTGGACCCAGGTCTTGTGGTGGTTCATAATATTCTCATCAGTCGAAGCGGTCAGACGTTCTACCCTTACCGGGCGGAGGGCCTGGATCTTCCACAATATATCCAGGATCTCCGGACGGCCGCTCCTTGGGATGAGAAAATGATGGAACCGGTGGCAGCCAGCATTCCGGCGTCGAAGCGAGGAACGGTGAGCGCTATGAGTGAGGTGATGACGCCGACAAGCCGCACGGAGCCAATTCGAAGTTCATCAACACCGAGAGGTAGCGCATCAGTAGCACCTCCGCGGGCAGGTCCGTCGTCTATTACGAAGCGGTCTATGGAGACGAGAGCATCCCCAGCTACGAAGCGGACAGGTCAAACAAAGTCTACCTCCGCTACGAAGCCCACTGCGTCGAAAAGGGCTTCTCCTGCGATGAATCAGACCGTCGACACAAGGGGAACTTCTGCGTCGAAACAGACGGTTCAGCAGGGGACGGCTGTGCAAGAGGAGGAAGATGAGATCATGAAAGGTCCCCTTCCAGACGCGGATGCGCAATCCGCGCAAGGAGCTGGTCCATCTGTACCCCAAACTGCACCAGAAACTGCGGAGCAGCAGGACGATGACGTTGTGCTTCTGTCCGCAAGAATGGCACGTTCAAGTGTTTCTGGCGAGCGGTCTGGAACACAAGGGACACCTACTCGGAGCAAGACGTACAGACGAATTCGTCAGAAGGTACCAAAGGTGAACCTCAATCAGTACCGGATGGTTGTTGTTACTGTTGACATCACTCTGGTGGACACTCCGCCCAATTTACTCCGTGGAGTAAGTAAACGCCACGTTGAAGCCCTTGTGAAGAGTATGGAGGAGCGGGGGATATTGCAGTCGATGGGTTCTCCAGTGGTGGCCTTACAAGATGCTACTACGGGAGAGAGGGATACTGACAAGGGACGCCTAACGAAGAAGTGCTTCATTGTAGATGGTTTGCATCGTCTGAAAGCTATACAATATTTGGCAGCGACTGGTGCACCGAAGTGGAAGCGATTAGCCAAGTTTTGGCGTTGCAATCTGCTGATACGAAGAGATGGGAGGCCCATTGGGATGAAGGAATTGTTATGTGTTGCTTCGTACCTCAATGAGTCGACGAGTACCATGCGAAGGATGATGTTTGCAGACAAGATACACTCTATAGTTAGTGTGGTCGCCATTCTAATTGAAGATGTTGAGGGGGTGACGCCGGCAGACGTGGATCCTGCAGAAGTGACAGAAGTGTTGAAGGAGAGCCAACTGATTGGGACTGTGCAAGAGCGTCAGTACCTGAGATATGCCAATGTCGCCCTGCAACTCATGTCTCGTGAGGGAATGCTGGCCCATTTCGAGGATATATGTGAGACTGTGAGTGACATAGGTCTCACACATCTGTCCCATACTCCGCTATATGTTTTGGATGCCGAGGAGTTTTCCTTCATTCTTGATTGTCTTCAGATGTTTCTATTGAAGGGCAAGTCGACGAAGACAAAGCAATGGAAAAGCTTTGAGGAGGTTCGAGGTTTCTTTTATGATAGAGCAGTGTCTCTGTTCCGCGCGGCTAGAGCAGTGAGGAATGAACTGAACGAGGAAGAGTCCATGGAAGTGTTCCTGAAACGCGAAGTCAGTCTTTCTGCTCCATCGAATGAAGATGACGTTGAAGACCCAGACAACAACGCAGCTGTGTATCAGTTCCTTTTGGGACAAGTTGTGAACTTCAACACTTTGCCGCGTGTTCGGAGCAGGACGAACTCAATTAGAACTGCCACGACTTCCGTTCAGAATCGATTGCGGACGATGCTCAAGGTAATTCCGCCCCCGCACCAGTGAAGCAGTCCGTGACAAGAGGAGGACTCCCGCTGCTGCTGCTGCAACATCTGCAGTGAAGAAGGGGAGCCGCGAAGAAGTGCACGAGAACGGGCGCAGGTGAGTTATAGGGAAATGAACACGGCCGAAATCGAGGTGCCATAGAAGTTCTGGATAGCTCTGAAGAAGAACAGCGGGCTCCGCCGAGGAAGAAACGGAGAAAGACTTTCACACAACAGATGAGATCTACTCTGAACAGCATGACACCGGATGACCTGATGTCTCAACTAAATGAACATGTGCTGAGAGGAAGGTCGATGAAGGTTCAGTTCGTGGCATTGGGAGAGGGAGCGAATGCAGAGAACGCAGGCAGTTCTGCATTTGTGGATGACGATGAGCTTCTTTCTGTGACAGTTCCACGGGTTGTCACCGTCGAGAAAGATGCTGCGCCAGACGATCAGCAAGAGACAGGTGGGGGGTCATTTGATGACGAGTTACCTACAGCTCTTCCGGAATCTGAGGAGCACGGACTTGTTCGAGGTGACCCATATGATGGCCCACTGAACCCATCATGGTGCGGGTATGCCAGGCTGAGACCGCAGGAATGGCAAGGGAAGAACGTAATTGAGCACAAGGACCCCTGGCTCAGAGTCATTCACTTGCCGAAGGGACATAGGTCGGAGCTGCTAAGTGTCTCGAATCTCAGAGATGTACACCATCTTGTCTTTTGGCACGCTGCAAGGGCTGAACATCGCCTACGGGCGGAGACATTTGGTATGCAGTATCCTCGTACTCGACCGACAGGTATGGATGATGAAGAGGTGCTGTGGGTTGCTGCGAAGGAGCATGACGAATTTGGGCAAATGTTCTTCGCCCGAATGCAAGCTGAGCTAAGGCAGAATGGATATTGCGTGCTTGATGGCTTTGCGACGGATAATGGTGTCCCTAAATGGGAGGAGTTGGAAGAAGTTCGGGAGTTCGGAGATGTGTCGGGGAAGTTGGTGGACTTCTTCGAGAATGAGTATGGAGCGATGCCGGATATACGGAAAGGAGAGGAACAGAAGTCGTTTGTTCAAATAATCAACGATGATGAAGGATGGAAGGACGGTAGCGATGGACCATTTGAGGGGAGAGTGATGTCGACACGTTGGGGTACGGTGGAGAAGCCGGAGGATAATGAGGAGCTCAGGTGGGTTGTAAGGTCGCGTGCTTTACTTGATGTTCGAATGGGTACAATTGCTGCGGCTTTGGGACTATGGGACAATGAAAGGGAAGCTGTGAAGATGTACACTCCGAAAACTGGTGGTCGATTTCTGGGGACGACGAGAAAGTGCAAGCGCCAGACGCTGCACACCGACTTCAGTGGTCTGGTTACGAAGGAAACAATGAATACTGGCAACCCCGGATACTTTGTAATGGCCTCTGGGAAAGAGGGCTTTCCTCTCTGGGTGAGCGCTGGAAGCCATCAACTGGTGGGGATGAACAACCAACAGTTGCGAGTGATGTCGGAGGTGTATCCAGCGAAGAAGATAATCATCCCACCGTACTCTGTATTCGTGGGCCGTGGTGATGTGACACATGCTGGAGCAAGTGGGAAGGACAAGGTGGATAGGCCCGAGTCTATGGATTTGCTGGTTAGATACCACATGTACATGGTACCAGAGGGCTACGCACTACCTGATGCTGTTCATCGGGTGCGGGATTTCCGACCCACGTTTGTCAATGGTGACGAGGAGGAGGAGGCGGAGGATGAACTGTTGTCCGATAAGGAGGGTGGGGCGGTTGACATGGACGAAGACCAAGTGGTCGTGGAGATTGGTGTGGAAGCGGACGCCGGTAGAACCGAAGTGCTCGAGAGTAGTAGTGATGACGATTTGCCAATAATGAGGCTGCGAGCGCCTCGAAGTGGATGAGAATGAGATGATTAGTAAATTATGTGTGTCTTGCGAGTATTAAGAGTAGTATACTATTACAAGGCTATACATATGAACATAGAAAAGGTGCGGCAGGCTGGTAATTGAACAAATGTCAAACGTCTTTGGTCCAGTTGCGTCTAATTGCAACATGCCAAATGCTCGGTATCGTTAACATCATTGGTGGCACCAGTCAATTCGCAATTGAACATGTAGCGTCCTAACATTCTGAAACTGCACTTAAGGTTGCTTTTAAGAGAAGTATAACTGAGAAGTCTATACAGTTCCTGTCTATGCGGTACTTGTGGCAGTATGGTGACTGTATCAGGAAAAATGGCAGAGGAACAGAGAGACTTGGCGGAAATTTCACCAAATACCTTGTCTAAGTTCATATATGCCAATGGTTACGGTATATTAAGTTCCGTTGATGGAACGTTGAGAAGAGAAGGAGAGTCAATTCCAGAAGAAGTTGTGAAGTGTATGAAGTTCATTGACGAACGTGTTGGTTTCGGACTTGTCACAGGGGGTGATGTGGGCGACGTGGAGGGGAAAATGGAAGGACTCGGAGACTATAAGTTTGGTGTCTCGGCGAATCATGGAGCTTTCCTGCGTTTCTCTGACGAGAGGGAAATTAAGGGTGCATTCAATGATCACACCCTTGACCACACTGTTGACGGACTACTGTTCCTGGCAAGGGATTTGAATAGGAGGCATGGTATTGTGAATGATGATGACAAGGGGTTCGTGGAGACCAGAAGTGATAGTGGCCTTCCCAATTTCGTGTACAACAAACTGTGGCAGTGGAAAGAAGAAGTGGATTCTGCTATTGGGGACCTGTTGCAGAAGATGGATGCGTTTGTTATCTATCCCGGCGATAAAAGTTGCGAAATTGTGGACAAGCGATACACAAAAGGAAGCGGAGGAGAAAATCTTGTGGATAATGAACCGAGATTTATTGATACGGATGACGTCGTGACGTTCGGAAGTGCTTTGAGCGACGGGCCTTTGCATGAGGTAGGCGTGTACGGCGTTCACGTCAAAGAAGATTGTATCCCGCGTGGAGTACACAACCTGTTCGAAAGCGTGGAGGATGTACATTCGACAATTATGTTGGTGGCTCTGTTGTACGGCTACGAGGAAAAGCAGCACGATAAAAACCACCATGATTCATAAAAGGGTATTGAGATATATACGACACTTTTATTACTGAGATCTCATATCATAGCTAAGTATTAAGGCATCGTAGCACTTGAAACAAATTCCAAGAGCATTTCTAAACCATTGACACTTGCATTTTCTGTACCCGTACAGTTCTGCCACCCTTCTGATGGTCTCATGCACGTCCTCCACCCCATCAACAAGATATGTTACCGCTGTGGAGGTCGTCTCCCTTCACATGAACTGCGAGGGTTGCCATTTCATATAGAGGCCATCATTGGAAGCATTCCCGAAAGCAACGATTAAATGTGTGTCGAACTGGGGGTCGTTTTCAACCAAGGCTAGCGCCCCACTATTTTTCGTGAAACGAATGTCCCCTATGTCACAGTTTTCATCTTGAGGGTACGCAACCAGGTTCGGAAAGGATGTCAACACTTTTGAAATACCGGAGTTAACTTCTGTTTTCCACTTCGACAGTCCATTGTACGTGAAGTTAGGGAGTCCACTGTCTTTTCTAGTGCTCACCACTGCTTGTTGACGCTCTTCGTGAAGTCCGTGCGATTCATTTAAGGAGAGTGCAAGTCTCTCAAGTTCGGCTGCACATCTTTCGTAACCTTCCCTGTCAAGGTCCTGATCAATTTCGGTACCATTGGATAATCTCACCCGTGCGCCTTGGTTTCCAGAGATGCCAAAAGTGTAGCCACCCAGGTGCTCCATGAAACTCTCGGCATCCTCTATATCTCGCCCAGTAGCAATTCCGAAACCAACGCGTGCGTTGATGTACTTCATGCATTTGACTGTTTCGGCAGGAATGTTCTCCCCAGCTCTTTTCAGAGTACCGTCAACATCACTAATCACGGCGTAGCCATTTTCGAATATTTCGTTAGCCAGCTGCTGAGGAGTTACTTCTTGGGCTCTAACTTCTGAGTTATACATGTTTTGAAAGCTTTCGAAAGGGTTCGTTTTGCAAATGGGTGTGGGTATACGAATGAGAAGGATGTGATTGATGTTCACAAGGTGTTTCGTAGTATAAAAAGAGTCTAAGAACGACCATATACGGGTATTGTAGTACTGTTTTAAAACGTTACTAGGAGGAGAAGTTTTTGCATCGATTTGAAGTAAAGAAAGGATGATTTAGTCATAAATTATATGTACGGGTTCAAGTGGGTAAAGAAAACTGTAAATATCTTTAACATGAGCTTAGAAATCAAGAAGAGTAAAACAACCTCCATTATGGGTTGAAACCCATAAAAGGTTTACCTTACTTTATACGGGTGCCCCAAGTAATGCAAACGCTTAGTTCTTCAGAAATATCACAATTTTTGTACTTGTTTCGTTACTAGTATCGTGCACTTTAATGATATGGAATGACCATTTTCTATCTAGCAAAATCTTAGCGAAGTATTAGTGATAAGGGATGTAGGATTTAAAGGGGCATATTTGAACCACAGAAGGACGAACAATATAAGTAATGTAATAGGAACAGGTCATTTCGATAAAGTAACTTTTATGTCTAACTATCTCTAAAAGGTTCAGAACACCGAAAAGTCATGTGTTCTAACCTCAAAGCTGGGGGGATAACTTTTCCTTAACAACGTTGACGTAGTTTGTATGAAAAGGAGCGGGGTCACCGCCTACAATGTTTCTTTCTTGGCGGGAAAAGTCGTAGAAGTACGCGTTCCTAAACTGAAAGTCGGAGAAAGAAGTAGGGAAGCCAACGAGAGTTTTCCCATATGCAAGAAGTCGCCCAACGGTCTCTTCCAGGTTGAAAGTAGTACCTGTCTTAAGCGAAACTATCTTCAACAGCTCTTTCATTATTGTGAGCACAACCGTACTGCACTCCGTAGCGACTACGTCCATAGGAATGAAACCTCTTGAGGCCCCGACGATGTTGAACGCTGATAGCCACACGAGCTTCTCATAATAGCTTACGAGAAATGTGTCTTCGTCGACAACCCCGCAAGTGAGACCCATAGACCTAAACCTGTCTGCAACGTTGGAGGCCCACTTTCCTGTTGCGACAGTGAGACCATCCGGACTTTGAGGAGTGACACCATCCTGCGGAGCTGCGTTTCTTGAGGGGACACCAACGTATAGGACAACTTTTGAACATTTGTCCACACCGAGCTTCGAAAGCAATGGTATGATGTCTCCATTCTGGAAGAAAACGAGATTCTCTCTGAGCGAATAAGGGCAAGCCTGAATTACGGTCTCCAGGGTGTTCGTTCTTCCACAAACTAGTATCGGTACATCAGAAAGATGAGAGGTAGCAGCCATGCTGCAGAATTCGTGTGCGGAAATGACCGTATCTTCTTCGTTCGCCAGCATGGTACCTATACGCCCCCTTCCAACAATAACGGCCCGAGTCCTTCGGGCGGGAGATGAGGCCTGAGGGACGTCAGAGTATCTGGGACTCGGAGGCGGAGTGGGAGGCATGTCGGACTGGGAGTTCATTGCAAGTGTTCGATTGTTTTTGTGTGACGATAAAATGGAAGATGGGGCGGAGAACTGCTGGGGTAAAGAGTGATACTTAAGTACAAACGGTTGGGAAGCGCAGAACGGGAACATGGTTCACTTTGTGAAAGTGAGCGAAATGTATGATATGTGATTGTACTGAATGAATGATAGGGCTTGTATGAGACGACAAGCCACAAAGTGTGATGATGTTTTATGAAAGGTAGGTGGAAGAGTAGAAAGTGTGCAATGAATGAAACTGATTTCGAACCTGAGTTGTAAAGTAGTTGTAAAGTACGAGTTACGGGGAGCTTGAATACAGGATGAAAGGAGCCATTTTGGCTTCATAAATGACGTGAACGGGTTTATAGCTTCACTTGGATTGCCATAATTAAAAGGATGGAGTTGGATTGCGCCCGAATACGTCTATAAAGGTCGTAGAAGCACTTATGAAGGAAGGAGTTGTAGACATGTTATTGTTGATGACGGTGGAGCCAGGGTTTGGAGGACAGGCGTTTATGGAGGGTGTTCTTGACAAGGTGCGACATGCAAGGGAGTTGTACCCAAGAATAGGGATACAGGTGGATGGGGTATTGGACTGAGTACTGTGAAAGCAGTAGTGAAGGCCGGTGCAAACATTTCAGTTGCAGGATCTGCCATCTTTGGCTCGAGTAACCCAGCTCATGTCATAGCTGGTTTTCGAAAGGTTGGTTAGAGATAGTAGCATAAATTTATTGTTTATTACATTGTAACCTTTACGTGTTATCACGACTATATTCTCCGTCTCCATTGGAGATGTATTTCTCTTGTATCACAACCGGGAAAGGATGTGAGAGAACATAAATATATCCCCAGTGGACGCTGAGAGGGAGGATGAACTACTCTACGTGCTATCATTGTTACCCATCCGGTGTCGAGTGGTGACATATTCTTTTTTTGTCACAACCCACAAAGGATGTGACGGAAGAAGAACATGCCCCCAGTCGAGACAGAGGGTGAGCAACTCTAAGTACAATCACTAGTCCCTAGCTTGCCTCCACTGGCAATATCTTCCTGTTTTGCTATAACCATCGAGTGAGGTTATGGTGGAAGAGAAAAATATCGCCGGTCGAGCGAGGTGGGTGGGGACTATGTGAAGAGGGGACAGAGAGATGGCGCTTAAATAGTGGAAGGTGCGGAGGTGTACAGTAGATGTTTTGGCGGGAAATGGGATGAGGGAAACAGGGACAATCATGGTGCTGGATATAGCCCGTGTGGTTGGACAGTGGGGGTGGACAGCACAGTTTAGCTCGATTGCACTGTATCGCAGCGGAAACTTCGATCCAACTACTACTTCTTTTTCTGAAGATGTCGAACGGATACGTGAAGGATGAGGAGCTGTTGGCGCTGTTGGAGGGGGAGGAGGTACCGCAGACGCCGTCACCAAAGCGGGAAGAGTACGTGATTACGGCGGCTGGTCGGATGTCGCAGAAGAAGGAAGTGGCTGATGAAGGAAAGAAGTGTGAGGCGAGGAGAGGAGATGGTGATGAGGTGGAGAAGGGGGTAGAATTGGAGGTGGAGGGGGTCGCAATGGAGAGAAGGGGTGCGGTGCATCTGAGTCAGTTAGAGGTTGGAGACCAGATAGAGAGTGGGGGCGGAGAGGGTGACAGGGAGATGCGGTTTGTGGGGGAGATGAAGGCGAGGGTGGGGATGTTGGGGTTGGTGATGAAGGAGCAACTGGACGATGGAATTGTGGAGATTGTAACGGAAATGGGCGGTGTGGTGCTGAGTGGGGGTGGTAGTGGTGTTTTGGTTGAGGCGATTTCGAGCCTGCGGAATTCGTTGTCGGTATTGGGAGTGGAGATGAGAAATCATGTGTATGGGATAGTGGAGTGTGCGGGAAGGGAGGTTGGAGAGTTGCGGGAGGAGAATAGGGTTCTGAACGAGAGGTTGGACGTGCTGGAGAAGGAGGTGAAGGAGCTGTGCAAGAGGCAAAGATTGGTGGAAGAGGAGACGGTGAAACGAAGTGTGGAGGGAAAGACGGAGAAGGGAAGTGTGGGAAGGGTGGCGGTGCAGAAGGGGTCCCCTGTGACACCGAAGACAAAGGGTGGTGGGGTTGGGGATGGGAAGAGCCGTCTGAAGAAGAGGCGTAAGGAGATGAAGAAGGTGGTGGAGGAGGTGCCGCGGGAGGGAGTGGGAGCTCCGGTGGTGACTGGAGTTAGGAGTGCGACGGAGGTAGCGCGGACTGCGAAGGGGATTCTGAGGGGACAGGAGGAGAGAAGGATGGGAGGGATTTGAAGCCGTTTTGGGGCGAGGCGGGTATACGAGAAGGGGGAGGGTTGTCCACCTGACTTCTACAAAATGACGTTTGCGGAGACGGAGAGAGAGGATGCGAACGCGTGATGGGCGAGAAATGGGTAAATAGCGGGGGTGGTGTGGACTGGGAAGAAGTGATGGGATGATTGAGGTGGGATGAGTTGCGATTGGCATTGCAACATGGGAGAAAATGGAAACGCAAACTAGCACCAGTGAAGTTTTGAGAGAGGGTCGCGGAAAAGATTGAATGGGGTGGTGCGGCGAAGTAGAACCTCTACAAAAACTAGGGGACCCAAGAACTAAACTGCGCGAAATGGAATTTAATATTCCAAAATTTCTTAATTTTTTGAGTGCCAGCCTCTGCTACCCCCTCGCGCGCCCCAAATAGCCCCAAAACTAGCTTAGTTTCCAAAGCGAACAGACTATATTCCACTTTGCAGAACACAAACGCTCGAGACAACTGGGTAAATATTTCGACCCCGACTTTGGGAAAGTTCGCCACCGGGATGACCTCCGGTCGAACCACTCGAAATTACGAGTTTTGTCACACCGCATCGCAGGAAGTTTCACGCACAACCGTCAAATCACCACAGCAATTAGTCAACAGAGTATGGAAAGACGTTTCCAGACATTGGACCCTTACAGGGACGGATACTGTACGCAACAAGCGATTGCGAAAAGGGATCTTCAAGATGAAGTGCACTCACGGCAGATTTGCATGGTTTCCTTGCTAAAGGCTAATGTCAGCCACATCGTGCAACACTCATACAACGTAGATGGTCACATACAGTACCGAGTCCGTTGGCACGGTGTTGGTCCTGAATATGATTCGGTTCGGCCAATATGGCACCTCCCACGTTCAATTGTGATGCAATATCACCGTCAAACGGGTACAGGTATTCCCGCAACGATCACAAACGCCCTCATAGGATAACTGTACCACCGAAGTGGAATGTGCCCCGCTATGCGGTAGAGAAGAGAAGAAGTTATATGGGTTGAATTTTTAATGCCATTTCTAACGGAAGTGATTACCATCTGGTGTGGGGTCACATTGTTACTCGGCTTATGCAGTTGGAGCCCGACTCACGTCGTGTTTAACCCTTGTCAGCTACCTGGAATAGGTACACGGAAGAGCTCTTCCATGAAAATGGAATAGCTCTTCCATGTACTGGAATAGCTCTTCCATAGACTGTTTCATATGCGTTGAAGCGTTTTGTACATCTTAACCAGTTTATCGTTGTTGTAATTGGGCGTAAGCATCCTTCATGTGTACCCAAATCAAGTTTGTAAATTACGGTAATAGGCAAGCGGCGTATACGAAACCAGAATGCATCCAAAAAAACGTATGGCCAAGCATTTCTGATTCATCCATTGCCAGATAGTTGATGGACCAAGGCAACATAGTGAATAGATAGAATGCACACAAAACAGATATAAAAAGTAACAGCTGTCCTCTCACGAAAGTGTTAAAATCAGTAC
This sequence comes from Gracilaria domingensis, assembly GCA_022539475.1. NCBI lineage: Eukaryota > Rhodophyta > Florideophyceae > Gracilariales > Gracilariaceae > Gracilaria > Gracilaria domingensis. Next base: position 58,595 of record VCMS01000020.1, read on the forward strand.
AAATCTCAGTATACAAACTCAATGTTGTTCATCAAAAGACTTCTCTTTTCAGTATTGCCATCGAAGTTTTCTCTGAACTAAATTGGCCCAGAAGAGGCACCAAACAGTCTTAATTATGAATACATGTGTGGAAGTTTCGTACGGCAACTGCAAACATCATGATCCTACCAGTTGTCATGCGCATTCTTGCTTGTACTGCCACAAACCAATGCACGCCATTTCCGGAAGAGCGCCAACGGGGGATTAAATGGCTACATTTGCGCCTGGAAAAGAGGTAGAACGATATGGTGACCCTCGAGTCTGCACTAAGTGCAATAACAAAGATGAAATACCGCCTGGAAGAGCGCAAACACCAAAACCGTACACTAGTCCTCCAAACTCTGAGCTTGTAAGATTGGACACAAACCAAAACCGTACCAGACAAAGCTTGCCATCTGTAGCGAATCCGTCCAAAGTTGTTCGCGTTGACGAGATCGCTCACGCCGAAGATAAAAACGATTATATGGAAGTGACTGATAAGAGAGGCCAAATTGATATTGCGAATGATGATGAGCAACAAGAGGACTCTACAGACTCAGATTTTACTTGCGGCAGTGATAATGACTGTCTCATTTCTTCAGATGACGAAAACGGAGGGGCGCAGCCATATGCATGGGTTGATGTTTCTTTACGTTCCAAGGATGTTGGACTAGAAATTGACGATGTAGAAAACTTTTCTACTGGAATTCTCATTGACGAAACTACTCATATTTTGCGAAAGTTTAGTGAACCTCTGGGTGTAGCTTCTGAGTCTTTGATAAAGTCGCCGCCATCTCCACGGCGAATATTCGAGATCTTCTTTAATTCCAATGTTCTGAATGCTTTTGCTGAGGCAGGGACATTTGGTCTCCGTCAAACACGTTCCCAAATGATAGGAAATGGACAAGTCTCTTATACGATGCATGACATTATGCATTATTTCCAAGCTCTAATGATGTGCGGAGTATATGATGCTTCTCCAGCAGAGATTTTAGACAGAAACATTCACAAAATCAGGTATGAAACTCAAGAAATTCGATCACGAATATCCTTTCAGAAGTTTAAAGACATTCGGAAGGGCTTAACTACTTCCCTTGGAAATGAAAACAAAGCCCAGGAAGGTATCAGCACCCTGCAATGGATAAACAAACGGTTTGATATTCCTGCATCATTGAACGTTTTGGAGCAAGCTGTAGCATGCGTTTCGAGCGATATATGTCTTCGGCCCGGAACAGGTGTTTTAGGTCTGGACGATGACCAGTTGCGCTTTGCTTCGCGGTACCACAAACACCTTCCTCTAAAGCCAGGAGATGGTAAGAAAGTCATGGGTCTCCACGCTACGTCAATGACATCAACTCTAACAGGTCCTACAGCAGCGCTTCACAATTCTAGTAGAGGCGAAAAAATGCCGGAAGTATTTGCTTCAGTACTGATGCTTTCGATGCGCACAAGTAATCCTCGAATCGCAGCAGAGCTTCTTTCTGGTCAGCTGTCGCAATTGACAGGGCGTATGCTACCAAAGCTGTGCTGGATGCTATAACCTGGGGCCAAATTCCAATTAAGCTTTATAGCGACTTGCAAGCAATCTTCGAACCACCCCGTTTCGTTCGGGAAGAACGAAACTAATGAATGGAAGAGCAGTCCTTCTTCTTGCGAAATGCTAGAACTGAAAGTGTTTCAAAGAAGAGCAAAGACTGGGAAACTCGTATTCGCTCTTCGGTACAGATATATCGGTGATGACAAACAAGCTGTTCTCCTCAAGTACAGTGGCTTGCTGCCCATACATCCTTTTTCTTTCTCTCTCAAACCAAGAAACAGGATATCTTGGAAGGATGACGTATACAAACGTGCTTTGTCCCCAAATAATGTTCTAGAACATATGGTCAAAAGCGAAGAAAGCCGATCAGCAATTTCAGCTATTGTGGAGCACGAAATGAACCATTTGAATCTTCTATCAAGCATCTAGACCTCTGATCATACATGGTGGCTGCTCAGAACGACAGTAATATCCAGTAAAAAGTGCTACACTGCTATCAAATGTGCTCAGGAAAACATCTCTTACCTGTCTGGGATTGAGACAGATATGAATTTGAGTCGAAATGAAAATGAAAAGTGGAACGTGCTTGTATCTCTGCAACTGTAGAACAAAGTCTTAGGACTTGGATGGAGAATTGAATTTCTCAGCCCTCGACGAAATAGAGTCGATGCCGGTCCGCACCGAGGTATGGAGTTCGACCAGCTCAAAGAGGATTTTGAGGATTTCGTACAGCGACAAAAAGTACATCTTCTTTCGAAGCGACCACGAAAAGAATTATTATCTTTCTCTGATGCCCATAATAATTCCAACGTGAGAAATCGTATGTCACTGGCCAAAAGAATATACGATCACTTTGAGACTTTTGATTCTGGAAATCACCAAAACGATGAGCACAACGAATTTCGCTCCCGACAGCACCGATAAAATCCACAACTTCGAATTCTGCAAGTGCGTGATAAGGCATTGTTTCACAAGCCAAACAGAATGACAGCCGCTCAGGCTGCAGGTTCTTTGAACGAAGAAAACATTCTACGGTCTCTCTGTCATGCGTGTGGCACTGGAATTGGAGAAGAAGCTTCTCACTCTCCTGAACACTGGGAACAAAATTTGTCTGCCTTGGTCACGCGAGGGCTAGGGCTAGTACAAGCAAAATTTGGGCCCAGATTCTTGTCCAGTGTGGATGCCATTGCAGCCATAAAGACCAGGACTGAAAGCGACTTTTAACTAGCAGTTGTGGAATGCGAAACACACAAAAGCAGTGCGCTTTTGGAATCTGAGGTTTTGGGTAATTCCTTATTGCCCACCAGATATATCTCAATTCGCATCACTCTTGACGACATTGAGAATTTTCGTCCGAAGATGCACATCTTGAACACTCAGTACTACCCTCAAGCATTCAAAGCTTTCTGAAATATGTTCCTTTCCCCTCGCATAGAGTCCAATTGGTATATCACAAAATGGTTTATGGTTTGTCTAGGGCACTGTATGCTGTTTCGGGCCCAAATGGCCTTCAATATGTCGTCGGTTTGCATATTGAGGATAACAGTCGTATATTGAAAGCGTTACGAACCGTCATATCATCTGTCCTAGAAGCAGAGAGAAACATTTGTTCGACCCGGACTACAGACTTCCAGAATTTGTGGAACAAAATTCATACTTTCAAACGAGACAGAGCAGGAAGCTACATGTTTCTCTAGGAGTAACTGCTTTTAATCTAGCAAAACAAACATACGAACCTCTGCCTGAAGCAAAGTTTATTAGACCCACAGCCGTCAGGTTCTGGAATGAAGTTGGAAAAACGGGTACAGATACGTTTTCTAGGCAGGCCTATGAAAATTTCCCACACCGATTGAAGACGTTGGGAGGGATTTCCAAAGTCTCGCATAGACAATTTGAAATGCTTCAGGTGAACAGTTTGTACTCATGGAGACTGGTCCATACTATATCTGACCTCTGTGGGAAGAAGAATTCTGATCTCAAACAAGTATTATACAATGCGGGCTGTTACAAGTTACGAATACTTATGTCTCAGAATATGAGCATGCGCTCATTTGTGAAAGAAGTGCTGGCCGAATATGACTTGCCAAAGGCAAACAGAGGTTTGTAGCATCTGAGAGGTTTGCTTGGACAAAGACCACCTGCAGTTGCCGACAACATTTTTCTAGGTCCAACAGAAGAATGGCAACGTCTTTCAGAACCACCTACGAGACAAACTGCTTTAAAATTGTTCAACACTGAAAAAGGGTGGGAGTTGCGAAGATCAGGGGAGCACAGACACGTCATATTTGAATCAAGTCAAGGACTCGGGGAGAATGGGAAATCTTGCTGGGTTTGTGTTCCGTTTGGTTCTCTAGAACAGGAAATGAATCCTGAGCAATGTCGTCGACGTCCGAAAACGATTTGTGTAACCTGCTATGGAGCGCAGTTGTGTACATCACGAAGATATGTACGGAAAGCAGATGGAGCACTACGTTTATCTTCCCAGTCATGCTTTGAATACATTCATTCTTCAAGGCATTTATAACGACAGATTTCAGTGTATGTTCCGAAGAAGAGAAAAAATGTTCACGAACTCGCAAATAATCGCTCAACTAGAACCGAAACCGCATCTGGAAGAAAACGAAAGTTTTCCGCTGACAAAGAATCAACTAATGAGGATGATGATATAAGTTCAAATGCAAAAGTGGTCTAAAGCGGTATTGAATGCGTTTGCGAATACGAAAGCGATATAAGAAATGTTAACGTCTGTTTTAAAGCTGCGTTGAACAGAACTATAAAGACTTTTAATTGTTCTCAAATGTTCATCGACTTGACTTGAACAACAAACGAATAAATCCAGCATACTTTTGACAACATGTACGAAGTAATTTGTTCACAGAAAGTTAATACGGAGAAGAGTACATAATGTTTCATCTGGGGGGGAAGTGGAAGTTTCGCACATGGTAGACACTGTCTTCCATATGGAATTCTAGCTGTTCCAGCTGGAAAAGGCAGTATTCCATTTGGAAGAGGGATTATTCCAAAAAATTGGAGTAGATTACGACGGGTTGCACTGCAATTTGGGGCTTTATAACATGTTTCATATAGTACAGAAAGCTCGAAGTGCAGACAATTGTTAGAAATAAAAAGAAGTGGTCGTAAGAGGTCAAGAAAACACGGAACACATAGAAAGGTTTCAGTGTGCTGGCATAAAGAATTAAAAAGATGTAGTAGAATGATATTGGGCCAAGTTTGCTATTCTATTTCTGTCCGACAAGGTTTAATCGCGCTTTGCTCGTTTTTGATGTTTTCAACCTGTTAGGTTTTTTGTCCAGCTTGCTGGTTCGCTACAACCGTGGTGGACCACAATCGCGGTTTGTCCCTAACAGAAGGGTGTGCATTTTCCGTGTACATCGCATGCATCTACCGATTTGATCACCGTTGCGCTTATGCGTCGAGCATGGCTCGTTCTCCTCCACTTCCCTGTTGAACAGGTTTCGTTTTCGTCAGCGACGGTCTCTACAGGTTTTACGGTCCTGACTGCATGCCCTTTGTGGTGGAGACTCGAATACGTGACGCAAATTGCGGAATGGCCCCGATCGTCATCGGTTCTCATGACCTTTGGAAGGGTTCGTCACTATCGTGGCCGAGAATAACTTGTGGTTGAACGATTTCTCAGGAGCTTTGTTTGCGCCCGCACTGCGGTCTATGATCTCGTTACCCCGTTTCTACGGGTTCTCTAACTCGTACCAAGAATTCTCGTGAGCTTTAACTCGGTACATAACCGGGAAATACACCTCTTGTTTGAAGGTTGTTGTTTAATGCACGACCCATTTTCATGGTGTCGTTGGTTATATCAGCCTTGCTGGTGTATTTGGTCTTGAGTTACAAGACCCTCTGTGAAGTGCACTGACTACTCTGAGTAGAGTTCGAACCTTGCTTAAGGTCTGTTACACCGTTATCCGGTTGAATGTTTTCAAGGACTACCAGTTTAATTGCTGCTGTCGACGACTTTCGAACACGTCGACTTCTGTTCACTCCGCTGTGGAGGCGGTCTTTCACGCTTCTGCTGTCTCTGGTACAGTCGCACAAGGCGTTGGCATCGACCCCCAGTCGTTTCTGATCATTTTCGCGGTTCTCCGATGTCGGGTGTATCACCTCTACAGTACCCTGCGAAGGTCATCTGCGAAAAACCCGTAACTCAGTGAATACGTTTCCGTTTCTTTAACAGCTTGGTCTCAGTAATCCCTGGACGCATACAAACGCTTTGGCGATTATCTCGACGAACTTCGGAGTTACGGCACCGTTTCGGTTTAACAATCTATTTTTAGACTGCATTTTCGTGAACTGAAATGGGTCCGGTTTTCCAACTTAGTGGTATTCAATTCCAATAATCTTGGTGTTAAATGAGAGCTCTGATTTCCAGGAGTTCTCTGGTGTATCTAGTGTGTTTACAGCGTGTCTGGTTCAGAAGTTATGGCGACTGCAATTTTGCGGCTGTTGCAAATTCCGACTTTCAGGTGCGAAGGTTGCAAAAACGCTTCGAAAGCGTTGATTCGATGCTAACGCAAGCTTTGAACTCTTCTGAGGACTACGTGCAGCCTAGAGGCGTGGACTGAGTGACCTTGCAACGGGACTGTAGATCCGGAGGAAGGGGGAAGTTAGCATGAAATTGTTGCTACTGTACTTGATCGTATCAGATCCTGTCTGGTGCTTTCACCGTGTGGCCGAGGACCCCGAAAGAGAGAATAGACGCCTCAGAGAGGGAATAACAACAGAAGTCCGGAAGGGTGAATGAAGTTTAGTAGGATGGCTACGGTTCCTGTCTTTCGAGAGCTACTTTAACACTGCTTGGCAGGAAGTTGGCTTGCCGCCTCGCGGTGTACGCTACCGTCATGGATGTGTTCAAGCACCCAATGAGGACACTAAACCGCAGCGTTGCGCGAAGTTTTTCGGACTCCATCGAAGACGTGATGAGGATGTGCAACCCCGTTTCCGGGTGATCGAACGTGCTTTGTGTAGTATAGTACGCAGTGGTTGATCCAAGGCGGAGATTCGACGGCAGGTAGCGCCGTGGCGTACGTGTAAGGCCGGCCAGACGCTCTGCGTGTGCTAGCGTGGCACACGGAGGCGAGTGCCCTCTGCGGCGTGCGTAGACCACGTGTCCCAGTCGGACGTTGAGGTCCATAGCGTTAGTACTGTAAGTCACCGTCCCGTAGCTGTAGAGAGGTAGGTGCACCCGATATTTAGGCGCACCCCAACCTCGCGGTGGCCCCACATTGTAAACATCAAGCACCCTTTGCCGCACGTCTTGTTCACCACGTAGCGCTACCGACAGACCGAGAGGCTAAGTACTATAAGGTTTATTAGGCCGTTCGTACCCTTTCACACGCCCCTGAACGTGCTTGGCGATACCAACCGCCCACTCTCCCCGCTGACCGCCCGGTGCTTCCTCCTTACTCCCCGTACGGACACATTACAGTCGCTCCGTCGAGCAACAGCCTATTCCGCCGTCTCAAGACCACTCCGGGTTTTCTCCCGATACGTACTATATCATATTGGTCTCCCGACCTAGAAGTGGAATTCGAGACCGTACGGAGTTTGCAGAACCGATTCGAAGACGACACTCGAGATGAGTTCGCAAGTCCCACACGGAGAGCAAGGAGAACGGCAGGTCGCAAAAGATCACGCTGAGCCCACTTTGGCCGCCCCCCGCGCCGCTTCGGACCATGTCTCGGTAAGCCGCCGGAGCACCCGAAGTACCGCGACGGCCTATGTCACCCCCGCAGAGGAGCCCAAACGGATTGTCCGCAGAGGTAACTCGCAATCCAAATTGGACGGAAGGAAGGAAAGAAGGAACAAGAACTCGGGACCTCCTTTGGGGACCGCGATCGTACCACCAGGGACAGCGGGCCCCTCGCCTGCATCTCAGACCGGACAGAAACCACCCCACGAGCTATGGGCCGAAATAGCCCCGTACGCCCTGGAGGGACTCCGCACGGAGATTGAGGTCCATGTCCCGATGGCGGTCGAATTATACCTCAAGGACCGTATCCCGGAGTTGATGCGTCGTGACGTCACGCCGATCGTACATCGCATCTTTAACGACGTTGGAAGATCCAACCGCACCGATAACGGAGTGCAAGAAAATCGGAGCAGTACACTGGCTGCTTTGGTAGCTAAGCTGCCACCCCAACCCCCAAAGTTCGACACTGACCAAGTGCGCAACGCACCTAATCGCGGTGGTGGACAGAGACCGGAATTGGAGAAGGATCCGCAGAGGGATCCGACCGGTGTCTACCTTCCACCAGTTGCCCAGCAGGGCGATCCGGACGGAAGTTCGAGCGATTCCTCCGAAGACGGGAGGAATCACTGCAAACGAGGCGGTAAATCGATCAAACGCTCCGATTCGGGCGACCCCATACGCAGACGGAAGAATCGCCGCAGCCGCAGAGAGCGACGACATTCAGACACCGACTCTGCGTCCTCTCGTTCATCATCGGAGGATGAGCACACCGACTCGGATGATTCAGGGGACTCACAAAGCCCCCGAAGGAAGGGCAGGTCCGACGGGTGACGTTCCCAATCGGACAGGCCAGCGCTTAAGCGCATACGTCCCTTGAACGTCAAGTTCACCAAGGTCGTGGACTACCGTGCGTACAGGCTGATTCGACGCGGCCAAAAGTACGATTCAAAGGTGCCACGCAAGATTGCGCGCTACCAAAAGAAATTGAATGTCCAGATGAAGGGGCATTCATTTTCCGGAACGGACCCCATCTCCGTTCTCAATTTCTTGCAGCGGTTCAAGACCGCTTGCAACCATAACGTACTGACGGAAGGAGCGGCACTGTGGTGCTTCCAGTTCTACCCGACCGGGCCTGCACACGCTCTGGTCCAGTCCCGTCTCATTGGCGAGTCGGGGGCTGTCGACAGGCCCCGCGACGAAGCGCTCTACACGTACGAAGAAGTGGTACACTTCTTGCTTACCACGTACGCTACGGATGAAGCTATTGCCACGGCGTCCGCAGAGGTTACGTTTTACACCCAGTCGTCAGGGATGTCCGAAACGGAATTCGCACAGAAACTCTGGACAAAAGCCCTACGCTGTGGTAACGTCTATACCGATCGGGACCTAACGGGCTTATTCGTCGAAGGACTTTTGCCCGCCATACGGTCGAAGGTACGCAACCACCTCACCACCCATCCCAGTATCGGATACGATGCACTCGTCCGTTACGCGGAATCGTACGGTGACACTCATCGAGCCTCACGCCGCCCATCCGTTCGGGTGGATACACAAACCGCTTCCGCACGGCCACGCACTACACGTACGATAAGGAAGGTGCACAGTGTCGAGTCACCTTCGGCCTCGACGTATTCCCTATCGGACGAAGACGGCGACGAAGTCCTCCTTGTCTCCAGAGGGTCCTTCATGCCGTCACCACCCACCACACCAAGTGCAACTACCCCAGCGACTTCCGCACGGTCATACCCCAGTACGCCTGGCCAGGGACCAACCAATACCCCCGGAACGGCACCCAGGGATCGTCCGTGCAGAATTTGCCTTTCGCGGGAGCCTAACTGCTGTCAGCTTCTCCCGCCGGAAGTGAAGGCCAAACTCCTCGCAATCCGTGAGGAGAACTACCAACGCAGGCGCGACGAAGGCTACTACGGTACCGTACCGTCCGCACGGAGAAACACGCCGACGCCATCCAGTATCGGTTACTGTAGCATCGGTCGGAATCGTACATCTTACGTACAGCCCTGGCAAGCCGCCATGCTGGTAGAAGAGACCGTCTCGGAACAGAAAAACGAGCCGGAGGATGCGTAGGGGCGTCGCCTCCTCCGAGGCCGGAAAGCCTCACCACACCGGGCGAAAGGCCCGAACCACCCAGTACGGACATGGCAGAGCCGACTCTTGGCACCCCGGAACGTATGGACGACACCGTTTTATTTGCCAGTGAAAATTACAAAATCCACCTCTCCGTAGGCCTAACATCCACACTGATGTATCCGCTCACGGGTGTTCTGGATATCGGAGCCGGGCCTTGTCTGATCCACGAACGGCACCTACCACCGCGATGGCAATCTCTCCTCCGCACGGACGTGAAACCACGTATCACGGACGCCTCACGCAACCGTATGGATGTCATGGGTGTCCTCCCACTCGCTGTCCGTATCGGAGACCTTCACGTACGAGTACAATTCTTCGTGGTATCGAACTTGTCCACAAACGTCCTACTCGGCACGTCGTTCATAGATCAATACGTGCTAGGAATCCTACCCCCGAAACGGACGATCCTAATGCGCCATTCACGGCCTTTCTCGATATTGTCACATGCGTATGGTCCCCACACGCCCACATCCATACGGAAATACCCATCCCCACCGGAACGTCACGTGTTCTCCAACAAGATACATGTCGCCCGACCGGTTACGCTACCCCCCATGTCCGAAACCAGAGTACAAGTAACGACCAAGGCGTCCGGTTTGGTGTTTATACAATCCCATCACCGCACGGGCAGTTCGTTAGAGCTGACACTGCTGGCGAACGGCGTCATGGACTTACGTCCGGACATTCCCTTCTTCGTTCAGGTCGCAAACGTCTCAGACCGACCGGTGCATCTCCACAAACGTACCGTTACTGGCCTAGCCCTCCCGTCCCCCATAGCACTCATCACAACCCACCACCCATATACGCCGCGGAGCGACGACTCTAAAGAGGGGGAGGATACCGCTTTGAACCAATCTCCAGACCGTTCGGACGTGCCCGATTAGCCCCAACGCGTTCAAATCAGTCCCGAGTATTAAAACGAACGTGACACGGTCATCGAGCTCCTCCGGCCGCTCAAGGATATGTGGGATGGCCACCTGGGCAAGATCTCCGCCGCCAAGCACCGGATACAGCGGGAATCTGGCACCAAGCCGATATTCCAGATGCCTTACCGCGCGGGACCTGCCCGACGAGAACTTGAACGTAAGGAGATAACCCAACAGCTGGCAGCAGGGGTAATAGAAACCTCGTCCGCGGAATGGGCCAGCCCGGTCGTCTTCGCGCAGAAGAAAGACGGAAGCCTCCGCTTTTGCGTCGACTACCGCCGTCTGAATGCTGTGACCGTACGGGATACATATCCCTTACCGCGAATGGACCAGTGTATAGACTCACTAGGAGACGCACAGATATTCTCCACACTGGACGCAAATAGCGGATACTGGCAGACCGAAGTGGACGAAGCCGACCGGGACGAGACAGCCTTCACGTCCCACATGGGCCTCTACCGCTACGTACGGATGCCTTTCGGACCCAAGAACGGACCGGCCACGTTCCAGAGAGCCCTGGACATCATCCTCTCACCGGTGAAATGGCAGTACGCATTGGTCTACCTGGATGACGTGATCATCTACTCCAGAACGATAGAGGAACACTACGAGCAATTACGGACAATCCTTGCCATGCTATGGTCCGCAGGGATCACTCTACGACTGGACGAATGCCACTTCTTCAGTGGAACGGTCGACTATCTCGGCCATATCATCCGTTCGGGTAAACTCCAGGTGTCTACGAAGACACAAAAGGCCATCAAGCAGGCGAAGCCACCCACTACGCAAACGGAACTCCGTTCGTTCTTGGGCCTCTGTAAGTCTTCCGTCAATTCGTACAGAACTTCGCACGAATAGCGCCCCCCCTGAATCAGAAACTGGAAAAGGGACAGCCCAGCAGCTTTGAAACTCTGACCGATACGGAATACGAAGCATTCGATGAGCTTCGTCAGCGCTTGATCCGTCCTCCGATCCCGGCTATCCCAAAACAGGGATACCCATACGTACTGGACACCGACGCCTGCGACCGTCAGGTGGGGTGCGCCCTCCTCCAGAAACAACCCGATGGGGATCTCCTCCCAATCGGATACTGAAGTCGGTCGCTAACCAAGACCGAACGGAAATATTCAACGACCGAACGGGAATGCTTCGCAGTAGTGTGGGCTATTCTGCACCTCCGACCGTACTTGGAATGACAGAAATTTACCGTCCGTACGGATAACCATTCGCTAAGATGGATACTGAACCTAGCAGACGCTTCAGAACAATTGGCACGATGGCGTCTACGCCTGATGGAGTACGACTTCGACGTCATTCGCCGACCGGGGATCAGAAACCAGGCGGGAGACGCACTCTCGCGAATCCAAACTGACGGAGAGGACGATACGCCGCTAGACGATGAAGTGCCCTGTTTCCTCATTGATGACCGTCCGCACGATGGCCTAGTTATAGCCAACATCACCGTAGACGGACAAGAATACACAAACGTCTGCATAGACTGGCAAGAAACCGAGCGGAAACCACCAAGAGTACCAGAAGTCCTCGCGTTGCCCGCAGAAGAAACCGAAATCGTACCGGTCACGCTTGAGGAACTCGACCGAGCTCATGCGGAGGACCTTTTCTGCCAATCCGTACGTAAAGATGTCGGTAACGGGGTTACTCTGTTCGACGTCGACCGAAACGGAGTCCTCATACGTCGTTCAAGACTGGACGGCGCACTTCAGAAGGTGGTCCCCGAGTCTCTACAGGCACGCCTTCTGTACCTGGCACACTATCCACGCCTGGTGGGTCACCCCGGCGCCACCAAAATGTACGAGAGGCTACGGAGGGACTTCTAATGGCCTCATATGGCCAATGACGTCTTCCAGACCGTACGGGATTGTCGGTCATGTCCAGCCGTCAAAGGAACCCGCTACCGGTCTCAGAAGCTTTTGAAGCTTTTCCCAGCTGCAGGACCCCTCGAGTTCATCGCTATGGACATCGTGGGGCCCTTCACAAAGTCCCTTAACGGATGCCAGTACATCCTGGTAATGACCGATCGGTTCAGCAAGCTCTCACCAGCCATACCGCCGTGGTCAATCACCGCCCCCGTAATAACCAAAACGTTCTTGGAACACTGGGTCTACCCATATGGTATTCCAAACTGCCTGTTAACCGATAACGGACCACAATTTATTTCGAAGTTCTTCGAAACCGTTTCTTCCGCACTGGGCACGAAACACGTTTCTACCACTGCATACCACCCCCAGGCTAACGGACAGGCCGAACGGTTCAAGAAAACGCTGGTGGAACGCCTCCGCTACTATGTAGCAGACCATCAACGAACTTGGCACGCATATGGTAAACCACTTACGTACGGATGTAACCTACAGGTGCACAGGTCCCTCGGAACTACCCCTTTTGCGATCGCATTGACGAGAACGCCGCCTAGTGTGCTTAACGACGAACCCAGCACGTCCTTGGACCCAGAAACCCCCACGCAGCCGTCCGCAGCTCAGCTCAAACGCTACACACTCAAGCTTTTACAAGCTACGCTCCAGACCGCTCGGACAAAGCTCACACGCGCACAACAACGCTACAAGGACAACTTCGACAAGACCGTTCGGTCTCGCCCTACGTTCACGGAAAGCCAAGAAGTGTACGTTGACCGGCCTAACTATAAAAGCACTGCAGAGGACCTAACCGAACAGGAACGAACCCTTCGGAAACTACTGCCGAAGACTACCGGTCCGTTCAGGGTCAAGGCCACAACGGACACCACCGTCACTATCGACGAACACGGCATCGAACACACTGTGTCCATCGACCGCGTCACGCGCGCTCCGTCCGCACCGCCTACCAGTACCCCCGTCACCACCAAAAGTACACGGATGAACCCGTGGCGGACCCGGAGGGACTCTTCGCGGATGACATCGTCGAACGCGACGACTCACCACCGCCCGAAACGGTCCCTTGCGTCGTGGAGCGCGTCATAGCGCACCGCGACTTATCGGACGGAATCCGATATCGCGTACGCTGGTACGGCTATGCGGCCGACAAGGACACCTACGAACCTCCTACCAACATCCCCCAACATTTTGTAGCCCGTTATTGGCGTCGCCGAAGTCGTACGACATCGGCAACACCCTTAGGGAGGGGGAGAGGAAGAGGAAATCTCGGCACGTGAAACGGCAGAACCAAGCACGTGACAGGAACGAACCAGCACACAACCAGCCACTGGCGCGTGACCGTTGACCAGATATCTGCCCTAGCCGTACGCTCTGTGGCCCAATCCCTTCTTCTTCGATCTCGCGAAACGCCGCCTTTTCCGATAGCGACACTTTACGTCAAAATGAACTAACCTGACGTACCGGCAAAGGAAGAACATGATAACAACAACACAAGTTTACTTAAGATTATGCACGCTACGGGGCTTTCTTACGCACCACCCGGTCCCTTTTTGAGGATACTTTTCGTCGCGGAAAGCGTCTGAGAGGTACCACGACCGCGCCCGCGACCACGCGTGCCACCACGACCACGACCACCGCGTGGAGTTGGGCTGCGCGAACGGTAAACCGAGACGGAACCACCTCGGAAACTGACCGGTTGGAACGGGTGAGAAGTCCCGGGCCAGGGCGCGTTCGACACCACGACCTTCTTGGCCGGCTGCGAAGGATTGGAAGGCCCCACCCTCTCTGTCGGAGTGCTCCCCGCCGGAGCGTTTAGAGACTCCGCACCAGTGGTGCCCTGCGTCGTCGGGATGAGCACGACCGGAGTTCCCGAACCGGACGGTATGTCCGTCATCGGAACGTCTTCCGTCTCTGCAGGACCTCCACCCCCTTCTTCTGGAGCGCCACCACCGCCTGGGGCGGCACTATCCGTACCAGCGGCAGCTCCACCGCCACCCTCACTAGCCTTTGGCGGACCCGAAGGGGGCGCTAAAGGATTTAGCGTGAGCCCGTCGAACATCGACGCACGCGCACGCCTCAGGTTTTGGACGATCTGGCTCACCTGCTGCTCCGCAACAGCCTGTTCGTGAAGACCGGAATAGGACTCCCCGACCAGATCCTCAAGCGTCGGAGCCTGCGTTTGCAGAACCTGTCCGTCTGGCGATGTCTCAGGCCCCAGACCGTCCGTCATGGCCTGTTCGTACGAAGGGAGGATCGTGAGACTGTGTTCGCGAAGGTAGCTGAGCATGTTCAGCATGCCCTAAGCCTGGTCACGCAAACACATCTCGGCATCCCACGCACGGCGGACCCACGTACGCGCGGCGGACAAGGCATTCGGTACGTCTGTCGGTTCCGGAATCCCCCGCGGAACACAGACAGCCCGCAAGGCGTTGAACAACGTTCGGAGGGGATCACCAGAGACCTCGACCCCCATAGCGTCCAACTGCCGACCGGACAACCCAACTTGGATTTCCCTATCCGTACGCACTGGCACCTCCACGACTTCTGGATCCGGCTCGGGCTGGGCAGCAGTAGAAAGCTGCGGCAAACCCGCTTGGACTCCGCTCTCACGCCTCGGCACAGGAGGAGCAGCCTCGAAGTCCTCCTCCATGAATCCGTGCCGGAAGTAGTTCGGCTTGTCCGTAAACGGCCATGGTGGGAGTTGAGAGGTTGGCAGCGTGACGCGGCTAATGGGCAAAGCGCCCGTACCGGACGCAGGCATCACCGGAAACGAATCCTCAAAGTAATCGTGCCAGAGGAACCCCGACGTCTGCGACCAGTCGGTCTTCAGTGCGTACTGCAGGAGCTTCTCGCCGACCACCGGAGGATATGAGGTCCCACGCAGTATGTTCTGCAGTCCCATCTCGGCTAGGATTCATACCAACTTGTACGGCAGAGAAAACAACCGTCGGTACTAGGGAGAATCGTCAGTGTTGTAGAGACGCTGATCGCCCGCATGGGTGAAGACCTCCACGTCGTCGCTGGGCGCCTGGAGGAATGCCATAGAAGCGAACACCGCCAACTTCGCGTACAGGATCTGCAAGACCGCACGGCTCAGCTCTCTGTGACCCATTAGCTCCCGGGAATGGTATACCACAACGGGCGGCGTTGGCACGGAAAGGTTCCGCTCCACCTCCACGGACTTCCACGCATCGGTCATATTGTAATACACCGCGGAATGGTCGTTCTTCGTGACATCGAAGTACTCGGCGTTGTGCCAAGCGTAGAAGAAGCTGTGCGATGTCCGAATACGGGCTTCCGTTGCGTCGTTGCTTCCCCAGTGCTCACGTTCTAACCAGTACAGCTGGTCGTACGGTAGTTTGAACATCACCAAGGCCAGCGGATTACCGTTCTCGAGCGGAAAGTTCGCGTCCCTATCGAGGCGATACATCAGGCTCTGGAGCCTCCGCTGATACTCCCTTTCCTCTGGACACCTTAAGTACGGCATGTCGGAAACCCCAACCGTTCTCTCGTCCGTACGGCCGGTAATACCCGGGAGGTGGTTCCAGCGCGCTTGCCACGCCTCTATTCGGGTACGTTTCGGATTGCGGCTGGCTACCTTGCGTAATGGGAGCGAGACCGGAATCGCCGCGAAGCGATGCGCGTCGAAGTAGTTGGTATTGTCCTGGACGTACTCGTTGACCGTCATCGGGACCTGTTTCGAGCGCCGCGAAGCCTTGTTCGTGCGGCGAGTACGGTGATCGAAATGCTGACCGGGAAGAGGCGCGGACCGGAACGGATTGCCCGATGGCGGAGGACCACCGCCACCGGACGCACTTGGTTGATTCGAATTGCTCGCCATCGGAGACGGCGGGGCGGACGCTTGGCTCCACTGAGAACCCATCCGAAAGGGGGAACGCCGAACCCGTCACGGAGTTCTTATACCGACGAGGTCAGACGCTGAGATGCACTACCTACCACCGACAACCGTTCCGGACTTCGCGGAACGCGATATCGATTGCAGCGATACGTACGCTATACGGCCTCGTACGCCTTAATTTATTTCCAAACGGGCATGATCAGCGCACATCCTCCCTTTCTCCGTGAGAACTCGCGCTCATTCCCGCTTCAGGCAGGCCTCCCGTGGCGGACACTCCGCCGCAGTCGCCACCGCATCAGTACGAGCGCGACCCCACTAGCGGTCTTCAGTACCGTCACCGCTACCGTCAAAGGGGGTGCGAGACGGGACAGTGTTCACCGCGGCGTACGTACGTCACACGGCGCGGGAGCGCGAGGATGCCCCACCGCCAACAACCGCACCGTCGCGTACGAGAAGGAGGATCTGTGCGCCTCCGTGACCGCTCGGACGCGTACGATTAGACGCTTCCGAATGGCCCTCAGGCCGCGCAGGGTCGCGGCGCACCCCACAACGCCGTTCGCGAATTGGGTGCCGCGGTGTCAGTTCTGCCGATGCGTCCCCTGCAAGGTGACCAGTGCATCCACCCATCGTGGGTGGGCGCACCGGCTTCTACGCGAACTTCCCTGACGGTCGCCACTCGGCAATTTCCGCGAACGGGCACGCGCTGCACACGACCCACGACACCCTCTGCCCGAATCGTCTGTCTCAGCCGCGCTAACTCCAGCGCTTTCCCCCCCTTTTCCCCCATGTCGCACGTACAATTGTGGCATGGCTCCGCCCGCCCCTGGCGGGCAAGTTTTGGAAAAGAAGCAATCGGTGGCTTCTCGTTACCGAACGGACTTGGACGCCAGGCTTTACTGCACTGCGAGGACGGAGTGCAATCTAAGAAGGGGGATCTGTAGTATAGTACGCAGTGGTTGATCCAAGGCGGAGATTGGACGGCAGGTAGCCACGTGGCGTACGTGTAGGGCCGACCAGACGCTCTGCGTGTGCTAGCGTGGCACACGGAGGCGAGTGCCCTCTGCGGCGTGCGTAGACCACGTGTCCCAGTCGGACGTTGAGGTCCATAGCGTTAGTACTGTAATTCACCGTCCCGTAGCTGTAGAGAGGTAGGTGCACCCGATATTTAGGCGCACCCCAACCTCGCGGTGACCCCACATTGTAAACATCAAGCACCATTTGCCGCACGTCTTGTTCACCAAGTAGCGCTACCGACAGACCGAGAGGCTAAGTACTAAAAGGTTTATTAGGCCGTTCGTACCCTTTCGCACGCCCTTGAACGTGCTTGGCGATACCAACCGCCCACTCTCCCCGCTGACCGCCCGGTGCTTCCTCCTTACTCCCCGTACGGACACATTACAGTCGCTCCGTCGAGCAACGGCCTATTCCGCCGTCTCAAGACCACTCCGGGTTTTCTCCCGATACGTACTATATCACACTTTGCTCATATGGTTTTGTCGCTGTTTAGGCTGTCTTCGATGCTGTGTTTCCGTCATTGGCGTAGTTTGAACACCCATTGGGGATATCGTACCGTATGTTTGCGAGCTGTTCCACTCTACAAAAGGACATCGTTCAAACGCGGAGAACCCCTTCTGGGCGTACTGTAAGCAATTCTGCGACAATGTCGGGAAGCTCAAACCCCGTCACCGGTTGGTGATCGCAGCTCCGGAGGAGGTTTACAATTAGGAAGAAAGACCCGTAAACCGATGTGACGGCAGAGGGAAAATGAAGGTCGCTCGTACAAACCGCTCTTCCGTGTTGTCGCACAAAGTTGTTGGGTTGTCTGGGGCTTCAACCGTCATCAGCACATGGTGTTCGAACCTCAGGAGAGAGATATGTAGTGCAACGCATTCACGGTATATAATCGCTTTCGCATTTAAGTCGATGGTACCTGCAGTGCAGTGGAGGTTGAGCACAGTTGCTGTATGTGGCAAAGCATTGCTGGCTTGTTCGTGCGGCACGGTTGAACGCCAGTGTCACGGCATTGCTGGCTTGTTTTACTCGTGTCGCACAGTTACACGCCAGTGTAACAACATGGTTGGTAATTCAGATATTTATTTGGATAGATTCGCACCTATTGTAAGAAGTATACTACAGCATATAGTGGTTCGGCCTTCGGCCTTTGCCGCCAAGTAAACTCCCCAACCAGGATTGAACCATCGTTATCGGCTCTAAGCTGCACCACGTTCGCGTGTTCCTGCACTTCCTTGGGCATTTGGTCGCGTCGTGAACGGTTCGTTTAACCACTCTGCCCAAAACAAGCGTCACCGACTTCGTCGTAGTTAGTTCAGTTATTATTACACATTGTCGTAGATCATCATTCTTCTACAGTGATTCTGTCTTCAATTCTGGTCTCTCGTGGCTTGCCCACTATTTCTCTTTCTCTGGGTTGTTCGTTTTCCTTTTCCCACTTTTGTGGTTCTCTTTTGCCTCATTTTCTCGAATTTATTGCCCACTTTTCAGCGGTTTGTAGACTTTCTACTCATTGTCGTTGTCAACATCACCTTCGAGGATCTGTTCTTCTCATCAGAGAGATACAAAGTACTGACGTAGATCTCTACTCTACTTTTTGGCCATCTCACACTCTCGCATGTTTTTGTGAAGGTAGATTCTAGTTTACGCCCGGCTGTTACATCTACCAGTGAGTGGCTCTATGGCCGTTGCTACCCTACTGTGGGGAAGGCTTCGAACACCTTCGTGTCTTTCTCTCGTTCTCAGGGTTTAAATTTCATAAAAAGGCTTTTCAATCAAGAGCGCAAAGAGTTTTCGGACATATCCATTGAGAGCTTCCGCCGAATTACCGCGTCGATCTCTGCTACAGTCATCGTGACTTTGTCTTATTCAGCTTCAGATTCCAAGTATAGACGAAGTTTGGTGTCAGTCAGATCGTTTGGGTCTTTGACGCCTGGAATGCATTCCAATTCGATGCAAGACTTGAGTCATTTAGAGTCAACACAGTAGCTGAGGTTGACTGGTAGAACCGGTTCGGTTGTGGTTGGGTCGACATCTGTCAGTTGTAGTGCCCTAGCCGTGACTTTCTTGACATACTGGTCGTATTGGCTTACAATCACTCGAATGAACTTGGGGTTGGTGTTTGTCACTCGTCGATGACTGAAAGAAAAGGAGACGGTTTTAGGCTGCTGTAAGACAGTATTGTCTCTGTGAAGTGTTGGCGTGGATGTTGACGCTATGATCCAACAGAAAATGCGGTACAACCGTTAGTATCTGAAGTGAGCACTGTGCGCTCCGGTCGCAAGCGCAAGATGGTGGAATAAAAAGTGTAGAGTTTGATGCCTCTGATTTACTCTGGAGGCGTTGGTGCGAGGCGTTAAGTACGCCGCATCTCAAGAAGGAGCACAGCTGGAGCTCCACCCAAATCTACAGTGCAACCCAGAGTTGCGTTTCTGAGTGACGTGGACGCACGAAGGTGATGCACGCCTTGCGCTGCGCGTGAGTGGCACTCAACCTACACTCCTAAGGGACTAACCGCGCAGTGTGTCTACTAAGTGTCTGAGTAACGGCCACTACATAAGAGCAGCACAATTATATTTCTAAGCAAACGCCCTTAGAGAAAGAACCAAGGAACATGTAAGTAATTGTGACTGACTACGGACTTTTTTGAGTGACTCTGACTTTTAGACTTGCTCGAAAATTTAGTCACAAATACGGACCTGAAGTTCGGAGAGTGATTGCTCCATTAACATAAGATTATTTGACCATTTAACCCCTATACAAGGGGTCTTTCTGTTGTCAGCTGACATGTATCGCATTCGTCGCGAGTGACAACCCGTGACGATTTCAAAGCCACGGAGGCTACAAATGGGGCTATTTCATAGTGCCTTGTAGGTTACCACCTGAGAAAATGCAGTACAAATTACGAAACATTTTCAAATCTTTATTTTCTAGACACATCACGCACTGATGTCATCGCTGTGTTGTGATGAACATTATCATGATAAACATCAATCACTCATGACCAAACGCACACAGTATATCTATAAAACAGGGGTCAGAGCTTATGTTAACCAAACGGTGTCTAATTTGAGGGTCATTGCCAGACTCTTTCCTCCCCGAATAGCTGATCTACGTAGACGATCGACATGTAACCAGTAGGGATCATTTTATGCAATAATGAAAACTAAACTCATTATAAACAAGAATGATCCTTACATGGCAAAACTATTGCCATCTAATATTGTAGATGATATTAACTCAGTTCTCGTTATCCTTATAACGAAAGAGAACCAGTAACAATTAGAACAACATTTTACCTTTGCACAGAATGAATCATATCTTTAGGCACTACATCTTCAATGTAACGTATGTACAAGTGATGTAGAAGAACGGTTTAAGTTTAAACTTGGTTTAATTTGTTAACAAACGCAGACACAAATGCTTGAAATCAGCCAGCTCACTACTTTCTACGATGTGAACACTACTTGCATTACCTCTACGAACATGGATTCTACTCGGGCTAGCAATGCTAGAGTAACCAGAGCGTTCATTCTTGTCGTTTTCCTTGGCACGGTCGTTGTGGTACTGTTAATTTCTTTCATCGACAGAATTCGAGATAGCTCCTTTCCTGTGGGCTTACCTGGGATAGTTGATGACATCGTCGGGGCCCCTTTTGCTGCTCTGTATGTTTATCTTCGTGATGAACGTCCCGTTATGTGCCTATCGAGCAAGGTGTCTGCCGTCTTGTTTCCGTTTGTAGGTCCTTTTGCTCCTGTTGTGGTACGTTGCGCACCTGATTTACAGATCGAGGGACGTCACTTTGGGTTTGCTACCTTAAACCACAGATGGCGTGACCAGCCCTCTAAACATGCGTTCAGAAGGCACATCCAGACAAAACAAGATTGTTGGGGTCGTGATATTCGCTTTGCTGATGGGATTTGCTTCTGTTTGCCTTTGGGCTTCGAGGTTTGAAAGCCTGCAAGCGGGATATTCAGTTCTCAAGTCGGTGCAATGGGCGGCGTTCCTTTTCATCGGCAACTTGACCGGCATTCTGTTCAAAATGGTGTTCGTCACTGTTCGCGAATGTGAACTAAAACTGCGTGACGACGTTATGAATCGTTTCGTTTGTCTTGTTTGGGAATGCTCCCACACGTCTGTACGTAACTAACATGGCACAACGATCCATAGCACGAGACGCACCGTTCTCAAGGGTTTTATTGGCGAGGAAAAGTCAGTGTCTGTACACAGTGCAAGAGAACTTGATCTGGAGAGCGCCTACATCCAACACAGGACACAGAGGACTAAAACAAGAACGCAAAATGCCAAGCAAGAACAACTATGGAGAAAAACTGCGCAACAAGATGTTTCTTTACATGAATATAAACATGATGAAACGGTCGGAAATCTGCTGCAGGCAAGCAGTTCTATCATTCGTCTGTACATATGACTAGAACGGCATCTTCAGTTCACGGAGATCTTCTGTGTTTCCATTCGCATCGCATCGGAACTGCTGATGAGCTCCTTGGTTTGCCTGCACATGCACCATGAGGTCGTCTTGTGGCATTCCGATTTTAGATCTGGAGAATCTCCCGTCTCGCCCTTCAGCCGAAGCGTTGTGATCCGTCTTGGACGGAGCTTGTAGGTTTTGGAACGGTTGGCCAAAACAACATCATCAGTACGGGCACTCAGCTCGAACACAGCGCCAGCTTGCACCCCAATCGAATCTGTTGGGAACTGCATCTCCATACTAAAATCGCGATTGGCATTCCGCAACGAGCTTGCAAAAAAGTCGACGCTCATCTCACGCACAAGCCCGTCATCAATACGCTCCTGCGAGCCAATTCGCCTCGCAGACAGTAAATCCATGGAAATATCTCTCCGAATCATATCCATCGACACATCCTTTTTACCACCAAACTCGCCCCTTCGAAATCCATAGAGTTCTCCCTTGAAGCAAACGGCGCATTCTTGAATAGAAAACTCAACGAACGACTTACTGACGTTGCATTCTTGCCAATGGTAAAGCGAGAAACATAGAATATCTGGTTCGTAGTGGTAGCGGATATGTTACAATAATTGGATAGTCCAACCAAAGTGCCAGCACTATTGAGCGCCTTGTCAATATCATCCTCACGCTAATTCCTAACGTCCTTTGCAGCGGAGTCTGACGAAAGATGCATCGCGTGTAAATCAATCCCCTGTGAAACAGACTGAGGCAGCGTCATATTCGACGGCATCATCTCCTGTGACGGCGAAGCAACCAACGCAACATCAAGCGGTTCCGCACCCGGATTACTACCCGCACTAGGCGTCGATTCCGATACACCAATTCTAGTACCGGCAAGTTGAAAAGTAGCAGCATCCTCGTCAAACGCAGTAGGCGACGAATGTTGAGAAGCGCCGCACGGTTACGACGTAGCCAGTGGCGCTTGCGCGGACGACTGCGCCACAGAGCGCGTCATGCGTTGCCCAGGACGCGACATGGGATGGTGCATGGAGGCGTGGTGGGAAACTTGGTGCATCGGGTTGAAAACGACTGGCAACTCATGCGCGGACGGCATAGACGGCGAGATCTTCTTCGCATGATACGGCAGCACACTTTGAGAACGCGACGATTGCTTCGCGTTCTCCTGCACCGTCATCTTCATGTCCTTGAAAAACTGCGTGGGTGAAAGTTTCACCGCGTGCTTAGCCTCGCCGTTTCTCGGGCCAGCGGCAGCGGCGACGGCAGCAGCGGCGGCAGCGGCGGCGGCCACAGCAGCAGTGGCGGAGGTCGGGACAGCTGCGGAAGCGGCACGACGCGCATGTGCGGCATTTTTATCCGGAGGGAAGGGGGAGGTGGCTTCACGCCTGATATGACCCCTCATCTGCCCGTTAGCCCTCGCAAACCCATTGGCCACAGTAGACTCAGCTGTCTGGCGCAGTTTCTAGGCAGCTCGACGCGCCGATGCGAGCGGCCGTCGACGAGCGCGTGGGCCGTGGCGCCGTGCGCCTGGCAAAGGGCGTACTCGATGGTCTGCGGGATGAGCGCGGCGTCATCGCCATCCGCGCGCGGCACCGCGCGGTGCGTCGGCGGCTCGAACGACGTGGGCGCGTGGCGCCGGGGTGGCACGCTGTGTCGGCCCGTTGGCAGCTGCGAGCGAATCGGCGCTAGCGCGAGGCGCGCGGGGGGCGCAGCGAACGCCGACGGGCAGCGGCGCGCAGGCATGGCAGAGGCGCATGCACGCCGTCGGGCGTTGGGCATCGGGCACGTCGCGCCCGCCGCAGCGCTGAGATCGCCCGCGGCGTGATCCGCCGCTGTCGCGATGAGTGCACGCAAGTCGCGGCAGCAGAGCACGCAACCTGGCGGCCGCTTACAGCGCCGCGGCAGCCAAATTGTGAGCGGCTGTGCCGCTGTAAGCGTCTGAGCGCGCGGCCTGGGCGCTGCGCTGCTCCGCAGCAACGCGGCACGCGCGAAGACGCGTCGCGGCGCGCATTGGCGCGCAAATCGACGCAGCCACGGCTCGCGCGGCGTGGCCCCAGTGCAGCGCCGTTTAGCTGGATGCGCCGCACCCCGTACTCCGCCACCCGCGCGCGTGCATCACCCCCCCTCCCGACTAACCCCGCCCCACCCCCGTCAACGCATCCCCCCACCCGCCACTCCAGCGCCCCGCGCCGCCGCGTCCCGCGCCGCCGCACCCCACGCCCGGCGCCTACTCGGCGCCGCCACGATGCCGCACCCACCGCAGCTGCCCGACGACGAGCTGCTGTTCCTCGCGCTGCATCACCTTAGAACCCTGCTCCGATGTCCTCAAATCTTTTGATATGAACACAGGCACCATACGAGCAAATACAACTGCAGCTCCACAGTCTGTGCCGTCCTCAAGAATCAAATGATGAAGCTCCTCAAGCGAAAGTGCCATCCGTTCCACTGAATACTCTGCGAGGATCTCCATAAACTTTTGTTGTTGAGATACAAGAGAAGGGAATAAAAACAAGACATTCGCCGCCTCCGGCAAGTCCTGTCAGGCAGACATTTTGAAAGAACGGATAGAGCCAAATATTCTTCGAACATTATTTCTAGCTTCGGAGAGTCGACTCTCCTTCGGCACACTGTGAGCGAGATAGAGACAATTCCCGAAACAATCTGACGGCGTAGCTTTGATAGCAACTAGCATTGGATTGCGAATGCGTTTCCAATTAAACATGCAAATTGCTTTCAGGAAGGCACCGGCATGTGCAGAGGATGAACATCCCATGTCCCCCTGACAAAACGAATACGGAAACTCTTCTCAAGGGCACGATTTCTTTCGACGCGAACCATAAACTCTAGGGCATTTGCGGCGTTAGCGTTATCTAGGGCGGGGGTAGGAAACTCTGAACGACGCGTGTGTTCTGGTTGCACAGCTGAGCGAGAGCGTGTATGATGGCGGTAAGTCCGGTATGAAGAGCACGGTTAAAGAGGGTTAGATGACGAATTGCAGTTGTTTATTCACATGTGCATGGTTCGAGGGCCTTGGGCCGAGGGGAAGAGGGCGAACTCTGTTACTGTAACTTGTAGTAGTTACAAGACTCGTACCTTCCTAGATAGCGGTGACCATGTGCACGCATCGATCAAATAAAAACAGAAAGCCACGAACGTTGCGACCGAACAACGATGGCAACAAGCAGAATGTCATGACCAGGCGGGTCTGCGAGGAATGGCGACTGTGGTGTTGACGGATATGAATTCGCCCGTTGCGCGGAAAAAACGAAGTTGCTGCCCGTTGGGCAGGGAAGCTATCGACGCGGTAAGGGCTTGATGCGGCACGTTCTCGGCGTCGGGAGAGCTGTCATCTGGGGATGGGTGCTGCTGACGCGAACCATCATCTTCGACAAGCGTAAGACCAATCTTGCGTATGGCTTCCGATACCGATGCCCCTCTGCTCACTAGGCGCAAAACTGTGCCCCGCTCCCGCACTGAGAGCGATTCAACCACGGCGACAATACGCGTGTCGCTGATATCGACGGGCTCATCCGCCGCCACTGTGCGCGCGCTGGCACACACGGCGCAGACGCTGCGCTCGCTCGCGCACGCGCTGCACAAGGTGTGGTACGCGCTAAGAACGCACTTGTGGTGGCAGCAATTACATCGCCTTGGTGCCGAAAGCGGCTTGTACTTGCGATACTTTTCCTCCACTCGATCTTGCTCGCGCACGCGTCGCAAAGACCATTAGTATCGACCGTGCGCTCAATCCTGGCCGACAGCGCGGACCGCCGGTTGTGCCGGAACGCAACCGCGTTCTGGTGCGCCGGCGCGCGGCTCTTCGCTCGGCCGGACGTGCTCATGGCGTCCGCGGCGAAGCCGCGCCCGTGCGCCCGCGCATGCGCACGCGTGTTGCCCCCAAAGCGGCTGCTCGCGCGCCACGTGTGCACACGTCGCCAGCAATGCGGGCCGCCATGGCGCGTCAAACCTTCAAACCAAAACGCACCCAATAGTCCGCGCTCCGCCGCGTGCCGCGCCCCCCCGCGCCACCGTCAGCGACCCGCCACAATGACCGCCGCCTCGCCCTCACCGCCGCGCCGCCATCGCCCGCCGTGTCGTCGTCGTTCACCAGCACCAGCCCGCTGTACACCACTCCGCCGCACATCCCTCTGCGCCGCCGCGCACCCGAGACCGTTCTGGATATGTCGTGGCCGCGCGTCCAGCAGCTCGACATCTAACTAGATGCCGCCTACACGCCGTCGCGCCTGACCGCCTCTTCCTTCTGTTGGCAATCGTCCATCTTTGACTCTGAGCAGCTCTCCGTGCATTCGAATGCATCACCGCCGCCATCGCCGCCGCCGCCCACCCCGTCACAGCCGCATTCTCAGTCGCAGCACTCTCACAACCACGCGACTCCGCGCCCGCAGCCACGCGCTTCCATTATGTCGCGCGCGTAGTACACTTTCTACGCCGCCTTTCGTAGACCGCCTGCGCCCGCGTCGCAGCCGCCCCCCGCAGCCAAGATGGCTTCGTGACCATCTGCTTCCGCCTCCACGCGTCCGGTTTCACAACTGCTGGACGCGCAGCTCTCTGCGCTGCGAGGCGCCAGGGCCGGCTGTGTCGATCTGTCCGTGTTGGTTGCGCTCACGCAACGCACGCTACATTCTAACAATCAACACGCGCTTCCCGCGCTCAGGGCGCACAAGACGTTGCATGTGCGCTGCGCCATGCTGGGGTCCAAGGCGTCGAGAAATGCGCGCAACTTTGATATAGCTGATAAGGAGCGACTGCTGGTGCAAGCCAAGCTGTCGGGGGCCAAAGCGTCGGACTGTGTGGAGCGTCTCAAGCCGAAAGTGTGGATGAACGGTGCTACAAGCACAAATAATTACAAATCTAAGCCCCCACTCGTGCCTTTGCAAACTGTATCGACCGCTGCGATGGAAGTTCGCAACCATGAGCTACTTCTGATGTGCACTTTTTTGATCTCCATCGGTACCCAACTGATTCAGATACTGTCTCTAACTCCTACTCCTACAGCACACTCGCACATACCGTCATCGGCGGCTGCGTACGTGCATCGAATTGGAAGGACGATATGAAACAGGGAATGAGAAGAAGCAGGTGCCTGGCGGATAAGGCTGGCACTCGCGCTCGGTGCCGCCCCAGGAAGTGTTGAGATGGCACTTGCAGATGGTATTCTCTAAGAACGGGAGGACGTTGGGCGAACAGGTCCCTCACTTTGCGTCTTTGGCGTTTGGCATGACGGCAAATAGAAGAGCGAAATGGGGGGGGAGAGGCTACACGCGCTCGACTTACATTAGTTGAGAGTAGACGTCTCCTTCATCGCGCAACGAAAACGGTTTTTTTATCTTTCTGTTCTACGTTTCTTATGAACTACGAGAGCAACAACGTCATCGATAACTTTTAAGTTGTCGTCGAGGATGACATCCAAAAGAAGAAAAAAGTAGTACAGCTCACGTAGCTCATCCTTGATAACATTAAAAGAATTCTTCAATGTCAAAGCGTTCCTTCCTTTCTCAGTAACCGGCTCCAGGCCATGTTTGTGAATTATACGCCGGAACATAGGGCTCGCCATGTAGCTTAATATCTCCCAAAAACGACAAACTTCGTCGAAAGTTCTCGGCTCCGGACGCCCAGACAAGCCAGATCCCACAGCATGCTCCAAGATAGCAGCACTCATAACTTTTGAAACCGTTCCTAAGATCAATTGTCGAAGTTTGTCAAGAAACGGGTAACAGCATCCACATTTGTCATATGCGTTATCAACAACTGATTCCTTCGATTTTCGTTTCACACTGTTTTTTGTAGAGACAACAACATTGTCCATTCTCAACCAGCAGTTTGCAACATTACTTCTCCTGAATCCTGACATAGCCATTCCAAAAGGAATATAGGCACACATATCCTGGAGAAGTATTGTACATCTCTCAAGATTTTTACGACCCTCGCCCGAGAAAGCAGAACATGTGGACGATGGGTGGGATATATCTGCCACGACCACGCTATCAAATCCGTTTTGATGAATTCTTGGAACGTATTGTTGTAAGATGGTTAGAAACGTCTTCATGTAATCTTTCTCTTCTTCTGCGCGTTCAATCTGGCAAGCCAGAGAAGCTTCTTGTTTCCCTTTTCTGGCGGAGACACAGCTATTTCACGATGCATATGGGAAAAAATGTACCACTGAAATCCTATTGACGTGAGTAAGAACAATACTGGAAGCTCGGTAATCCAAGGTGGCATCATGCGGTGAATTTCGTGTATCAAGGGTATGGTTTCGGCTGCCTTGCGGGCCAAATCGCGAACACCGGCATCTTCGTCGCCTCTTAATGAGGTATTTAATCCCCTCAGACCCCGCCAAAACGTACCCAGATTCTCATGCAGAGCCTTCTTAACCCGATTAGATCGGGCTGATCTAGAATGCAGATTACGAAGCTCTGATTGTATACTCTCGGGTAGATCGTTCACAACCCCAGATGCACGGAGACGAAGACGTTCAAAAAGGTTATCGCCGCTTTCGGAAACATTGAGACTCACTAGACGATCATTCAGAGTCGCTATACTCGTTCGCAGATGCGTTGATTTTAGTGCGTCTTGATACCTTTCCATTTAGTAAGAATGCTTACGAAGCGCTGAAGAAGTTGAGATCCGAAGTATCCTAGCTCTTTGTCGTACCTCATTATGAGACTTGAACACATCATGCGCCAGATTCATATGCCATGATTCGAAAAATTCAAATTCGCACTTTATTGTTGCGCTTAATCGCTGCAGCCCTTGAAACATGTCGAGGATGAAGTCGATTGCGTTCTTGCTCGCCTCGTCAAGCACATCCTGCTCGTCATGCATGAGCGACAGCAGCGGCGTGATGACGAGCACAATGCCCGGGGCAGCGCCGCGTACTTCTGGTAGATGAGGCTCTTGCCGCCGCCGGTGGGCAGCAGCGTCATGGTGCAGCGCGTGGAAGCCAGGCGGCCGAGGGTGCGCTCTTGCGCGGGGCGGAACTGCTGGTAGCCAAACAAGCACTGCAGCGCGTCGCGCACAGCGTCGCCGTCGTGTTCATCGTCCAGGGGCGCAACAGAGTCGGCGCACACGCTCTCGCGCGCTCGCTGCGGCTCTGCGTCCGCGTTGCTGCCGGGCGCGGCGCAGTCGTCCGCCCAGCGGAAAAAGTCGCACTGGTGCGCGTAGGTGCTGCCCGCGCACTTGAAAAACCTCCTGACGCGATTGCGTCCCGCCTTGCGGCACGTGAGCAGCACGGTCGGCTCGGCGTGCACATCGCACGG
The DNA here is from genome assembly GCA_022539475.1 of Gracilaria domingensis. Taxonomy (NCBI): domain Eukaryota; phylum Rhodophyta; class Florideophyceae; order Gracilariales; family Gracilariaceae; genus Gracilaria; species Gracilaria domingensis. The sequence continues at coordinate 87,432 of VCMS01000020.1, forward strand.
CGGCGGCGGCGGCGAGTCGGGCGCGTCGGGTGCGTCGGGCGCATCGGCGACCTCAGCGATGGTGCGGTCAGCGGCGCCGTAGCGCGTGGCGGCCCATACGCCGCAGTCAAAGTGCCGGCGGACACCCGGCGCGGCGCGACGCGCGACTGGTGCGCGGCGGGGAAGGGCGCGGCGCGGCGTGCACGGGTGCGCAACGGCGGGAGGCGGCCGGGAGGCGGACGCGCAGGAATCGGAGTAGGGGTCAGAGTCAGAGGGCAGGTCGGAGACGAAGGTGGTGAGCGAGAAGGTCGAATGTGCATTGAGCCGGCCCGCAATTTCCGGGCGCGCAGACGGGCGCGCGCTGGAGGACGGTGACGGCGGCGAGGGCGAGAGCAAGGGCGAGAGCGAGAGCGGCGGCAGTGCGGGCGCGGACGCGCTCATGGCGGGTGGCAGCGGGAGGCGGGGGGAGGGGGTAGGAAACGCGCACGGCGGACGCGCGTGGCGGAGGTGGAGGCATTGCGGCGGCGGAGGTGGCGCGAAGGCAACAGCGAAAGGAGCGATGAGAAATGAGTTGCACGTCCGTTTCGGCGTTGGCGCCGAAACGCGCGGCATTGCAGTGGCGCCTCATCGTTTGAGTTGGTTGAGCGCCATGAGCGCGAAGGACAGCGCTGCCAGCACCCAAGCCAGCGGCGCGCGCCGCGCGCGCGGCGGCGGCGCCAAGCGCAGCTCCTTGAGTCGCTGCAGCAGCGCGCGCCCCTCCAGCGCGCGTTCGTCTAAGAAGAACGGTATCACGCCGCCGGTGCGTTGCTGGGCGTGCGCGGAGGCGGCGGCGGCGTGCCTCGTCGCCGCTGCAGCTGCCGCCGTCGCCGTCACCGTCGCCGTGCCTGTCGCTGTCGCCAGCGTCGTCGCCGGCGCGTGCACGCTCACCAAGAGGGGCTGCGAGAAGTACCGCGACTGGTAGAGCGGCGACACGTTTGGCGCGCGCGGCGCGCTGCGTGCGGCGGCAGCGGCGGCGGCCGACGGCGGCGGAGGGTAAGGCCGACCGCGGCGGCGGCAGCGGTGGCGTCGTGGCGTTCGTCTGCCCGCCGGCCGACCGGCTGAACGCGCACCGCGTGGGCAGGCGGAGCAGCGCGGCGGCCCAGGCGCCGACGTGTAATAGCAGCGAACGGCGGCGCGGTGGGGGGGAGTGGCAAGCGGCGTGCGCGGGCAAGGAGCGGGTCGTCGGCCATGTGCGCGAGCTACTGCGCGACGAGCGCGGCCATGGCGCGCGCGTAGCAGGAGCGAGGAGTGGGAGGCTGGGCGGCGTGAAGGCGGGCGAGGCGGGGCGGGGCAGGGCCTGCCACGGCGCGGATGCTTGTCAGGGTCGGCGACGGGGCGGGCGTGGTGGCAGTGCGCGTCCCGTGCGGGCGCGAGTGTGCGAGTGAGTGCAGGGATGATGCAGCGGCGCGGGAGGACGGCGGCGCCAGCAGCAGTGGAACGAGCACGCGGCGCGCACGTAATCGTTGGCGCTGTCAGGCGGCGGCGGTACAGATTGTATCTCCGCCGACGGTTTTTGCTAGTGCAAATCATGTGTAAATTGGTACACGCTATATACGTGTACAGCGCGCGCGCGCGGCGCACTCATTAGTACGACAGACTGGCGGTGCCCTCGCGGCACCAGTGCCCCTACGCGCCGTCGCTTGGGTACCCAGGGGTACAGCCGCAGCGTCCTCAAGCGCGCGCCGCTCGTTGTGCTCGCGCAGGTACACGTAAACGCAGCCGCCCGCCTCCGCGCCCAGCTCGTGCACAACGTCGAAAAGCATCGTGCCCAGCCGCGTGCTCTACGCCACCAGCACCTGTCCGACGCGCCCACCGCCGCGCCGCCCGCGCCCGCCATGCCAGCCCCCGCGGCGGCGCAGGCCGGCCGTCCCCATCGCCGCCGCGGCCGCCGCCCCTCCCGCCGCCCTTCCCGCCGAACAGCTCCGTCAGAGATGAGTGCACATTCTCCAGGCAGTCGCAGTCTATCAGGCTGCCGCCCACTGTCCCATTAAAGCGTGCCACCGGCAGCACCGCGTAGAAGCCGTTCTCCAGCAGCTCCACGTGCTCTTTCTCAGAGCACGCGCTGCACCACACCTGCGCAATGGCGCGCAACAGCTCGCTGCTGCCCCGGTCGATTAGGAACGCCTTCCAGAGCGCTTTGCGCTCCTTGGCGCCGCCGCACGGCCGCGCCATTCTTCCATACGGCCACATCAACGTAGATACTATGTTCCTGTAATATCTCCGCGGTTCCAGGGGTTGCGACGAGCCTGCAGCAAGGTTCCTTCAAGCTTTTCGCCTAAGCCAGGAATTCGAGCTTTTACTTATACAGCGCAGCGAGCATGGACGCAGAGAATGAACACTGGTTTGGAGTGGGTGTCGTGGTCGAATACAAATAGAAATACTGGCATCACAACTCGTTAGAGTTGTAAAGTTTGATCACGGCTGTCAAACATCTTGGACTATCATTCACATCATAAACTCTATGATATGCCTCTAGTGCTGCGCTCCAGGACGACATATTGATGTCCTCGTATATGTTCAGAGTGAGCGGCGCAAATTCAGACACACACAGAACAAGCTTCTTGTATCTTTTGAATGCGCTTGTCTGTCCACCATTAGACCATACATTGTTTGAATACCCCCGTAAGAGTTTAGATCTACTTTTCGCATCACGTAGCAGACGCAAAGGAAGAACTCCTTGAGAAATAATCCCGTGGTTCCATATTTCAATTACTTTCTCGATACTATTCGGTAGTCCAGGAATGAAAGGCTTGATCAGAGATGCATCGGTACGATTCTTACCTACCTTCTTCCCTTCAGCAGCTACGGTGGTATTTCTCCGAACCCTATCCTTATCGACTTCATTACTACTCTTGTCGTGAACATCTGCATCCCCACCTCTACCCCAAACAGTCAGGCAGCTCTCAAACGATTGGTTTCTTCTTTCCATTAGATGCTTAAGCCTCCTCTCCAGCAATCGCAAGTGGACTTCATCATGCCTTACCTGGTTTTCCAAATTGACTTCTTTTTCGAATTTCATTGAGAGCTGACGATCTGCCACCCATCCGTTCGCAGATTTCAAAATGTGCCTAACGATTCCAGGACCTGTTTCCTTCTCAGCTTTAATCTGGACTGGAACCACAAACCCATTTCCTCTTCCTCCTCCTTGGGTAGCAGATGAAGTACCTCTTCTTTCCATTAGCAAAGCACTGGGACGTCAAAAGACACCAAACTCACCAAGTGAGGTCAAATGCCAAAACAAACGTGAACATGGGCAGATCATGGTAGTCTTCTCTTGAGTATCTATGAAAACGTATCTATGAAAACGTCGAAGTAAAAATTTTTTCCCAAATTTCCAAAATGTTTTACATGCTTTTTCAGTACATAAGATAATTTTAAAACATTAAGATCTTTTCCTAACATTGAATATTCATGATTGTTCTACCTGTAAGTTAGCCTTGAACGCTCGCCGTGAACGTTCACAGTGAACGTTCACAGTGACGTTCACCGTGAACGTCAAAGTTCACCGTAAACGTTTACCGTAAACGTTTACCGTAAACGTTTATGGTGATGCCATCTGGCAGTTAAGGGCAACACGCCATTTTTGTGTCTAACGAAAACCTTTACCAATATTACAGTACATATATACCATAAACAACTCACCCAAAAGAAAAAAATTTAATTTTGATGCCAAGGTCTAGAGGTGGATGACTGAGTTTGAGAACTCAAACAGTTTTAGAACTGAAACACAATCTAGCCGCGCTTCCATGGTGTGTGTAGTGCAAACCCCTGTAAAGAAAGAAGACACGAAAGGCGTACGGGACATTCCCTCCAAGAGGTAATCACAGCAGATAGAGCGCTCCCAGAAATAGTGCAACGAGTCGGGTGTAAGCCGAGACCAAACCGTCACTTCGGGCGTATAGAGCTCAAGAGAGTCTGCCTAGAAGTCTGAGATGTTGTGTAGACAACGGCGATGCTGGGAGTGAGATGTCACGAGACACACACACACACACTGATGTAGCACGGGCCGTGACGATTCCGGGTACTCGGACTGTATGGGTATTGGCCCGCGGATGGGATGGTTTCAGCGGTATTGAGGTACGGTACCCTGAGGGGTCGGCCATGACGTGGCGCAGATGAGTGTTGGTCCCGTGTACGCGTGTGTAGGAATGGGTGTGTTCACACATGTTTTGTTATGCTTGTCGGATATTTTACTGGACACTGCCGCGGCTTGTCACGTGTACCACGTGTATGGACCTGCTTAGGTGTGCACTAGATTACTTAATTTAGTTTAACTAATTTATCGATTACGATGTTCTAAATATCTACAAGGTTACAAATAATACTAGTTCTCCCTATGAATGGACGTGACAAGCACTACGTGTGAGTGAAGAATTCAGCAAAGCTGTGTATACGACCGTGACCAATTCCCATTGTGACCATTCCCAAGTAATTGGCAAACCCACATAAAACTCATAAAGAGCTTTACCTCACCTCCGTACAGGAGCGATCAGTATGAATCCCATAAGCTACAAAGTTGCATGAAACGCGTTGTTCCGCAGTGTGCGATATGTTAATAACCAAATCATGCTACATTGTTGCAATGTAAGCTGTAATGGAATTTCTGCTGTCGAAATGGACACGATCTTTTATAAAACGAAAACAAAATTAAAGGAGAGGACGAAAATGGCATGAATAGATATTTTTTCATATGAAATACAGAAAGGTTTCATTTCATCGGCCCAGTTAAGTCTGGTGAACGTTCACGGTGAATGTTCACGGCTATAGTGAACGTTCACGGTGAATGTTCACGGCTACGGTGAAGGTTCATGGTGAATGTTCACGTCAAAATGTGGGAGAAGAACGTGAGGGTTAAAGTCACTCTGAGTTTTTTGTACAAATAATGACAACAGAAGTCAACGATCATCAAATCTATCTACCTCATGAAACAGTGAACACCTGCTTGTCTAACAAAAGGCATTCAGCTCTATATCGTGCCCGTAAAATTATATATTCTTTCTGGCTGTAAGGTTTTTGTCGTATTTTTCTACCTTTGTAATATTTGTTATAGAGCTTTGTAAGTTAGAGCACATCCGTCTTGCCTTTGACTGCCAGATATGTATCCTTTTATTTGACGATGAAGACAAATACCATCATGATTTTCTGTCAAATAATTCCAGAAACTCGATCTCCTGTGCAGGATTCCATTTCATCATCAGTTCCCGCAAACATGTCTGATGGAAGAAGAAGTACGAACGGTTGAGTCAGTTAAAGAAGTGGAAAAAAACGTTCCTACCAGTCAGAACGCTGAAAAGTTTTTTTCTCAAAGCCCCCTACCATATAAAGATGCGAACAAGGCCTCTATCTGTTCATCTAGCCTATGACCTTGCAGAGCAATTTTGGTTTGGCAATGGTAAGGTTGTTAAGCCTACGGACGTTTTGTTGCATACAATTATTGTGGTTGGCTTGAACTTGGGACTGCGGTATGATGAAGTTACCAAACTTTCTTACAAATATGTTTCAACTACCAGCAATACTATCACGCTCACTATACCGGTAGCGACTAAAAACTGTACCAGGGAAAGAACCTATAACATTCGGGAGTGGTGTGGTAGTCTGTGGTTACGATATTCTATCATCATGGATCCTTTTGTTGCCATTTTGGTTTGGCTCTGTTTGCGTGGGCCTTTTGAGGGATATCTCTTCTGCAACTTGAAAAACACGAATGCCGGGTGTATTTTGCAGTATAACACACCATTTTCCGTCAAGAGCTTTACAGATCTATTACGAAGTAGATTAAAATCTATCGGTGTTGGTAAAGGAGATGCTTCGGCGTATTCCGGCCATTCTTTGAAGAGAGGTGCTGTACAGTTATATCGTTCTTTGGGATATAACGATGAGTTTATGATGGAATTGGTGAAGTCGTCCGACTTTGCGTCGTACTCAAACTATTGTGAGGTCTACAACGACTGTCAAACCAGTCTACCTCGCTTTAATGGAGTCGAAGCTTTCTTGAACCATGCCATTACTCTTACCGAAGAACACATAGATGAACAAGACGAAGGTGTAATGCGCGAGATCTACAAGTAAATGGAAGCTACGCTAAATTGCAAGAGCTTTGGTTCGTTTGCGCCCGACGTAGCTACGCGTTTGAACGTTCTTCGTGCCTCATCAAATGTTCTTGGTCTTGCATCAATTGTCCTGCTAATCAAGCCTTGATGAAAGATAGTTCACGTGCCGCGTGCCGTACATACATTGAGCTGCTTGCTACCCGTCCCGTTCCCTTGCCTCCGTTTGGATGTGACATTGGGCTGTTTAACCTTCCTCTGATTAGCTGATGCGACTTCCTCGACTTTGACTTTTGCCTTCATCGCTCCAATAGCTACCATCAGTTCATTCTTGCTGAGCTTTTGCACTACCTCTACCTCATTAGCACTCAGCCTGGGAACAATCACCTTATCATATTCTCTAACATCATCAACGTAGGTGGATTCCGAAGGCACAACTTGCGATGGAGAAGTCTCAGCACCAGGAACTTTCATCCTCCCCAGCTTTTTCGTCTCGCGGCCTGCGGCCTGCGCAGAACCACCAACTTTCTGCATCTCCAGAATAACTTTGGCGATTTGTTTCTTTGCCTGCTTCACCTCGAGTTCCATCGCACTCTTCTGGTCCTTTCTGAGCTGCGCCTCATTCTCCCGTAATCGATGGAGACGACCCTCCAACTCAAAACGCATTGTCTTCGCTTCTCGTAAAGCGCGTTCCGTATCCTCGCGTGCAGCTCCAGCCGCGTTCTTATCACGCTCGAGGCTTGGTATCATCTTCTCAATGTCCACCCGTGAGCTGTCCCCGTTCTCGCTATAGCCTCCTTTCAAAAGAAAGCGTGCCTCCTCAATGACTGAAAAATTCAAGCCAAGTCGCTCTGCAATAGCAAAAGCATTTGACCTACTCGGTATCCCCCAGATCAACGGATAGGTCGGCACCATGTTCACATCGTCAAACTCCGCGCCCGCGTTCTCAAAGAAGAGTGCGGAATTGTCCTTCGCATACTCTAGAGTTTTATGCTCGCCATGATGTGTGGTAGAAAAAGTTAGAGCTGTTCATTGGCCGACGGCCAGATGTCTGAGAATGGACATTCCCAACGCAGCTTCTTCAGCCGGATCCTGTGTATGCAACAGTCGCACAGAACTCAGAAAGTTAATAGATTCGTATCAAATTATAGCAAACACAAAGACAATCATACGAACTGTTCCAGAGCCCATCTCGTCCAATAAAACCAACGACTCTGGCGTACTCGCGGCCTGGATACGTTTGATTCTCTCAACGTGCCCCGAGAAAGTTGAAAACGACTGCACAAGCGATTGGTCATCACCAATATCCGCAAGCCCGTTATCAAAGTAAGGAATCCGGGCGCACATAGAACCTTCATCGCCACTTCTCTGCAGCACGCCGAGTTCAAACCTACCAGCCTTCGCCATTAGCACAGACGCACCAAGAGTCTTTGCCGCGAGCGTTTTTCAACCCGTATTCGGCCCAGTAACACAGACGCATCGAACACCATCCGAGAGCTCATAGCTCGCCGGAATCACATCGCGCTTCCACAACGGCTCTTTACGTTCTGCTGTTTTCTCAGAGGAAGTTTGCGGCCGTGGGGTGTGCGCTTATGTCATGGCTCGCCACTATAGCAGTGGATGACGCACGCCCAGCAATCTTAGGGGGTTGGTGTCATCAAACGTCACGTTCACGGCCTCTAGCTCATGAGAGGCTCTCGGATTGGCCGCAGCGACAGCCAGCTGACAAACAACTTTGCTTAAGTGCACCATGTCGTGGCGGAAGAGGACAACCAAGTCGCTCAACTCCCTCAAAACGTTGCTAGTTCTAGCGCTTTTCTTCGTAGCCAATATACGAAGTCGGTCGTTCAAGTTTCGCACCGCTTCGAGCTTCAAATACGTAGTGTTACCCGACGCACTAACATTATGCACTACAATAGCGTTTAAGGATGCTCTTCAGCACCTATGGATCGCCGTATTTTGTGCGCAGCCGCCAGAGGATCCGCCGACGGTGACCATCTTATGACCTACCTCTTCACGAATGAGAAGAAGTGCTTCCAGTGCATGTACAAGTTCACTCTTTGTTCGTCGAGATACTACTATGTGTTTGGTAGCCTTGTTTGCAGCCTCTGCCAGTGCTTACAAGGTTGTACTTAGGCTGCTTACGCATGTGTCAGTCACGCTGTCGGTCACACGGGTAGCAGGGGTCGCAGGCCTCATTTTCGCTACATGGCAGTGTAGAAAGAATTTGACATCAGTTTGCGGGTGCCAGTAGGGGTCATCCTTCGGTTAATAGGGAGTATTGGAAGACAGTGGCCGCCATAGACGCATTTGAGGCGTACGCACTAGGTTATCGCTTCGTGGAGAGCAATCAATCTGATTACTGGATAGACTTGAGTAGTGCCGCAGCTGTATTGGGCAGTTTTATCCGCATCGCTTTCCTTCTCACCCTTCTTGTGGTGTGGAATTGGGATAACAAACTCTCTCTATTCAGCTTTCACATCACAATGGCCGCTGAAACTGTATACGACATTATCATGTTTGTGCAGCTGTGTGAGAGTGTGCGCGACCTGGGCTCAAAATCAGTGTTGTTGTTGATCACGATGCGACTCTTGCTTCTTATCTCGCAGGCTTCTTTGTCTGTCTCATTTATCGTAGGCCCGTTGCTCTTGATATTGAATCCAGAGGTTTCGGAAGCATTTCGCTCCAAAGGCTTTGATTACCTATTTGCAATCTTTCTCGCTTTCGCCATTCTTCCGCTCCAAGCTGCAGTGGTCCTTTATGTCGTATGCGCAGTAGGGTTCGAACTACTTTTTCGTCGGCTGCTAGTGTATTCATTCGTGAAGGCTGTCTGCTCAGCTTTGGCCCTCTGGTTCCTAATGAGACAAAAGCGCTATTGCGGTCTGGGCTTGTATCTCAGCTACATTTGGTGCACAGTTGTGGTCATTCTAAAGGATCTTTGCCCCATGTCACCTATCCTCGAAGGTCTCATGCCCGCGTTGAGAAGAATCTCGGCTTTTGCTGCCATTGCACTAGTAATACTGGTCCTTGCAGCAACCATTGTAGTCAACATGAATTCGGACAAAATGGTTGGCAGTCGCAGACGGAGCTGCTACACTGGACGGTTCAAGTTTCTTGCCAGTCGGCTCGGCATAAAACGGCAATGCGGGTGGTTCTTCCTCGGAATGGATTCGGAAATGCAAGCCCATGCTTACTTTGGGCCGCTGCAGATAACTGATGTGAGCAATAGGGGCGTCGAAGAACGAGAAGCGACTTCACATATCGCTATTTGGCAACCCAAGTACCATGTCGCCCTCCTTGAAGACTTCGTGGGCGGCAGATGAGCAATCTGAAAGCAAATCGTTCTCGTCTGACAGAAATCAAGCATCCGCCTTATCTGTTCCCGTTTCCAGAATAGTCCTACCCTTATCTCTAATATAGGCAACGACCTGTCAGTCCACAAGTAACGAATGCGGTTAGACCATATTACGACATTCAAACATGGTCGGACCTGAGATGTTTGCAATCTTTGTGCACACTGAATTGCATCTGTGAAGGTATTCCTCCCATCCAGATAGCCAAATTTGGGAACCCTGATGAGCTTCTCAATATTGATCTGCTCTTCGACATGATGTAGATATCCATAAAGGTATATCGGAACAATTTCAAGTCCTCTGACGTTTTCTCTTTCATTTGCTTCACATGTTTCATGCTCCAAGTCCCATACATAACTTTTGTCTTACGGTCCATTCTCGTCAAAGCCCTCTTCAACTTTAGTCGGATTTCTGCGGTGTCGGTTGCAACATAGAATCGAGGTGGATTTGTTATCCCCTCTTGCTCTGCGAGTCGCATAGCCTTCTCTGCCATACAATATGCTAAAGAATCCATTGTATGACCATACATCTGAGCCTTGAATCTCTTGATGTATTCTCCAACTCCATAACCCAGTCTCGCATGAACTGAAATAAACGGGTCGCTTGTATCGATCCGCCTCAATGGACCTTCCTTCCATAGACGTGAGGGAGCATACATGTTGTGCTTGTCTATTGTCTCTGTCATCATCTTACGCAGTTCAGTAGATGGTCTCACCAAAGCCTTGAAAATCAACGGGAAAAACTGCTCTGACGTTGGACGCCTCTTCAAAGATACCACTTTTTTCAGTTCAACAGATGTCGTGAGATTAGGAAACTTCTTCACAGTTTCGAAGACTTCGTCAAGCTTTGGCCGCGGCTCGCACTCCAACGAAAGTCTGGCCTCGTTCCCGATGAAGAGTTGCATGTCAGCTAGCAAAGCTCGTTGTACTAGAGTGGCATCAGCCTCACCATCTGGTTTCCACCGAAGTGGAAAAAGGGATTCGTCAAAGGTGAAGTTGGATCGATCACTATTGACGAGAACAGTAGACAACGGAAATGGATCTTCCCATTTAATCAGAAGCAAGCGTTGGGAGAACACAGAGGCCATGTATGCGAAGAGAAGCCCACGAAGCCGATCTCCAAGACCATGACGGCCTTCATTTCCGATGAAGACGAGCGTTCTCACCGACGAGCCGTCCAGCTCGCCACTTCGAACTTTTGATACAACTGAATGATGCCATGTGAGATAACGATCGATCATAACTTGATTGAGACCTTTCAATGCCTTCTCCATTTTCGGGACAACTTTCAACTTGACCTTCCGGTTCCTAAAGGCTAGAATCTCGGGAGTGGCATGCTCGAAGAAGAAGGAAGCATACTTTTTAGTTCTCCATTTGGAGATTGAGAATTGGATGAAGACCAACGATAGAATGGCGACTGCCAGGAAGTAAGGGAGAAGACGGGAGGACGAAAATGGTGCCATTGACGTCCTTAAAGCAGAGTAGGAGAAGTTGTTACATGGTTCTGGAAGTCGCAAGGGGGATGTATGGCGCAGATAACGTTCCCTCTAATTCCTTTCGGCCACTTGGTGCAGTCCAATATGCTGTTGTTTTATAAGGTTCGAAACTGTCAGCCTTTCGTGGGCAGAAGCCAATGGCGGCCCTTTCCAAGGTAACACAATAAGGTTGAAGTCTTTTATCGGTAGCTAACACTTTCCCCGTTTCTGATACAACGCAATCTGGACAGCTATGATGTTTTCAGTATCTCAGATCGGGTGAAAGACAGAATGCTTCGAGAGTTCAGGGGCCCGAAGCGTACACTGTAATCAATTTCGATGCCCCTCAGAATTGAATACGCACAGGGGGCATGAGAAACAGACGGCCGTCCGCGAAGTCTCTCGGCGAAACGGGCCAGAATTGAATTCAAATGATTTGCAGCAAGTGTCGTTTTTATGGAGGTTTCCGTGTCCAACGCTCGAAGCAGCAAGTCTAGCAGAGAAGAACAACCAGCTTTGAACGAGAGTACAGTCCCGAGTAAAAGCCAAGGTGAATGGGAAAATAAGAGTCCGTTCTCATCGTGCCCCTTCTGTCCTCAAACAAGTGGGCATGACAAGAATCTGGGACAAACGGTAGTTCAAAATTTTGAACAAATTTTCAGAAAACAGCATGCACGAAAACCGTTTTCGCCCAAAAAGCGTTGCGCCATTGCACGTGACCCAGAACTCCACCCACAGGGTGCACATTCCGTCACTTTTGATAAGATGTGCACATCATATATGATGGAAACAGCGAGGACAAACTTGGTTGGTCTGATGGAGAATCTGTGGCCATCATTAATTCCTCAGATTGCCGTTGGAACGTATCTTACTGAAAGGTGCTGTTGTAAGGTGCTGCGCACGTAGCTTACACAGGCAAAATTTCCTCGGCACGTGCCCCAGATTTGGCGCGACCAAACTTTCCCGCCTGTTGAGAGGTTGAAATATCAACTGTGCACCCGGTCTCACAAAAGGAGCGTAACGCAAATAGCTCAGCGGTTATACACCACCCACGCACAGCTTGAGAAACGTCAGCTCTGTGCGGCCCGTACTGTCGCCAAATATTGGCAAGTACCAGCGTTGTTCCCGCGGTAAATTCTTTAGCTCCGCAAACAGTTTGCGGAGCTAACCACGACTAAAACGAATCCGGAAAGAGGTTCTTTTTGATAATGCTGCTGATGATTATCATCACCATTTTCACTCGAGATATGAGCTTCTCGGATTCGCATTTGTGGCACCAAACCTATGGAAATGACAGTCGAATTTGCCTTGCTTGCTTTCTTGCGTTTTCGTAATTGGCTATAAAAGGGAAACGCCCAATTCCAGAAGAGCAAAATACTCGCATGGCATCTGTTTCCGCGTCATCGATGCAACCGTTCTACAGCAACGCTATTCATCTCCGGACTCTCCACCTTCGAGTACGGTAGGTCACCCTGAAGGGAATCACCGTTAATTCATTTTTTCAGCCTGAAATGAAAGATATGCAACACCCATTCTAGGCAGAATTCTTCTATAAAAGCGATGGTTTGATAAATCTTTTATCCTAGTAGATCCTCAGCTGAAATTAAACCATTGTCTTCTCCTCGATCCTTGCGGGAAGCAGCACCGCAATACAAATATCACTTCGTTATTGGTTCATCTGCGGTTCGTATCCCCTTCGGACAAAACATCAAGAATGAAGACCACTCGTTTTAGAATACAGAGAATATCTTTCTTCGATAAACCACCAAATAGATTGTTACACAGGTTATTGCATCGCCTGTAAACATCTCTAAGCCTCATTGACATCCGAGCCATGGTCGATGAACCATTTAAACGAGTTCTTCCTTCGATCCTGACGCCGGATTAGCGGCGTATCCGAAAAGAAGCAGTTGAACAGAGGCGAACACCAGTTCGCAGGTAAGCATGATTTTCTTTATCATTTGTTTTCTCTTTGGTTGCATACTGCCCTTGGTTAGAGCCGTTCTCTGCCAGACGAGTGCAGAATGTACCGTTGAAGGTCCCGGCCAGCACTTCTGCAACACGGAACAGCGTAGATGTATTTCCGTCCCCCAAGACTTCCAATTTACCACCTTGTCTTCCTTGATCGATCAAGAAAATGGTTCTGGCTTATCGGCTCAACAATATATAACTGTCGTCGACCGAGCTTCAGAAGTTCTGCGAGACCTCCATCCACACCGGTTTCTTCATCTAAACGTTCTCAAGTTCGACCCAGTACAGGCACTGAGTACTTTCCGAAGCGAACTTGTTGCGGGAAATATACCATCGAAGGTTCAATTTGACGAGCGAATGAAGTCCATCTTCCAGAGAATGGATGACTCCCACACACGTTACTTCACGCAACAATTCTTTCGTAGTGCTGTTGCATTTCTTCCTTTCTCATTTGCTCCTTACCATGACACCCGAGGAACAGTATTAGGATATGTGGTAATTGACGTTGCAACAGATTTCGCGATCGCCAACCCCACTTTTACCGTCGGGGCAACCATTCAGTCTTGGAACGGGGTTCCAGTGGGGCAGGCAGTCGAACAGGAGGGATTGGATGAACACGGATCCAACATAGTGGCTCAACGCGAACGTGCAATAGGTACCATCCGATTTCGTTCACTCGGGATACAGGCTATACCAGCTGAGGAATCAGTTAAGCTGTCATATTTGTCGGCGACTGGAAGCGTCGAAGAAATCGTTATCCCATGGATTTATCTCATTCGGTCATCACCTGCTACCGACAACGACCCGCTAATCATGGAAGCTATGTCTTCAGTTGACTCATTTGAAGATTCGCTGAATGAGGCGAGCATAAAGGAGTTCTCGGTCCGCGTCGCGTCCGAGCAGGAATGTTTGAATCGTACGAGGAAAGAAATGGAGGTTGATTTGAAAGAGTTGAGTCGTCAAGCTTCAAAATCCGGTTCGATTGTAGAAGTGGTGGTCACTAATCGGCTCTCGAGTTTTGTCAGGGCTCAGCTGATTCCTACTGCATGCGGTGTTCTGACTAAGATTACGTTGGCATCGTTCCCGTTGGAAACAGCAACTCGCTCTGAGGTACAAGCTGACCTGGCAAGTCTACTGCGATCAGTTCCCCGGGATGGACTGGTGATTGACATCAGAGCAAACACTGGGGGAAGCCAAATACTTGTGTTTGTGGTCCTTAGAATGATTACCTCAATCGAATTTGAATGCCCTCGTTTCAACCTACGGGCAACTGCTCTCGTCAACGCCATGGTGAATTCGCCGAACGCTCGATTACCAGATAGTGTACATCGTGCATCAATGAGAACAGCCTTGGCAGTTGGCGATCAATACACGAATTCCAACGAAATATCTGACATCAATTCCATAATATCAGTAGCTCAGGTGTACTTCAGCAAGTTTGTCGTGATTGGAAACGGGCGCTCGTTTTCAGCCGGCGACGTTTTCGCAGCGATTGTGAAGGATAATGGTTTGGCCCAGCTGATTCTGGAAGGCGGAAACACCGGAGCGGGAGGAAGTACGGTAAGGCAATACTCAGAACTCAGGGAAAGGAACCCACAGCTGTATCCCGCATTACCTACGGGAGTGGATTTCTTCCTTTCTATTGCCCGTGTCCTCAGACCGGCGGACAGCAGAGGTGCAATCGTTGAGAACTTCGGGGTGGATGCGGACTTGACATACTTCCCCACCTTGGACGATCGATTGAACAAGGACTGGGACCTGATGGACACAGCTGCGCGGAAGTTGAGGGGTGCGTTTTGTACGGGTGTCTAAAATTTGGCGAAAGTTGATGGAGCAAACAAACTTTCGAAATAAAATTCTGATGCGTCACAGCGTCACCACACGTGGACAGCAAATGCAGAGTTCTGACATATCCACGCGTACAATGAGCATATTTGGTTACCGTGGAATGCTGTACAAGCAGTACAACTTTGCACTTGTATCTTCTGGTATCGGCTCGTGTTGTGGCGGTCCTCGCAAATGCAATCTTACGTCATGGGTTCACTTGTAAGTCCCAGAGAGCGGGGCCCCATGGGCCATTTCGCGTCACCATCCTCATCTGAATCGTAGCATTCCCTCAGCATATGACGCACCGATTCCGCTGCTCCGTCTCCATCGGCGTCGTCGTGCCAGCCGCCATGCAGCTCGCGCGATACGCGGCGCGCTTGGCGCGCATTCAGCAACAAGTGAAGCCGCGCATTCACCCGTTCACGCCGCCGTCTTTTGCTGATCGTTTCGCGTACCTTTCGCCTACCGATAAACTGTCATTGGCGATGACGCCTACACCGATTCAGACGCTAAATGTGCAGCAGATCGTGCCGGACATACCGACGTCGATTTCTGTAGATGTGAAACGAGAGGACATGACTGGCACCAGTACTTCGGGAAGCAAGATTAGAAAACTGGAATTTACGCTGGCAGAAGCCTTTAGAAGACAGTGTGACTCTGTAATAACGTGTGGAGCTTTGCAGTCGAACCATACACGATGTACATCCGTTGCCGCGAGGGAACTTGGATTTGATGTTCATGTCTTCTTGCACACAAACAAGAAGCAGATGAGACGGGGGATTGAATCGAATGGAAACTTATTCTTTCATCGCATGCTTGGTGTGAATGCGTACCTGGTCCCTTCAGAGAGTTATACGCGCAAAATAGATACCCATATGCACTCTTTGAAGCTTGAATTAGTCCGAAAAGGACACCGTGCTCAGGTAATTGACATGGGAGGTTCGAATCGACTGGGACTCTGGGGCGATATTCTAGCCTTTGAGGAACTGCTGCAACAGGGAGCAAAGGAAAGATATACAGATATTGTTCTGCCCTCTGGTTCCGCTTCTACCGCCAGTGGTTTTGCGATTGCCAACTACCTGTGTGGAAGCCCATTTCGAATTCATTCCGTCTCGGTTGAGAACGGAGCATACTACGTGTACTCTTATCTTAACTCTATGTTGGAATTGTTGGATATGCAATCTGAGACCCATGCCAAGAAGCTTCTCAATGTAATGGTGGCGATCGGCTCTGGTTACAATGTCAACTCCAGGAATGAACTTGAAATGTGTGTCAAAGTCGCGGGCGAAACTGGAATTATGCTAGATCCCATATACTCTTTGAAAGCCTTCTATCGACTTATGATGGAGTTGAAAACTCGACGACGTGCTTTTTCGGAGCCCTGTCGCATCTTGTTTGTCCAGACTGGCGCTGTATATCCGCTTTTGGACGGCAGAATCTTTCCATTCTTACGTGATAGTCGAATTAAGGAGTGGAATTTACCCCAAATCGAGTAGATCGGCAATCCGAGCATTACAAACGACAAACTTGTGAATTCAACTCTTCGGGGTAGATAATTAGATCTAGAACAGAATAAATCTTTATCTTCGTGAACTTCTTTTACTTTTCCGATAGCATCGATATCGATGTTAAAACTAATTTGACTGCTTTAGTCATGCAGCCTACAAATCGCTTGTGTGATAGAATATATTTTAGAATACATGATTATGTTTCTAAAAATAATTTTATGAACAAAGTTGTATTATTGAGAACCCTGAAATATTAAATTATTTGTCGTTTTTAAGATTGTATTTAGTTATGTACTGCATTCTGTAACTTTCAATACATGCTGAATTGAATATTTGAATATTTGGGCAATTCTGCCTAAACTGCTAAACTTGCTTGCCGTTTTTTAAATGAAAAGACGTGCGAATCAGATTCCTCTGGTGTTCCAATTTCATGTTGAAATTCAACGACAGAAAGTCAATCAGAGGTCTCCGAACCTCCTGTGCATTGGTCTTCCATCTGGCCTTGCACCGAGCTCTTCTCATATTTCTTAATCTTAGAATCATTTCTTTCGTGCACGCCGCGGTGCGCCGTAAAGTACCTGGCACTGGTTGAAGCATAATTGCACCCTAGTACTCCACAACGAAACCATCGGCATTTCCTCACGTGCTTTACGTAACCTCTATCTGTTCTGAGCAACTTATCGCACACGGGACAGCGACGAACCATGCTCTGTGCCTTTGCCAACCGAGGAATATCTATGTTCAACTCGGTGTGCCTATGAGTCCTCTGGCGGTGCTGCTTTGGTTCATCGGAAGCAAGGACGTTTTCTGTGCTTGTGAAATTCACTAGCGACGGTTGGATTAGAATCTCTTCGAGATTTGCTGCTACTTCGTCGTTGATGAGTGGGGCCACGACTGGAACTATTGGGTGGTCCGATGGAAGTTCAGGCAGTTCGCATATATCATCGAACTGAAATTGGAGCTCGTCTTCAATAGGCTGCCCATTCGTTTCCTCTGGAACTTGTGGGTCGGCTGATGGAAGTTTAGGCAGCTCGCATATATCATCAAATTGAAATTGGAGCTCGTCTTCAATAGGCTGCCTATTCGTTTCTTCTGGAACTTGTGGGTCGTCTGATGGAAGTTCAGGCAGCTCGCATATATCATCAAATTGAAATTGGAGCTCGTCTTCAATAGGCTGCCTATTCGTTTCTCCTGGAACTTGTGGGTCGTCTGATGGAAGTTCAGGCAGCTTGCATATATCATCAAATTGAAATTGGAGCCCATCTTTAACAGGCAGCTCATCCGTTTCTTCTGGAACCTGTGGGTCGTCTGATGGAAGTTCAGGCAGCTTGCATATATCATCAAATTGAAATTGGAGCCCATCTTCAACAGGCAGCTCATCCGTTTCGCTCGATACGTTTTTGTTCATAGGGGACATTTTAGAGTTTAAGTCGGTAATAGATGGCCAGATAAGAATAGAACATGTTGCTGAAGAACAGAAACAATTCTTTTTAGCACAATAAGACCATCTCTATTCCTTGCACACGGCGAACTATACGAAAAGCATGGGTGAAGTTATGATTCCCAATACTTTGCAATGAATATGTTCCCTTGTTCCCCAATATTCGAATGATGATCACAGTGTGGTTTTCTGAGATATTTGGACGTCGTCAGTCATATACATCAAGTGCCGAAGAGTAGTCTTTGGCCCTTGTTCTTTCGTATTCTACATAAATTTTGTCAGAGGATTTAGGGGATAAATAATTTTGCCTTTCTTTTCAAAAGTTTGCTCGTTTGACTATGAATTTTTAGTGACTTTGACTTCTGGGTTTACTCAAAAATCTAGTCACAAATACGGCCTGAGAATTACAGGTAGTTGAACCCATCTCTGTCGACAAGATCATGCAGAGATGTCATTCTGCGTCGCTGGAATCTGCCACCCATAATCTGCAGAATTTGGCTTGATCCCCCTTTTGCTTTACGGATTCCGTTCACTTTCTGTTCCAAAACAATAGGGTGTTCCGTGGCCATATCCCGAATTGGTCCTAGATCTCAAAAGAGTTTCCGAACGGATCGTTGTACGGCACGAAAGCCGTCGGCTCTCCTTCTCTCAGGCACCTGGCCGCCCCATCACCGTAAGTGATGCTTCCCTCCGGGCACGCCTCGCAGCTGAGCGATCCCTCCCTCGAGACCGTGCCCGGCGGACAATTCATGCACAGATCGGAGAACGGTGAGCAACGCACTTCGGCAGAGCATCCCAACAGCTCCCGATCCGTCTGCCCAAAGTAGCGTGTGCCAGCCGGGCACATGGTACACCTGTTCTCCCCGTCCGGCCCGGGCACCCCGTAGCTGCCCTCGGGGCAAAGCACACAGTTGCCGTTCGCGTCCACGCCGCGCGTCAGCGCCAGCTCTCCGCGGCATCCGCAGCGCTTGTCTGCGGTCCGCACTTGGCCTCGCGGGCACGTGGTACACGTCAGTCCGTCTGATAACGTGTCCAACGGACATGTGAAGCACTCGCCGGCCAGGTCTCCGTCCGTCCTCAAGAATCCGTTTCGCCATGGGTACGGGCTGCATGGGCCGCACACGCGGCCGATGACGGCCTCGATGGAGTCGTCGCCGTTGCCGCAGCGTGTGGAGCGACAGATGGTCTGCCCGTTCATCACCACCGACTGCTGGTCAGCCAAACAGCCGGTGTCGGATCGAACGCACAGCGTCCGCGCATCATTCGGAGAGGTGCCCTGCGGACAGGGCTCGCACCGCTCCGCGCCCTCTTCGGACGCTATGGTGGAGTCCGGACACGGCGTGCACTGCGTGGGGTTTCTCTCGGAGCTGAAGAATCCAGGGCGACACTTCTCGCAAAGCGGAACGTTCAAAGAGTCCCGAAACGCGACGCGCGACCCCGAAGGGCAGAACCTTCCTTGCGGCAGGAACCAATTGTCTCGCACGCAGCCAGATTCCGTCACGCCTTTCTCGAGCACTCTGGAACACGGCGCGCACCAGAGCGAAAACCCTGGCGCAGCTCCGGTCCCAGTCGGACACTTGTCGCAGCGCTGCGTCCTCAAGTTGAAGCTGTAATCGGCCGCACAACGCCGACAATCCCCACCGTCTGTCTCACGGAATCCCTCGGGGCAGGGGTAGCCGATGCGGCGACAGAAATGCGCGTCGTTTTCGTATGTGGTGAATCCAGATGGACAGCTTCCACACGAGGTGGCGGTTATGCCTGGGAGATACATGACAAGAGTCCGAACCGTGCCGGCTGGACAGCCGTTAGGGCCAGGCTGGCAGATCCCAGGGGGCCCGTTCTCCAGCGGAATGGTTCCATTCGGACAGATTGCCGCAGCCGCAGACAAAATGGCAAGCGCGAGGGCAAGTGATACGTGAAATGACGAAGACGCCATGCCCAAAGTGATGTAAAGAGATTTACTTCCCTTGCGGTGATCGATGCAGACGTTGTTTTCCTTCTCGCAAAATGGGTACAGACTTGAGACTTCCGTGATACTCACAACGCACTGGGTTATCCGTTTATATACAGCCATAAGAAGGCAGGGCATGACCGAAGAAGGTACAAGATTTATGGGTCTGTTCCAGCATTAACACCGTGCCGTGACACTGGCAGCAAGCGATACCCGACCGTATATCCCGACGGTGTAACTGAAGCTTTTGGTCACAGTACGTGAGGAAGGACGCCTCCCATCGATCTCCGTCTATGTTGTTCAACGACTGTCAACAAGGTGGATGGTGGGCATGAGCGTGATTTCTGTAAGCGATGCGTTTGTTTTCAAAAACTTTGTAAGTTTTGTGCAGAAAATTTTGTGATGGAAAACGTATCCATTAAATCTTCCACCGTCTCCGCCACTATGTCTGTTCGTA
Organism: Gracilaria domingensis; assembly: GCA_022539475.1. Classification (NCBI taxonomy): domain Eukaryota; phylum Rhodophyta; class Florideophyceae; order Gracilariales; family Gracilariaceae; genus Gracilaria; species Gracilaria domingensis. The sequence continues at coordinate 107,479 of VCMS01000020.1, forward strand.
TGGGCACCAAAGGTACGTGTTCTAGAAACGATGTGCAACGGCGTCTCTCGAGTAGAAGTGATAACAGACTTAACCCATGATTTTTCATGATGCATTCTTCGTTGTCCTTTTTGATGATCCGCGTAAGCCTATTGAACAGCTTGGTTCGCGAATGGCCTTCACTGATCCGGCCACGTCAAACCTACCGGGAAGCTTGTTATTTCCCTGTGTACTGTCTCACTGTCGTTGCGCAGATCTCCTGTCATACCAAGCTCTGCAGAATTGGCGTAGAATCGGTTTGACCCGTCAAAACCCAAACCGTGAAGGTCATTCCCACGCATCTCGCCATGGAAGAGTTCGGGTGGCCATAGGGGAAGACTTTATATTCACTGTTTTGTAACCTTTTTTATCGTCTTCTTGCACATTTTGATGATGATGTACAAAGATGTGAGATGAACTATGCAAGCATAGGCGCTTCTAGCCGCGAGGTCATGGTGCTGCAAACACTGCCCCGCGGATGGTGCATTTGAAACGAATGTACGGCAAGTATCCAGAACGTTGTTGTCCAAATCGATTTTTTTTCTCTTTGTTTATAAATCACAAGCAAATGCCTCAAAACTTTTCGTAGCAAGACTTTTTCTCGAGCGCCTCACTCACAGTGTCGTTGAGGCAGGCATCGAGAGCTACGAATATGATGGTACCTATAACGGCACTGACGGCTCAAAAAGAGGCAATGGAAAATGGCTCCTGAATTTCAGAGAAATCGGGAGATGACTGGGTTAAAAATGAGTGTCCGGGCTGAAGTAGGAATTTGAACCTTTTTGCTAGATGCGACTTTTATACGTTTTATTAACACCAATAATCTATAGTTACATACACAAAATCTCGATAATGTACACTAAATTGTCAGAGCGGCTCTCCACGATATCAACCCATTATCTATCATGTTTCTTACTCCTTGACGCATTTCTCTTGTGCACATCCATATGCTTCGTGAAGTCTCTGGCACTAGTTGAGGCAAAAGAGCACCCTTCGACTCGGCAGCGAAACCATCGACAGTTTTCCACATGCCTTTTGTACCCGTTTTCAGTCTTTAGAGGCGTGCCACAAACTGGACAAGAGCGAGCCTCCCTCCTTGGCTTTTTTAACCTTTTTTCTAACATAGGAATTTCGATGACCAATTCAGTGGGCCTGTAGGCCTTGAGCCGATGCTGCTTCGGTTCTTCAGAAGCAAGCACATTTTCTGTGCTTGTGAAGTTCATTAGCGAAGGCTCTAATAACTCTTCGAGATGTCTTGCCCCGTCGTATCCCGACTGAGTCACAATCTCAACCTCTGATTCGGTTGCTGGAATTTGTGGCAACTCACATATGTCCTCAAAGGAGTCCATGTCTCTAATTGGCTGCTTTTCCATAATAAGTAGGTAGTGTGTTACTAGAATTCTAGTCACCTGTACTTGTTGGCATGAAACCAGCTCGGGTCGAAGCAGATGACCCTTTATTTTCATTACAATCGGAATCACGCTAACACTTGAATACAGTGCACTTCTGCAGATATGGTTCGAATTATGACTTTCACTCTATTTGACAAGTACTTTTTTACGTTTGCAACCATTTGGCTTTTGCAAACAACGATGTTTTCTTTCCTAGGTCAATGAGGAGAAAATAGTCATAAAGAGTGCCGGTGCCATCTGCTCTGATATGTATGAGGACCTATTTGAGGATCATTTAGCCAGATTCTTGCCTGAGTTCAGAGTGCTATTTTCGTCATCTTCCGTATCGTATTCAACAAATGTTTCTTTTTATTATTCAGGAAATTCTCAAAAGCAGAAGGCATTGCTTTGTCGACAAAGTTGTCGACCTACTAATTTTCAATTTATTTTATTTCATAATTTCTCAATAATTCAGTTATTATGGAAAACCACTGAGCTCTGTGGTTTTTTCATAGCTATGAGATTTGAATTTTTTTTTCGAATTGTGAAAAGTTTTGAAAAAAATTCTCCCAGTGCAACTGGTCCAATGAGTTTATCTGAAGTTGTTCTAGTCTTCGGCACTTTTTCTCCTCCTTTTTTGGTGTCGCGACGGGTTTGGACCGAACTAAATGCGAGGAATAGCGTGTATGACGGAATGCTGAGGTTTTCTCCCAAAAATGTAATTTGCTGGTTTTCGGATTCTGGGAGCATTCCGAGAGCAACAAGAGGCACATTAAAATTTAATTTGTGTTTTGATAACTTTGTGCAACATTATTTCAAAATGCAAAAGCTGTATGCCTTGTCGTACACGTACGCGTAGGGAAGACGTGTGATATCTGTTGTAGCTTTAAGACGTCGATGAGAAAATTGCGTCGCCACCAAGCTGCCAAAGTGCGCCAAGTTATCCCTTGCAAAGCAATCGTTGGATCATACGAATGCATTACAGTAGGCGAGAAAATAATGTTTTCTACAGTGTAATGATTCGAAAAGCCACCGCCGCCGCCTGTTTGGGGATGTAGGCAGCGAAGCAGAACTCTGCATGCAGTGGAGACGTGGTCTCTCTCTCCCTTGCATTTCTTGTTGCAGTCCTCCATTCATGTTCTTCTCTCCTGGCTCCGCGCCACTACGCTCCGCAACCTTTTTCGCTTTCACCCCCTCCCTCCCCGAAATTATCCTACGGAATGGCTTCCAGTGAAGAGGACACGCTCCAGAAAGCGCGAGAACTCGAGAAGGCCGTGCAGCGTGACAATGACATTATCGCCATGGTACAACTTGCGCGATTGCTGCTCTATGATGACAACTTCGTATCGCAACGTGATCGGGGCGTTCAGATGTTGGAAAGAGCCATTAAGCAAGGGCAAAGTCCTGGTGCTATGTTCAGTTTGGCGTGCTACCTTAAGCGGTTTAAGAATGATCATCGACGTGCCTTCTTGCTTTTCGAGCGCTCATTGAAATTATGTGAACATCCCGATGTAATACGGGAACTGGGGAACTGTTATCTTTATGGTGAAGGAGTTCTCCAGGATTGTAATGTTGCTGTACAATTGTTTGAACGCGCTTTCCGCCTCAAAAGAGATCCTTCCTTCATGGTCACTTTGGCAAATAGTTTGCTCCACGCCCCTGACTACCGCCGTCAGAAGTGTCGAGCAATATCACTTTATAGAGATGCTATTCGTCTTTCATCAGATGGAAGGCTTATGAATGGCCTTGGGATTCTTTATGACAACGGCACTTGCAATTTGAGCCCCAGTCGCGAGCAAGCTCTTAAGTGGTATTCGCGCGCAATTGAAACGTCCAAACTACCAGCATCTATGTACAACAAAGCCGTTCTTATACTTAACCATAATCCGAGTACAGATGATGTCCAGGAAGCAATTCGCCTACTAGAGGATGCCTTGGACCTAGGAAACGAGGAGAACACAATTGTCAAGCTGGCGGACACATACTTGGAGTACGACATAAATCTTGAGCGAGCGGCGGCAATTTCTTGTACGTTATTGCTTGGTTGTCCCCGTGGCTACGAGTTAGCGTCTACGACCTACCATTTCATGGAGATTTACGCTGCATAACGAACGTGATGAGAACCTTTGGCCGCTGGAAGAATGTGGCATCTCTTAATCTTGCCAGTCTTCTGCTTGAGATTGAGGGAAGGGAACAAGAGGCTGTGCCCGTACTGGAAGAAGTCATGGACTCGGAACTCAGATTGATTGGTATGTTGAACCTTTCGTACATTTTGATGAATGAGATTAGGGGCGTGGAAAGAGATTGCGCGGGGGGCTTGCAGCTTCTGGAAGACGCGGTTAAAGAGACCAACGAAGTGTCTGCTCGGGCCATGTTGGCCAACGCATTGACAGAACACACTGACTCAAGTGAAGAAGAGGTGGGGCGAGCACGGAGATTGTGGGAAAGTGTCCAAGAAGAAATAGAGGATGAACAAGAGCTGCATAACCTTCGACGGCTAATATCCTCGAGATGTGAGAAGATATGGGGCGCCGTTGACTCCAGTTTGCGAAATTAGTCTCGTGAAAGACGACGACGACTCTGGCTATTACTTCTATTCCTCATGACTCAATCTCACTGCAAATGTGCCGTAGACAAACTCTCACACCCATCCTACGAACTCAAGAAGAACTTGTTCGTTCTGGAGCTGGTACGACTATGCACACATTACTCTTCTGAGGCTCGTTTCTTTAGCCTCCCTTCAATACACAGAATGAAATGGTTCATGAACTCCTCATCACCATCAAGCAATAATTGTTCTAGATTCGTTTTCTGTTGCGTCTTGACACAGATGACTTTTGAATCACTGATCAAGAATACGATATCTTCTAGTGTCAAAAAATTCATTGCGAGCTTGGCGTTCATGAACATATTTAAATTAAAAAGTTACAAATCACTTTCATATTCGCATTCGGTGCCTTCGAGTAAATCTCATAACATGCTTAAATTTCTCTGGATATTAATACTATGAATGAGGTGAAGGAAAAAGTATTCGTTATCTTCCATTTCTAGATTAATCAAATCGCTGCCGGTGAAACACGATCTTGACAGGGAAAAGAATCTCATCCAATAAAGGTAAGAAGCCAGCCTCGGGCACCCTACCTCCTTTGTCTGCCAGATCACACAAACTCAACGCACAAGCACACACACACACGCACACACAAATCATGTTCTGCAATGCCAACTGCTACTGCAAACGATTCCCAGAAGTGAAGTTTTTCTCCCCGGATATTTTTCAGCCCAGTTGCTGCCGCGTTCACTTAGGGGTGTATACTCGTTGCCTCGCTACGGAATGCGTTGGGAGTGAAGCCACCGCTCCTCATCGGCTGTTAGATCCCCCACCGACGCCAGCATCGCCACCACTCACACAGCTGGATGGACATGCGGTGGAGGCACAGGGTTCTTGCGCACAAAAACCATGTGATTGTTGGGTATTCAGGGAGGCCACTTCGGATGACGATTGGGAAGTATTGTACGGGGACTGCAAGCATTACGAATGCCCGTACTGCGCAGAGGAGCTTGAGTCTGAGAACGCGGTTCGGGAACACGTGAGCCACGCACATCGTGGAAATTCGTTCAAGTGCCATTTGTGCCACTTTGAGACAGGGGATCTAATGGAACTTATCATACATAATGCTGAGATTCATTGCGAGGAGACGTGCGTGTTTTGCGGGAGGGTTCGGTGGTCGGATAAGCATTTGGTGGGGTCAGGATTTTTTTCTGAGGGCGAAAAACTTTCATCAGAGGAAGAACATTCTCTTGATCAAGATTAGGTCAAGAAAACATAAAAGTTTTCTGGGAGAAGAATTCCCAATTTGATTTGACGAATGGGGCTTAAGTATTTCTCTTGTTTAGTTGTAGTTGTGTAGTGTACCGAGAGAGGAGCAAAGTAAAGTCGGGCTCGAACCCAGGACCCCGAGCTCACGCGAAAAGCACACAGCGTTACTATCATATTTAAAACATTAGCAGGCACGCACGTAACAATTATATTTAATAAATAGATTTTGAAAATGTGTGAGATTTTGCGCACTCTCTAGACTAGCGAAAGCATTAAAATCCTAGTCAAATTTAGTCAACAACTACACAAGTGCCGACAAGTACACTCGAAACTTTCAGGACCACCAATACGTTTATATTTGTGTAATGTCATAGGAAAAATAGTTTTCAAAGTATGGTTTCTGCTTTATCATCAAAAAGACTTGTGTATATAGTTAAAAACTTGTTTCACACTTCGTTCTTTGTACTAATTTTGGTTTTGATTTGAGTTTTCGGTCCAATATGAAAACTTTTTTAAAACCCCCTAAATCTAAATGTGGAAGCAATAAAATTACAATATAGAACTAAATCGAATACACATTGCAATATAAAACGAAACTGCAATATGAATCGCAATATTTGAAGTATCTTGCAATATGGAATAAATATTGTATATTGCAATAACAATATATTGGACGATAGCCCTGGCCACTTGACGCCCACTTTCTGGTGCCGACTGTCGGCTTTTTGAGCTTGATTTTTCTACATTTACAGACCAATTGATCCCTTGAGCGATGGAAGACTGCTCTCGAAGGACTCTGGAGGAGTTCAGCAGAAAACTTTTCTTATCAACGTCTCGAATTCAGAACTATGACACGGTGCAGGAAATTATTTGAACTCGATCTCGAACGCAACATACCACTTCCAAGTTAAATCCTCTTCAGTGCGTCTTGGCACCCGAAACAATCATGAGCCTATTGTGGAGGACCTATCATAGTAAAAGATGCCCAACAATACACATTTTTGGGCTCAAAGTATTCAGGGTCGAAGAACTCTGACACTTGTTCATAGAAGCTCTCATCAAACTGCTCTGACACCTGCTCAATGAATTCTTCCCCAAGTAGGTTTCGAAAAGACTGCTTCGCTTTCCACAAACAGGCACTCACGTCGGCAGCCCCGCTCCCCGGTCTTGCACTTGTTAATTCTTCATAAAATCGAGACATTATTGCAACAGCTGCAAGCTCGTGAACAGGCCACAACGTACATGTGAAGTGGGAACTCTACAGTTTATGATTGTTATTGCATCTATTTGATATCCTATACTACATAATGTGGGTGCGGTGCACTGCTGTAAGTACAGTCAGGAGGATATTGTGACTTGGCATGCGTGCATTGCCCGAAGGCAATGCCACGAGTGCTAAACTGGCCAATGACGTCACACTGTACTGGGTCCGGCCCCACTACTCTACAAATAGGAGTACTACTGCATCTAGTTAGTAACTATAGTGCGTTATTGCATTTCTAGTCTCTTCTAGAAGGGTTCAGAACTCTATATAAAGGGTCAGAGAGACGCCTAGCGGTGTCTCGACCCAAGACAACATTGCGTTCATCAACTTTATTATTTCATCAACTTCACCCAATCTTTTGGGAAGTGCAGCTAAGTAGGTTATTACTGCGTCTAGACCTCTGTGCTTTTCTAACATCTTTTGTGTTTGCGCCTTTTTGTGCAAACACTGCTCTACTCAACAAATAATAACTCAGTACCGGTTGAAGCGCCCTAGCCATGGACGAGAATCGCGTAATATGCACCACAGAGGCTTCTGTCGTCAGTGAGCCCCACCGGAGCTTCGGCTCGGATGACGGTGTCGGCCGAGAGATCTAGTGCGACACGGACTTTAAGTGGCTGGTTGTTCTACCCTGACTCTCTTTTTGCTACGAAAAGCAAGTGTAAGGGTCTGTAAACACCCCCGTCGTTTGCCACCACAATGACGTCCAGATGGTACTCTCGAGGAAGAGCTCAAGGGAATGAAGCACCCTCCCCTACAGTTAATTTCGATAGTTCTTGCGTCGAAGTGAGAAAGTTCTTCTTCTTTTATGAGAATGTTGCAATGTCTGGCAAGACTGAAGAAGAACGTGCTCTTGGCCTTCTTGGTTTTCTGGAAGGCGATGCGTTCGCTTTCTATTATAAGACATATGCTGAAGATGGTTCTCTGGCTGCAGAAGCAAGAGATTACAATTCAGTTAAGTCGTCGCTGATTGATCGCTTTGGTCGAAGTGAGGGACCTGAAGAGAAAATTCGCCGTGCAGTTTCTTCACGTTTAGATTATACAGATCTGCTCGGGTCGATGAAAGAGATGGACAGGTGTTTTGAGAAAGCTGGATTCAACTCTGGGGTCAAGTTCGGCCTTCTTCGTCAAACGGTCATGGAATTTGCGGACTAAGCGCAGTTTGTAATGTTTCGTGATGCTGAGAACTACAATTCTCTAAGAGAAGCCGTGAAATCATTTTTCTCCGGAAAGAAGACCCTAGGTTTATACGGAGCCCTTAATGCTCTTCCCCCGGCCAAGCACGTTCTACAGAAGCCAAAGAATCACGCGCAGTCTTCGTCTGATGTCCTTGAGGACAAGGTGAATGAATTATCTGACCAGCTTGCGCAGTTGTCTCTGATGATGAAGAAGAGTCAGTCCTCTCAGTCGAGTAACCGCCAAAGTGGCGATCTTATGCGTTCGTATTGCCGACAACCAGGACATATTTCCATCAGATGTGGGTTGAACCCTCATCGTGACACTTGTTGCGTCCGGTGCGGTAAATTCGGCCATTCAGTGAATACATGCTGGAAGAGACCATCCAATGACAACTCGCGTGAAGTGAAGTTTGAGAACGCGAGGAGTGAATCGCAGTCTGAAGAAAAGCTTAGGGTACAAGATTCCCCTTCACCTTCAGGACAGCATGAGAAACAGAATCATTTCTCTGTCATCACGGAGCAAAAGCATGACGATGACTTTGTGAATACAGCTAAGAGAGCTGCAGATGGAACCCCACTTCCGAAGCAAGCTCGTACGGGAGAGCTCAGTGGAATTTCGCCGGTCATGTTCCCGAACACTGCCCAGTCTCAAGAGGACGGTAGTAGACGTGTCCGTTCCGCACAGGCCAAGAAGATCAAGACACGTAGGTCTGGAGTTCGAAAGAATTCCTCGAGCAAAGTTAAGCTTCAGGAACACGTAGGCAAATATAACGTCTACGAAGAATTGGCCAATGCCCCCTCTGGTTTGACCTTTGGACAGTTACTTCGAGGAGATGCTGACGAAGCGAAGAAGAGTATTCGTCGTCTCATTTCTGCTCGAAGGTCTACTAGGACCACGGCCTACGCAGATACAGATGTGAAGACCCGTCGTCTGAAAGTCGTTCAAATGAAGATATACGGCTTGGGTACACAGGCGTTGCTCGACTCTGGAGCGGTTCCTAACAATATGTCTGCCAGTCTTGCAGAGAAGCTTTCTGTCAAACCAGCGGTGACAGAGAAGAAGATCACCGTGGCTGATGGAAGTACTTCCGAATGTTTGGGTATTCTCAAAGAAGTCCCAGTGAAGTTTGCTTCAGTCGTAGTTCCCCTGGACTTCCTTGTAGTGAAAGGAACTCTATTTGAAGTTATCATTGGTTGCCCCTCTTTGGAAATGCTGCAAGCTTGTTTGGATCTTGGAACTCAGCAAGTGAAGATGAAACCTGATGGAAAGTCCATCACCCTTGGACTTGACTACGACAGAACAGGTCTCGAGCAGTACACCCCACTTTCTGGTACTGACAGTGAAGACTTCACTTCTGACTCCAGTGCAGTTCCACTCTCGTCTGATTCCGAATCTGATGACGAGGATGAGTTGGTCTTAACTCACATGAAGAGTGACTATTTCCCAGAAGATTACACTTTGGATTTCAGTTGTACAGAGAACCTGGTGATGATCGCTGATTCCCCAGAACAGCCCCCTGAGTCTGAGTCTGAAGAAGACCAGCCTGATTCAGAAGGAGAGGAAGAAACCCCCCAGAATGGACCTGTCGTCCCTCCCGCACCCGCCTCAGAAGTCCCAGGTTATGCCCGTTCCGAGAGACGAGCAGAAGAGATTGTCTTTCGCGACGCCTTCACGAATGACGTGCATGCCCACGGACCAGATGAGACAGAAGTGGCGTCCGAGGAATTAGCACAGTTGGCATCCCAGCTTCAAGTCAATGCCGAAGCTGAGGAAGAAGATGATGCTGTCACAGGTGAGAATCGACGATTCGAAGATGCAGAGGAAGACGATACTTCTTCTGGAGACTCAGCGTACTCGGAGCCTGTCGACCCGATATTGACTATTCCGATTAGGGATGATGTCGTACTTCTCGACAGTAGTGGACCCGACCAGCCAGCAGGGACACTTAATCTTCGCGTTCATCGTCGTTTCCCACCGTTGCGCCCCGGAGACCCATTACCCCGAGAGGCGTGAGAGTTACCAGTCGGTGCGCGATTCACACTCGACATCGACAATGATTTGCAACCATATCTCTTCCTTGACCCCGAAGGTCAAGAACAATGGCTTTCCCGCCCCAGTCCTAGTGATGCACCGTCGGACAGTCGTGATCAGGATCGTCCACCGGAAGAGAATGAAGAGCTCCCTGAATTAGTCATGGATGATTCCGATGATGCCAATCCAACTGTGCCAATCGTTGCACCTGCCGATGATAACCAGTTTGACTCGGATTCTCCGGATCAGTCTCAGCAGATGAAGAACTTTGTTTGCGTTTTGGATGACCCTGCGTCACCGCAGTCAAAAGAAGATGAGGTTGAGCAAGAGCATAATCGTATCATTCTGGAACGTCTATCCCACCTCCCTGAAGATGTCCAGAAAGCTCTGTTGGCTTCGCTAACTGATTTCGAAGTTGTTGCCTGGTCTCTGTATGACCTCCGTCCTTCAGATGTTCCAATTATGCATGAATTCTCGTTGGAAACAGATGTCCCGATTCATTCCCGAGTTCGGCGTCTCCCACCTAAGCATGAGGACGTTGTCAAGAAGGAATTGGGCAAGATGCTTTCTGCAGTAATCATCAGGCCGAGCAACTCTCCTTGGTCTTTTCCAGTTGTCATTGCTACGAAGAAAGATGGAAAGCCTCGCTTTTGCGTCGATTATCGTGCGTTGAATCGCGTGATGACGCCAGATCGTTGGCCTTTGCCATACATGGAACAGATCTTCGACGATCTCCGTGGAGCCAAGTATTTCACCACTCTTGACTTATTCTCCGGATATTGGCAGATCCGCATGTCTGAGAAATGCAAAGAAATAACCACTTTTGTCTGTCGTCAAGGCTCATTTCAGTTTGAGTTTATGCCATTCGGTCTCATGAACGCGCCTGCCACATTCCAGAGAATGATGGACTACATCCTTCGTCAAATCCCTTTCGCGAGAGTCTACATTGACGACGTAGTGAGCTTTTCGAAGACTCTGGCTGAACACGTTGAACACCTCAGGGCTGTTTTAGAGAAGATTTCGTCTCATGGACTGAAGTTGAAGATATCTAAGTGTTTCTTTGCCCAACCAAAGATAAACCTTCTGGGTCATGTCGTAGACTCAGATGGCGTGTCTGTGGATATGGAGGAAATCAAGAAGATCCAAGAGGCTCCAGTTCCCACTACGACAACCGAGCTTCGCAGTTTCCTTGGGTTGGCTGGATACTATCGCCGATTCATTAGGAACTTTGCTGAATCCTCTGCCGTTCTCCATTCCGCGACCTCTGGGAACAAGAAGTTAGAGTTCACTGAAGAAATGAAGTCATCATTCGAAGAGTTGAAGGAGAAACTTACGTCTCCTCCGGTGTTGGCCTTCCCAGATTTCTCGAGTGCGTTCCGTGTCGAAACCGATGCATCCACTGTAGCAGTCGGAGCTGTTCTTGCTCAGAAGAAAGAAGATGGAATGTTCCACCCCATCCAGTATGCGAGCAGGACTTTGAATTCATCTGAGAAGAAATATTCTGTCTGCGAGAAAGAAGCTCTAGCAGTTATCTTCGCGTTGAAGAAGTTCAGAATTTATTTGCTCTCTTCTATCCCGTTCCAGTTGATGACCGATCACCAGGCATTGAAGCATGCGTTCTCGAAGAAGGATGTTCACGGTCGTCTTGCCAGGTGGTTGGATTTTCTCGCCGAGTATGAATTTGAGATCGTCCATCGTCCTGGTGCTGTGAATCATGCCGCCGATTATCACTCTCGTTATGCACTCGATCCGGAAGAAGCAGAGAACTCCGTTGAAGAAGGTGATCTGGTTGCTTCGATTGGCTTCCCTGAATTTGAAGGCATCGAGCCCTACTACGCGAACATCGGCCGCTACCTTTGCAACTTGGAGATGGATGAGAAAGACCCGAAATTGCGCACTGCTGCGAAGCGTGCCGCGAAGCACTTTGTTGTTTGGAATGACCTCTTGTTCCGCAGGACGAAAGATGGAATTCGTTTGGTTCCCCCGATTCGTGACCGTGTACCGCTGATTCGAATGTTCCATGATGAAGTCGGACATTGGGATAAGAACGCCACAAGGAATTTCATAGTCGATCGCTTCTGGTGGCCGACAATTCGTGAAGACATTCACAATTATGTTCAGAGTTGCGTAGGATGTCAGTTGATGGCTCCAGTGATCTCGTACCGAGCCGATCAGAGAGCTCCGCTGACAAACATCTTTGACACATTCTCAATGGACTTTGCCGGGCCTCTTCCTATTAGCACTTCTGGAAATCGCTTTCTCCTCATTGGAGTGGAACATTTGACTGGTTGGCCTATCGCCATTGCTACACCAGATTCGACCTCAGAAGTTGTTCTCAGTTTCGTAAAGAAGAAGATCATTCTTCCCTTTGGTCCGCCTCGTGTCATTGTGTCTGACAACGCTACCTCTTTTCTGGCTAGTTCGATTCGAGAACTTATGAACAAGTGTGGAATTCAGCTGAAGCCGGTTCTCGCGTACGCTCCGATGTCGAATGGTAGGGCCGAAAGAATGGTTGGAACGATCAAACGCGCCATTGCTAAGATTATCGTCGACGAAGGCTCAGAGTGGGACGTGGCTTTAGATCAAGTCGTTTATGGCTACCGCCGCCGCAAATTGGTTGGTGGATTCTCTCCGTTTGAGTTAATGTACGGTACAGTTCCTCGCATGCACCATACGGATCCAATCCCCTTGATTGAAGACGCCATGCTGTTCGAACGCCGCCTCGAGTTATTGGCTGTCCTTCCCCAGCGTGCTACGCGTGTTAGGATGCAGCCTAGTGGCCAGGATGACTCAAAGCATGCGCATCGTTTCAATGTCGGAGATGAAGTCCTTGTCGCTGTTGGGAAAGCTCTGAATCGTACGGTGAAGTGGCCTCCTTTCGTATCGAAGTTCTATGGACCGTGCAAGGTGGTCAAAGCATTTCATCCCCGTTATACTCTGGTCTCTCGTGGAAACCGCTACTCTAGGAAGGCTATCCATGCCCGTCGTCTCGTGCCGTTTCACCCTCGCCCGATTCATCTCAGGACGAATCATGATTCTCAGTAAGTCCTTTCGAGTCGGTTGCCGCGGCGTACCAACCGTTCAGTGGGAGAGTGTGTGAAGTGGGAACTCTACAGTTTATGATTGTTATTGCATCTATTTGATATCCTATACTACATAATGTGGGTGCGGTGCACTGCTGTAAGTACAGTCAGGAGGATATTGTGACTTGGCATGCGTGCATTGCCCGAAGGCAATGCCACGTGTGCTAAACTGGCCAATGACGTCACACTGTACTGGGTTCGGCCCCACTACTCTACAAATAGGAGTACTACTGCATCTAGTTAGTAACTATAGTGCGTTATTGCATTTCTAGTCCCTTCTAGAAGGGTTCAGAACTCTATATAAAGGGTCAGAGAGACGCCTAGCGGTGTCTCGACCCAAGACAACATTGCGTTCATCAACTTTATTATTCCATCAACTTCACCCAATCTTTTGGGCAGTGCAGCTAAGTAAGTTATTACTGCGTCTAGGCTTCTGTGCCTTTCTAACATCTTTTGTGTTTGCGCCTTTTGTGCGAACACTGCTCTACTCAACAAATAACTCAGTACCGGTTGAAGCGCCCTAGGCGTGGACGGGAATCGGGTAGTGTGTACCAAAGGCGCTTCTGTCGTCAGTGAGCCCCACCGGAGCTTCGGCTCGGATAACGGTGTCGGTCGAGAGACCTGGTGCTACACGGACTTTGGCGCTGAACGGGAAGCTGTCCGTTTTCTTTGAGTGCCACCTAACGTCTTCTGCGAGAGACTAGCTTGGGCATAGAGTGAAGACTTATCTTCAGTTAGTAACTCTCCTTGGGACGTCTCGTAGGAAGTTTATACGCTTGTCTCTGGACGCGCAGAGATAAGTTTGGCTGCAGAATTCGCGTGCAGTCTGTTGTTGTCCGTTGTTCGTTTTCTTTGACTGGTGGTTGTCCATCCACTAGTTTGTCCTTTTCCTTTCTTTGCCCTGGAATCTTCCCCTGGGCATACTACGTTTATTTCTTTGGTGGATTCTGGGCCCACGTTAGTCTCTTTTGAGTGGCTGGTTGTTCTACCCTGACTCTCTTTCTGCTACGAGAGGGAAGTGTAAGGGTCTGTAAACAACCGCGTCGTTTGCCACCAAAATGACGTCCAGAGTACACAACACCTTTCTCGACCCAGCAATTAAAAATGCAGCGCCAATACTCAGACTTTCGTCGTTTCTTGATAGAACATCAACAACAGCTCCGGAACACGCTACTTCACTTTTCATCAGGCAGGATTGCATAGGCATACTCCAAATGTCTACCATGGTCAGTAGCGCTTCGGGGTTTTTTTCCTACTTCTCTTCAGCTTCATGAAAGAAAGCCCGGATGAAATCAGAACTTCAGAACTGTTGTAAACCACTTCAACAACGTTTCTACCTCCAGCAAAGCAGCCATGACAAGTTAGGTGCAAAACATCGCAACTGCTCATATCCTTGTGTTCCTTGATGCCGATTCGCGGTGGATAGGGATTTTCTTTATATGTTCATATCCTGCATAACTTTTCCCCAAAGCTGCCAACTACACTATTGTGCTGCTCCCGAAGCAGCAAATGAAGGACAGGTCGCTAAGATAACCCGAAAATCTCTCAGCGCTTTTCGTGTTTCGTGCATTCTTCTCCTCTGAGCAATACGTGTAGCAATAGACAAACTTGGATTCAGCCATATTCTACCTTCAAGAAAAAGAACCCAAGAATTTCCCTTCATGGCAGTGTCCAGGGATATACACGGGAACTGCGAAAAACGGAACCTTGTTTAGGAAGTGGAATACAACGGTGAAGTCAATTGACGGCTGTTGTCCAAAATAAAGAACAGTGAAGTCCCAGAAGCAAGGTCACACGCCTCCTCTTCGGTTCCCTGCTGCTAGCTTTTGTAGACGCCCATGAAAGGCAACACACGCGAAGTAGTTCGATTGGTGTTCAGTCGACAACTCAGCACTCAGATGCCAACTGCAACGCGAAGAGGGGTTTGTCCAACGGAGAAAATGTCCTCTATGTAATGACCGTGTGCTTCGACAACTTTAACATTTCCCACTCCCACTGGGACTGATTACATCAGTCCGCTGTCGCTTTGCGCCTCTCTCCGCTTCCACTATCACAGCTTTCCTCAGCTTTGTGTTCGCACACCTTCTTTTCAAGCCGTCATGATCACCTGTCTCTACCCCGAGTGCCAGAAAGACATACTCTGTGGGAAATCTCTGGAAGAAGCGGAGTGTCGCGTGCTACAGTGGGACGGAAAGCATTCCGCTATATGTTGTCATTGTAACTCACTTTGCAAGTGGTCTAGAAGAAAGTGTCCGTTCTCGAATCACATCACCCCCGACTGCTCCAAACGTCGATTTGTGCCCTTCCTCGGCAAAGCTCGTGTGGCGCCGGCAGGCCCGGACCGCATTGTCATTCTCAATGAAGCGGTTCCCTAACGATTGAGTAATGTCATTCTATACGTCTCAGGCAGTGCTGTTTGCGTTGCAATTGGGCTATGCCTTCGCTACATTTCTTGTAGGTGTGTGTCTCAGTACTGAAGAGATTCACTCCGCTTTGAATCGCACCGTAGTTGTGTTGCAAATTGTTCTATATTGGTGTTTCCCGGTGTTAATCGCAGCATTTTTCCCGACTCGCTTGGAAAGGGGTCTGAGTGACGAGAAGGGTGTGAGATTGCTGGAGGAATTGGCACTATGGGCTATTGTAGGAGATGTTTTCGTTTGACCTCTTCTTCAGCTTCTCAAAGCGCTTGCATTTGTGGTGCTCATCACCAGGGCCACGGACAGATCTGTCCGCTTGAAGACCTTTTTATCTCATATTGTTCGTGATATGTTCGAGGGTGGCCGACAGGGCCTCCTGAATATTGGATGGCTCACTTCATGGAGAATACTTAAAGAATTACGGGAAGAAGTGAGGGCGAATGCACAGGTATCGCTGATCATTGTTGGTGCTATAGAGTTCTGGTTACCACCAGATGCTTGTAATGCTGGATCGAACCAATGCATGGTTGATCTCACGTGGTTGTATGACGACGAAGCCTGTGCGCCCACGGAAGAACGGCCTGGCGACAGCTCGTGACAAGAATTAACTTAGTTGAATTAAAGGGTCCTTAGTGCGGCGAAGCTTTTCCTTTCAGTCTGCATCGCTCCGGAGGATGCGGGGAACGTTCACCTGATACTGATTGTACGCCTGGCAGAACGGCAAGCCGTTTCGCCAGGCGTACAATCAATATCCCGGAGCCGTTCTATCCACGAGAAACGGACTTTGTATTGATCGCGTATACCGAAACGGTGTCAGGGAATAGATAATCGAGAAGTGTACCTTTTGGTAAGGCTAGATACCGAAGGTACGTGTTAGTGGAATCTCGTGAGAATGGAATTTGTCAAGGAACACAGGAGTTCCAGAGAACAGAGCTACCGAAATGGATCAGAACACAGTAGGTGAAAATGTGGCGGCCGGCCGAGAACAAGCACTCCATTCAGCGTCCCGCGTTCTCGGCTGCGGTCTTCGCAACAGCCTGAGATAACCAGCTCTGTTCCCGCCTCTTCCTTTCGCGACCGCTGTAGATATCCGCATTACCCACCCTGGCAGAAGACGAGCTCAGGTAAGCCGGCTGTGCGCACTCTGCTGGTGCACGCTGCGGGGGACAAAACGGTCCTTTTGTCCTCGCCTACCTTTCGAACAGTAATGATATTTGTTGCTACAGACTGTGATTGTAATAGAGTGGCACCCACTTAACTATTACGACCATTACCTGTGATTACATCACGACCATACAATTAGTATAAGTACTGAGCTCACTTCAGAGTGAGGCTCTTGTTGGTTCCAGACATCGACAGTTCGTCGGTCCTGGCTTTAGTAAGATGTTCAGAGCCAGTAAATGCCCAGCACTTCACTATCTTACAGTGATCGCGATGGCTAGTAGCAGTGGAAGACAAGAACTGAACAGGGCTAAGCTAACGACCGTACACAGTCACCGGCGAAGAGAGATCCAAGTAGAGTCTGGCTACAAGGGTCGTGCTTCCCTTCCACAGGTTATAAACCTCACGCTACGACAACGTCGAACGTGTTACCGTTGCTGAAGTGGGAACGATGGATGGGGGCCCCAACTTGGGGCCATGCTGGGGAAGGCTCTACCGCAGAAGGGATCTCTGACGGACGATATGAAGGAGGAAAATGAGGAACCAAAGAAAAGACACAACGAGCGTCATGGATGATGGTAGAGGTGGCATTGTGCGTTTAGATGGTGCGTGACTGAGGTTGAGGTACAAAGTGTAACGCAGTAGTAACACAAGGAGCTACTGTCTCCTTTATCGTCACCTTCATCCTTCACAGTGCTCGTCACAGAGCATCTTGCTCTGATGGATGTCACTGGTGGGACGTTTGTCGTTTGTAGAGAACCGACAAGCAAGACTATAAATAAAGGAGCCAGACTTGCTTTGACCTTCTGAGGAAGGAGGCAAGCAGTTACCAGCGACTTTGAACAGTCTCTGGTCCATTTGGCACTTCTGCAGACAGATCTCTCGATCCTGTTACAATTGGTAGCATCGACTCTACGTTCCTCACCGCTGGAACAACTCGTTGGGTCCGTCCCACTGCTTTATCCAGGATGCCCTTGGCTTGTCAATCGAAGTTGGGGAAGCGCGTTACTACACCCGCCCCGTCTTCTCGAAGTTCCGGTGTTCATTCGGTTCAGTCTAATGCACAGCCATCGCCGCACCCCGTCCATGCCTCCCCAGGTCCGACTGCTCCGCCGCATTCCGGCCAAGCTGGCACTCAGCCTTCTGTCCCGCCCGCGCCCTTCCAGAACACGTCCTCGGCACTTACCTCTGGAAATACCGCTCAATTCGACTCGAATCCCAACCAAGGCACTGTAGTTCCGCACGCCGAAGTTCTCTTGGCAATGATCCAAGAGCAGCAGCAGACCATGTCGATGGTTGTCTCCCAGATCCAAGCCTTTCAGTCTCGACTTGAACTTTCGCCACCGCATCCTCCGCAGCCTACCTCATAGCCTCTGCAACAACCGAGCGACCGTATCGTCCCTTCTGCCCCTGCTCATCTTCCGCAGCAATTTCCAGCCCCAGCCCCGGTTTCTTCAGGTACTACTACGTCAATGCTGCAGGTACTGAAGTCTGCAAACTTCTCGTCATATCACGGTCATGACAGTGAGCGAACTTCTATCAAGGTCCGCTCCTTCATTTCTGGGATTCGCAAAGTTACCGGTCTCTGCCCTACGGTCAGCGCAGCTCAGAAGGTCCATGTCGCAACGTGTCTATTTAAAGACAATGCAGACAGTTGGTTCAGCAGATTGAATCGTGAAGGACATTCCTTCGATAATCTCGACGAGTTGCAGGAAGCCATGCTGAGCGAATTCGTTCCTGCAAACGAAAAAGCTTCGGCTCGTGTCAACCTGATCCGCCTGAAGTATAAGAATGGTTCTCTTGAGAAGCATATCACCAAATTCCGTGAGTTGGTAGACATATGTGACACCCCTGTCACTGAGGCATTCACATTCTTCCAGCTCAGCCTCCCACTTCTGTTCAGGAAGAAGCTCTCTGTCCGCTTCCCGGATGGAAACCCCGCTCACATGTCCGATGTATACAATTTTGTGCGAACTCTATACATCTCCGAGAAGTGGAGCGACAACTCCGAGGGCTCTTCCTCGAAGAATCGGCATGGAAAGGGGAAAGACCGCTCGTCGAAGTCCTCCAGGCAGACGGACCCCTCTCTCATTGGGAAGGATCTATCTGTTGAGTGTTGGGGTCCCGCTGACCCCCGCAACTCGCTGGAGAACACTATCTACAGGGCACACGACCGCTGCATGAAATGTGGTAAGGGTCCGTGGAGCGACCCAGGTCACCCTTGTCGCACGACGGTGGCTGGCGCCTCGGCTCACCAGCTCAATCGTGCAAAAAACTAAGCCTGCCGCACACCTGTGCGGTCTCACGCAGTGCTCGATGGCCCATTCGTCTCTCTGCCATCGACGCTGAACCCGTCGGCGAGATGATCTACTCAGGCTCGCTCAATGGACACACAGTGGCATTCCACTTGGATCCCGGAGCGTCTCATGCCTTTGTCTCTCCGAACACTGCACGAAAGTGCAACCTCCTTCTCGAGCCCCCCGAATTCTCTCATACCGAACTTGGCAACAACTCTTTCGTGCCCATCCTCTACCAGGCACGAACATCAATATCTCTACTGGATGAGTCAGTTCCCGTCTCCGTATACGTCATCGACATGAACGATTCAGACAACGGACTGCCCCTCATCACTGTCGGTCGCCAATGGCTTCGCACAGTTTGCCCGAATGTCGACTGGAAGGCGTATAGCCTAACCATCAGGCGCGCTGATGGTTGGCTCATGAAAGTGCTACCACGCTCCCAGACTGCATCCGCGAAGACTGCAATGAAGCCAACGGTGCCCACCATTACGTACAAACGTCTCCGTCGCCTTGTGAAACAGCAGAGCTGCGAACTGTACGCACTCCGTTTGCAGCCTCCCTCTGCTCCTTCCTCGTCCGTCGAATGCCACACCGAGCTGGCACCAATCGTCGACGAATTCGCGGACGTATTTAAAGAAGAACTACCGGCGGAACTCCCTCCTCAGCGAGAACACGATTTCGAAATCAACCTACTTCCAGGACAACCACCACCTGTGCGTCCTGTGATCAGGCTCTCAAACGAAGAGCTCAACATGCTTTGCAACACCTTGGAAGAGCTCCTTCGGAAAGGACTCATTCGACCGTCATCGTCACCGTTCGGAGCTCCAGTCTTTTTCGTTCGAAAGAAGTCTGGACAGCTGCGCCTCGTATGCGACTACCGTGCACTCAATCGCATAACGATTCCAGACGCCACCCCTCTAACGCTAATCGATGAGGCTCTGGATCAGGTCGCAGGCTCTACTATCTTCTCCCAGATTGACCTTGTAGGCGCGTATCACCAAATGCGCATCAAGGAGGAGGACTGTCACAAGACCGCAATCAGAACGCGCTTCGGTTCCTTAGAATGGCGCGTGCTCTGTTTTGGCCTCTGCAACGCTCCAGCCGCCTTCTCTCGCCTTATTGCATCGGCCCTACGTCATCTGAAGGGAGAATGTCTCGTGCTCTACATCGACGACATCCTAATCTACAGTAAGTCAGTCGAGGAGCACAAACGTCATCTACGTGAGGTGCTGATGGCCTTACGAAAACACCGTCTCTATGCGAGGCTCAGCAAATGTGTGTTTGGCGTTCGCGAAGTGGAGTTTCTGGGCTTTACTGTTTCGGACAAAGGAGTTTCCACTCAGGATCGACTCGTCAGTTCTGTCCGCGATTGGCCTATTCCGTCTACGCTGAAGCACATCCAACAATTTGTTGGTCTTACGAACTTCTATCCCAGCTTCGTGCAGGGATACGCTGCTATCATACAGCCGTTGACCGACTTGCTCCGCTCACATCATTTCGAGTGGAAGCCTACGCAGCAGTCGGCCGTCGACCGAATCAAGGCAGCCCTAACTTCGGCACCCGTCTTGGCCCATCCCGACCCGTTGAAGCAGTTCGTGCTTGCCACAGATGCTTCCAAGCACGCTGTTGGTGCCAAGCTGTCGAAAGATGGACACCCGGTTGCGTACCTGTCACAGCGATTGTCACCGGCCGAAAGCAATTGGGATACCGGCGATCAGGAGCTCCTTGCTGTCATGATTGCCCTCCGCATCTGGGGCCCAAATCTCCGTGGTCGTCGCTTCCTGCTCCAGACCGATCACGACCCCATCCGTTACCTTCAGTCCAAACCGAAGCTTACAGGGCGGCAGTGTCGGTGGCTTGATGAAATCCAAGAACACAGTTTCGACGTCGTCCACGTCCCTGGCAGACGCAACATAGTCCCCGACGCCCTCAGCCGCCGCCCTGATCATGTTCCTCCGCAGCTGCGCTCGCTGACTGCGACAGTTTCTAATCTACACCTGCGCGTCAGGGCAGTCTACGATGAAGATCCCTTGGCTCGTGAGGTCTTGTCTGACTCCTCCACAACATCTGGCCCGTCCTCCGCGTACGCACATCGCATCGTCACGAATTTCTCAGTTGTCAACGGTCTTATCTTCTGGAGAGGCACGGGCTCACTGCGCCTCTACATCCCCGCTGGCGATATTCGTGACCACCTCACGCAATACTTCCACGGAGTTGGTCACATTGGCGCTGACAAGACGTACTTTTCGGCATCGCGAAGTGTATGTTGGCCACGTATGTATTGAGATATTCTGAAATATGTGTGCAACTGTCGCGAATGCCAGAGTAACAAGGCATCAAATCATCCCCCACAAGGGCTCCTCCAACCGCTACCGATACCTAACCGTTGCTGGGAGGTGGTTACGTTCGACTTTCTCACCGAGCTACCAACTTCCGAAAATGCGTTCGATACCATTTTGGTCATGGTTGACAAGCTCTCGAAGATGGCGATACTTATTCCGACGAGAAAAATGGCCACCGCACAGGACCCCGCCTTTCTATTCGACTCCCATCTCTACTCCAAGCATGGAGTTCCACACACCTTTGTCTCCGACCGTGATCCAAAGGTCGCATCCCGCTTCTGGCAATCCCTCACTCAGATCCTGAACGTGCGCAATAACACATCCTCTACCGATCACCCGCAGACCGACGGCCAGTCAGAGAATATGATTCGAACACTCTCGGCCATGCTCCGTTCCTGTGTGCAAGCATCCCCCAAGTCATGGGATAGAATACTTCCAACTTTGGAGTTCGAGTACAATTCAGCACGACACGCGAGCACCCGTCTGTCCCCTTTTGAGGTCGCACTCGGGTACATTCCGCATAGGGCTATGACTCGCTCCTTGGAACACTGTTCTGATCGATCACAAGCTGCCATCGATTATATAGAACAGCGGAACGCTATGGCTACTCTCGCTCGCGAACACCTTGCAAACGCAATTGCGACGCAGAAGTACCACGCCGACCGATCTCGTCGGGATGTTTCTTTCGAACCGGGGTCTCTGGTTCTGCTCCGCGCAGATAACCTATCACTGACTCGCCGCTCCACATTGCCAAAGAAGTGGCAGCCACGTTTTATCGCCGCTCCACACTGCCAAAGAAGTGGCAGCCACGTTTTATTGGCCCCTTTACCATTCGTGAAAGGCTCGGACCAGTCACCTACCGCATCGAGCTGCCTCCCAACATGCGCCGTGCGCATAACGTCTTTCACGTTTCGAAGCTCCGTCATTATCACAACGACAACAAGGGCCCGTTGGACGTTGTGATTGACAATGACGGCTCCGTGGAACAAGAAGTGGCAGAAGTAATTGCCCGCAAGACGTTTAACCGCTGCGTTTTCTACCTGGTGCAGTTTGCAGGTGAGTCCCGCGATGATGCAGTATGGTTGCCGAGAACGGCTTTGTCAAACTGCAAAGAAGCAGTCGCAGCCTTTCTAAAACACACGCTTCGATGAGGACATCTTCAGCGAAAGAAGGGGAGAGTGTAACGCAGTAGTAACACAAGGAGCTACTGTCTCCTTTATCGTCACCTTCGTCCTTCACAGTGCTCGTCACAGAGCATCTTGCTCTGATGGATGTCACTGGTGGGACGTTTGTCGTTTGTAGAGAACCGACAAGCAAGAATATAAATAAAGGAGCCAGACTTGCTTTGACCTTCTGAGGAAGGAGGCAAGCAGTTACCAGCGACTTTGAACAGTCTCTGGTCCATTTGGCACTTCTACAGACAGATCTCTCGATCCTGTTACAATTAGTCAGTCAGTCACTAGTCAAAATAAGTGACTAGTGACTGAGGCCCGTTCTTAACTAGCGTGAATTCACGCGTGAACGAAAACGTGAACGAGAATAATTTGAGAGCTTCAAAAAATTAAGTTCTGTAAGTAGGCACACGTTCAGGACGTGTAAGTCGCTGGAGCTCCTGATCTGACCCGGCGGGAGAGAGGGCTGATCCTCTCTCGTCGCATTGTGTGCACACACAGATCCCCTACCACCCGCAACTCTACACAACGGGGGATCAAGTTAAGTATTCTGCGACGCAAGGCTACTTTCTATCAATGTGCTACATGGGGATCAAATCCATGCGCATAAATAAGTTCTGCGTCGATTATGCAGCGCAGCAAGGATACGCATGTCGCGGCTAATGCGTATCCTTGCAGCGATGAACCTATACTGGCTATGCTTGTACATCCTGTGTACGCCGATGCGGCGATTGCGTTCGGATCCGTCGCTATCAGACTGGCCATTTTGTCACAGAGCTTCATTGGGACATCCAAAAAGCAATGGCGGCTATAATATCTTCCGGATTGCAATCGGGATTGACCTCGGTAATGCTCAACTCGTGCGTAATAGATCTCTACCGTTGCGCATTAGAGATATCAGAGAAGTCTTTACAAGTCAAGAAGCCATTACTACGTAGGCAGTCGTGCACTTTTCAGCGTACAACTTCTTTCGAGGATATTTCGTCGCGTCTGAACACTCGAAAATTTAAACGAGTCTTCCGGCTCTCCCGAGAAGAATTCAATGTACTACACGAGAAGGCAAAACCGTTTATGAAAAAGAACCAGGAAATGGCCTCCCGATTTCGCAAGAATGTCATTCCGAGCAAAGATCGACTGGCCATAACACTAAGAATGCTGTCTGGATCATCCTATTTGGATGTCATGATAGGTTTTCAGGTAGGCCATTCGACCGTTTACTCTATTTTTCACGAAACCAGGAAGGTTCTCTTACAAATTCTGCAATTGCCAGGAATTCCAACGTCAATTGATGACCTAAACAAGCTCTCTCTAGGATTCAAACAATCACGAAAAAATATGAGTCTCTTCACTGGCTGCATTGGTGCGCTGGATGGAATTGCAATAAGGATCAGAAAGCCTTCTTGTCCTCATGCGGCTGCATTTTATGGACGGAAGGGCTTTTTCTCGCTTCCAGCGCAGGCTTTAGTAGATTCTCAGTATCGCTTTTTGGACGTCTCTATCCGATGTGTGGGATCAACGCATGAAGCTCTTGCGCATGCTGTTTCGGATTTGGGCAGGTATCTGGCTGATCGAAAACTGCCCATTGAATTTTGGATTGTTGGAGATGAAGCGTACTTTTGCACCGAGAGCGTGATCGTCCCGATACCGAGGTCTCAGGTGACTTACCTCCATGAAGACGCATTTAATTTTTATCTCTCTTCACTGAGGGTGCATGTTGAACAAGCATTTGGCATACTTGTTGCACGCTGGCGTATTCTAGGTAAGTTGGAATACGACGTTGATATCTGTTGCGAGATCGTCTGTGTGTGCATGCGACTACATAACTTTTGTATCGACAACAGACAGAGTAGCTTAAAAGAGCTTACAGAGGAGGAAGTATGTGCGAGGAACGAAGACGTGAAAGCCTGGTACGCTCTCTGTAAAAATAGAGGTTGGGACGTTTCTGACAGTGGTGGTGAGTATTTACGAAGGGAGGATGTTTCCAAAAAGAGGGAGTCTTTGGTGGCGATAATTGAAGAAAAAGGTCTTGCGCGCCCTACCGGTCTGGGAGTTCCGGATTGTTTTGAGGAACTGTGATGGAGTGATCTCCAGTCCTATGGTCACCCTAACTCTCAAGTTCAAACTGTTTGCAATCGAAACCTTGTCTTTGTAAAGGGCGTTTTGCTCGCTAGGACACCGTTGGCGAGAACGCGTTCTTTCGTGGCTACTTCTACTCATGCAAGTTGTGCTGCGTTAATTCTACTGGACGCAATTGGGCCCGAACGACATCCGCACCGGTTCCCAGATGGCTTGCATGGCCTACACGACGGCGGATCAATTGCATGAGCTTGGTATCACTCGCCGCTGAACAAGCACTTCAATGTGAACTGCCCATTCCACTTTGATTACCTCGCTTACACACATGACTCTTCGAGTCTTTGTCCCATCCCGACACCGTTGGCCTCTGTACACATCGCCGTACGGATACCACTCAAGTCAAACTTTCCCAACCATGTTGCAGTCCTTGGTCATAGTACGCTCGCATTCATACACCTGGATACTGACAAAATCCTGGTTATCTTGATAATTGGTGAACGTTTGGCTCTTGCTGGCTGGCACCTTGGAGCTACGGCGGGTGATCTTGCTCATGACAGCGCTCACAGTCTCAATACCCAGAGAGAGCGGTCACTGACAAGCTTCTGCACCTTTTGGATACGAGTAAAGCCAGCAACAAGCACAAATTCATGGATCTGACCCTTGGTCATATCAGCATCCTTGAGGACCTTCTCAACAGGTTTGAGAGTACGTCTGAACAAATCAAAGTTGAGGTCCTCATATCTGGCTTGAGTGAGAGTCTCAGAAGTCTTGACCGCCAGAGAGAGACTCGATCTCAATGCGCACCTGGGTTTGGGAAGAGAGAGCACGCTTAGCCTTCTCCCATTCACGGCAAAGCTTTGAAAGAGCAAGCTTGTCCTTGGAAATATCCTTGCCAAACTTGGGCTTGAAGAGCTTCATCATATAATGCCTAACCCTCTGTCCAAAGTCTTTACCACGAAGATGAGTATCACCGTTGGTAGCAAGGACTTCGAATACACTATCATCGATAGTGAAAAAAGTGACATCGAAGGTGCCTCCACCAAGGTCGAAGACCAGAACATTCTTCTCGCCCTTCTTGTTGAGACCATAAGCAATAGCTGCCGCAGTTGGTTCGTTCATAATTCGCATGACGTTAAGACTAGCGATGGTACCAGCTTCCTGGGCAGCCTTTCGCTTAGAGTCGTTCAAATAAGCCGACACAGTAATGACAGCGTTTTTGACTTCCTTGCCAAGATACTCCGCAGCGGTCTTCTTCATCTTTCCAAGAACCATAGCGGAAATCTGTTCCGGAGAGAATGTCTTGTGTTCACCTTTGACATTGGTTAAAATCATGGGGTTGCCACCCTGATTGACGATCTTGTACGGCAAGAGCTTCTTGTCGCGTTGAACAGTGGCATCATAGTATTTTTGTCCGTTGAGACGTTTGACTTCGAAAACAGTGCTGACAGGATTCATGGCGGCCTGGTTCTGTGCCGCATCCCCAATCAGTCGCTCCTCAGAAGTGAAGGCCACGTATGAAGGCCTGATTCGATTTACTTGATCATTGGCGATGCGAGCAGTATTGGATTCATTGGCGATGCGAGCAGCATTGGATTCTTGCACCAGAAACCAACAGCGGTTGACCTTATGAAGTTTGCTTTGCAGCAAGTTGCGCACAAAAGCCTCGCGAGAATTCTCGGAGTCCACCACGAGAGATTCAGAAGTAAGCCACACGATGACGACTTCAAGAGGTGTATCGATGGGAAGATCTTCAGCCTTCGCAAGAGACTTGATCTCACCGGGAAACCAGAGTGGTTTTTCTTTGATGAAAGCATGGGATGACGCTGTGGGGCAATGCGCTCTCTCAGGATCCTCAGACTTCGATTTTATCACTGTTGCAAAAACTGTGAACAACTGTCACTCTCGAGTATGTGCGAAAAAGCAAAGAACTGAGACTGCAATAGATTACATCGCGAGAAAGGTAATCAATACTGTCAAAGAATCATGTTCGTCGCCTGAAACGTAAGGAAGGAATCTCTAAAGAGAACGTCCCGATATGGTCTCGTTAGTGTTGGAGGACATCTTTGCAATTTTGTCACCGTCTTAGAAGGGTTATAACCTTTTTGCAAGTGACATATGTAGGCAAACGCTATCAGCGTAATCGCATCGCCAATGACGAGGTCGACGACACGACGACCTAAGTCCGAAAAACTGGATGTTCCTGCAGAATTAGGAATATCTGCGGTGTCCTGACCACTCCTGTTGACGTCCTCGTCAGGAAGCGCTCCTCGCTCGTATGCCTCTTCCGCACGTCTACCAAACTCTGAAACTGGCATGTACAGCGAAGAACCCGAATCGGTACTACCGGACCCTGATCACCAGCTTCATTCTTTGCAGATTCATAATCATGGCTGTTCGAAGGACTACTTGAAGTGTCTATAATTTCGCTCAGATCTCTAAGCACTACATCTTTGCTACGATTACCATCAATCTTCTTCAGAACCTCACCATAGTGGTCACTGACGGATTTTGCATGCGTGTAGTTTCTTCGATGCGTACTCTTTCCTTTTGTTCCGTATCATCAGAGCGGTGTACGAGGCGAGCTGCTACTTCTGGATCAGCAGGTGAACTAAATGTCATATGGTATATCTTCCCAGTTTCAGGATGAAAACGACGCCCCACTACGCGTTCTATGAGTACATCGCCAGCGACTTCAAGTGCGACAACAGAGGATAGCAGGATGTCAGTTCGTCAAGAGCGATAGCAGGATGCCAGTTCGTCAAGATCTTTTGCTTCCACATCTGTTCACGGAAAACCATCTAACAGCCAACCTTTCTCAACGCAGTCTGGCTGAGTTATTCGCTCCTTTAGTATGGATATAACGAGATCATGTGGGAAAAGCTTCCCGGAATCGGACTTTGCCTCCAGCCCCAAGGGTGTGGCATTTCGAAACGCCGCTTGCAACATATCGCCAATAGATATGTGAACCACGCTATACCTCTCCATGATGAATTCACGTTGACTGCCTTTTCCAGAAGCGGGAGCGCCTGAGATTAGGATCTAGGGGCTGTTTTCAGGTAACAGATATTAATCTCGGCCTTTGGGCGCGAGCGACATCCGCACCGGTTCGCAGATGGGTTGCGTGTCGTACAAGACCTGTTACACGTTCGGCAACTGCTCGTTGTTGGCCTGTATGACGTCAAGCGTCGACGCTGGTTTGGCCAAAGTTTCTTGCTACTTGTCGCATTCGTTGTGCGTGGCCTTTTAGAAGACGGCTTTGTTTAGGGTGGAGTGACTTTCTTGCAAGAAGACTTGTGCGACCTTGTGCATTTGGGGGAGATACTTGAAGAACAACTCTTCGAAGAAGACTTGCAACACCGCGAACTTGACTTGCAAGTTGATGGTTCATATTTGCAACAGTAGCACTTGCAAACCATAGTGGTTGATTTGCACGTTCTCTTTGTTGACTTGTCACATATATGAGAGATCGTACATGAAGACTTGTGAGAACAATGCTTCTGACACTTGGTGCAGACTTTGGGGGCACAGTCTGGCTCGTAAGGATGCACGGAGGCAAATGGTGATGGGAGAGTGACCGGATTGCAATACATGCAGGAGCTTTTGTTTATACATTTTCCAGATGATGGGTACGTTTGCTTGCCACGGGACAATGGGTCTTTAGTCTTCGGCCTGGTGTACAGCGATACCGAATAGTGCCTCGTGGTCCTTCTCGAAGACGATTTCTTCGACTTCTTCGACCACCCCAAAGGACAGGGTAGTCTTGGATGTTCATGAAGTCTTTGATGAAGACGGTGTATAACGAGACGTGGAATCTCCCAGCGTGCTCGGTGAGAAAAGTGAGCTGGTTTGTGATGGCAGTTTCTTCTTGCGAAGACAGAAACAAGACAGAGTCCTAGCAACGCAGCCAGTAGCAGGAATGCAAATAACGCCAGCAAAACAATTTCCCAGGTTGGAAAGCCACCAACACTACCTTCATCCGCGACGACGATGTTTTATGTGAACGCCTTCTCATGGAATATATTAGTATTGGTTTACCCTTGTTAGATCTCCAACGCAGGGGTGGGCTTGCTCAGCCTCACGCATGAAGGATTTGCACCTGGAATCTCTTGGTCGCGAGAAACAGCTGCATGAGCAGAATTCTTTCGATGACAACATGTTGCACGCTGGCTGGACCCCTTCTGACTATAGGAAACATTAGAATATCCACAGTGTCCGTTGAGTTGGAATCGAAGTTATAGATCGAGCTCTTCCTTCGGAACACTCTCGGGAATGCAGCTTCGTTATTTTCTGATTTCCACAACCCAAGAACAGTCTGTCGTTGCAAACCGCTTCGATAAACAACTGGTTGGTTGTGAAACCCGTTTGGGAAGCAGCTCTGCGCCGTGAGAGAACTAAAGAAAGCATATTTCCCTTCGTTCATTACGAAGGAATCAAAACGAGTGCGATATGCTTTGTACAGCGAAGCTGTCCTTCACACAGCACATGAAAAAGTATGAGAAGGGCAACAAAACGCAACATCGTTTAACGAGACAATAGTAGTAAAGCAGTGACCATTCCCACCACCACCCGATGACCGGTCTGCAGAGACCTCGGCGTCACCACGATCACATATTTGATAGATTCTACATGCATTCAACTTAAATACCTATTCATAAACACAAGACTCAAGAATAAACGTAAACAATTAGAGAACGAACCAGTTAGTAATTCTTCTCCGAGTCGATTTCGCATCGATTCTTCGCGCAATGGAGCTGATACCGCTTCTTGTTTCTGAGATACGTCGTTCGCGCTATCTCCACAAGGTCTTGGTCCCCTGTCTTCAATGACTGCTGCCAACGCTCGTGACTCTTGTAAACTTCTGCCACCAAGTCGTTCTCCTCCTTTGCGAAATGCGAACCACTGCTATTGTTTAGGTTCGAGCTCACACTCGCCTTCTGGATTTCAATTTGTTGCTTGACCATATCCTGGAACACATCGATCCGCTTCGATACGTTCTCGAAACTATTTTGCAACTCACTGCTCTTTCTCTTCTTGACCGCATGCTTTAGTTCCAAATCATAGCCTTCGCGCTTCGAGCCAACCCCTTCATCACGACCTCCAGCCGCGGAAGCAATTAATTTGCTAGACGATTGCAACAAGTCAACATCTTCATCGGGCGTTCCAACTCTGCAAACAACAAATAGAATTAGAGTTCGCTTAGATTCCATTTTCAGGTCGTCAGAGCCTGAAAACGTCAGAAACTGCAGTATGCGCTTGGGATCATTCTGCCCAGAGGCAGACCAATTGTTATATACCTTAGTAAAGTTTCCTTTTGCCTTGAAATACTGCTCCTTCAACAATGCTGCCCCTCTCTCGCAGAGAGGTCTTTGATTCGAGTCTACTTTGTCCAGATACCCAGTAAAATCTTCCTTGGAATCAACAGATGCATCATTAAATCGAACAGCAATTCTTCCCCAAAGTGATTCTCTCGAAACGCTGGCATCCAGTTGCATCCGGGTGAGATCATCACCGGTAGACCGTAGTAGAAACTTACAGCGCTCGTCATCGCGAAGGAGTGTGGTATAACCGATCGGTGCGAGCTGCTAGTGGGGAGCCCCGCGTGGGCTCGATCCGGCGGAGGAGTGAAACGCGTGACACCTAATAGGTCGGCAGCACCCACCGTTGCCTATTGTGCACCGTGACCAAGTGGTAAATACGCCTGCACTGGCGTGCGGCAGGCACGTATAACCCTCGAGGTCAGCAAAACTATTAGAAGACTACTAGACTTACCAATTGGTGACTGTAGAACCGAACTGGTGTCAAATCAGCCTAGTTGGTGCTTGACTTTACCATTTGGTGTGGGAGGTTGGCGTCTCGGGGGTTTAGTACACCCGAGCGCCCCTCCGGCTCTCACGGGCCTAGTGCCACGTGGGCCACCGGGAGGTGCATTTGTGGTGCACCACCCCGGCCACATATCTACACTACCTAGTAAATATTAATTCTGAATTAACAAACATAGACTAATTAGTCTTGTCCAAGCCTGCGCTTGCGTGTCTCACGTGGTACAATAGACACACGTGCCCGGGAGCCCGTGACGTCACCACTTGGTCTTGTAGAGCCCCCGTTGATCTGGCCGGGCTATACTACAAGGAGAACAACAAGGCGAGCGAACGCATTGAGGGAGAAGTGAGGCTTCCAATTTGATGCAGTTCCGTCATTTCTTTTCTTCAATATCTTCTTAAGCATCGTTAAAACCACCTTAAGATCCTTTTCGTTCAAAAGACGAACAAATGTTTCAATTTCTGGTAGCATTTCCCAGGTGCAGAAATCGTGCATGGCTTGCTCCTCCCAATACAGAAAACATGATAGTTCTTCGTTCTTCTCCAATAAGTCAGCCAGTGGAACTCGATTGGAGTTTTCAACGAAAATGTGCAGCATTAGACGTGCTAGTAATTCTGTCTTCGACCGGTTCCGCTGAGTCAGAGCCCAACGTCTGCAGATCTTCTTAAGATCCTGAACATTTTGACGGTTCAAGTACGTGTAGAGGCGGGCTACTCTGTCAGATTCGTCAAAGACGCATCCCGCGAATAGGGAGGTCGAATGGAGTGCTGGTTGAACTGTTCGGTTTTTCGGCTGCTCTGCGGCACGTGGTAACGTATTAGAGATTGGACGGATTGCTGAAGAACTCCCGTTTTTGGCAGCTGCCGGCAGAGGAGAATGTAGATTGAAATTGGAGGTTTGCACGAGGGTGTTGTTTCGGTCAACGCGCGAACATGGACCATGCTTTCTTGGACTTCTTCGTACCCAAGGTTTCGTTTGGGTTGCGGTGGAGGTAACAGGGGTAACGATAGGCGTATTTTGCGGTTTGGAAGCTGCATCATAAGGAAAGTTTAGTAGGGACTTTGGCGTGCGTTCGTGGACATGAAAACCTTCATCAACTTGCTGGGGAGTTTCTGAGTGGGGTCGGGTTTTTGCCAGGGGACAAGGAGAAGGAGTATGGTCAGGGTTGGATTTGGGCTGAATGCTGGTTTCCATCGCGGATCGGAGGCCCCACTCGACGAATTCAAGTATGCCGGGTAGGGTTGTTGGCAGATGGAGATTAAAGAACTCTCCGGCGCACTGCGTTCCCCTTTTTCTTCCCCGTGACGTTAATCGATATTCTGCACCCTACTCTGGTCGGTCGGAATAGCGTACAGTGGGGCGAAGCGTTGATCCCCTCGCCGCATTGATTTACAGCAGGGAGCCCGAATGGGGCTTTAAAGAAAAGAGTGGGGTCTTGACGCAATAACCAGTCATATTGCCACACGTGCATTCACGCCTCGTTCACGCCGTGAATTCACGCCTAGTTAAGAACGGGCCTGACTGACTAGCAAATGCAATAAAATTCTAGTCAAATTTAGTCATTTACAGTACACTTGGCCACTAACTTACGTGTCACATTCATAACCACTAATTTTCCTACACGTGTGTAATATAATAGCTTAAATGGTTTTCAAATTAAGTCTTAAGTTTATTTTTGACTATAAATAGTAAACATAGTTATCAATATGTTGAGATATCCCTGTGTTTGTTTAATTTTGCGGTTTTTCTCAATATTTTGCTCATTTTTAAAAACTTTTCTAAAACTTGAAGTTTGATAATAACACTCTTTAGAACGAATATACCTTGTTAGAGCCTAAGGAAATTGACATATACACTTATATATCTCCGACCAAGAGCAGCGCTATTTAATTTCTAAGCAAACGCGCTTAGAGAAAGAACCAAGAAAAATGTGACTAAATATGACTGACTACGAATGTTTTTGAGTGACTTTGACTTTTGGACTTGCTCAAAAATGTATTCACAAATACGGGCCTGGGATAAACTGGAGCCGCCACTACTACGCGAACGTAGCTAGATGAGGCGCTCTCTGTAGAATACAGGAGAAAAAAGCGACATCAAGCTTTTTCGTAAGGAAGTCGCCGCACTTGCCGTTGACGTTTGCCAGAACAAACTTGCAAGATCTCGGCTGAATAGACCCGGGAAGCGAAGTCGCTCCGACGCAGCACGAAAGGGTGAA
The DNA here is from genome assembly GCA_022539475.1 of Gracilaria domingensis. NCBI lineage: Eukaryota > Rhodophyta > Florideophyceae > Gracilariales > Gracilariaceae > Gracilaria > Gracilaria domingensis. Next base: position 139,768 of record VCMS01000020.1, read on the forward strand.
AATCCCTCGAAGGCTAGGCGATTTGGGATTGATCAGAAGGACACATCAGGAACAGTTGATGGCAGAGGCACTGGAAACGATCAGAAGAAGACGAGAGCGAAGGAATGGACAGAACGTTTTCTGACCCCGAAGTGTGGTGAGGTGCACCGAGTGAAGCATTGTCCTATGACCCCCGAAACGGAAAGGAAGGAACTCCTTGATAACTATTTTAAGAATAAGAAGGCCGCCAAGGCTGTCAGGAATTCCGACCCAGTTTCAGAGACCAACTTGGACGGAAGGTATCACGTTCTAATCGAGAAAAAAAAGTGCCCTCCGTAGCCCTCGGAGACTACGGAGCAGACTGTAGCGCCTTGCCTTACACCCTTCTGAACAAGATAAGGGAAGCAGAACCGTCTTTGCCTGTTACAGTACTGCCCAAACCAATTGGATTGAATGGTGCTTTTAATGTCGAGGCAGACTACACCGCGTCCAGCACCATCAAGATATCCATCACAATCCATCTGCCAAGCTCCAATATACCCGTGCGCATTCGCGGCGTGCTTTCTACGTTGTGGATGAGGACATGGATGAGGTCCTACTGGGGAGGCCTTTCTTGAAAGCCATTTGTTTCAACTTGGACGACCATCTTGAACGTGTACGCGAGCATGTGCATGACAAGACGCTTTCGGAAATTGATCCGTCGCAGCTTACATTATCTGCCGCGAAGTATCAGGGCTTATCTTATCAAGATGCTGATGACGACCCCATTCCTCTTCCCGAGGCCCTTGCGGCTGGAATCGGCAAGGATTCGGAGGAGTCAATCAAAGCAGTGTTCGAGACGATCTTGAAGCGAGCAGCGGACAATGGCATTTCGCAGGAAGGGAGGAATCGCCTAGCGACAATTCTGGAACGCAACTGAGACGCTTTACGAATTAAGTTGGGACCAGACCCACCTGAAAACGTTCCACCATTGATTATCACTCCTGCACCAACCGCGTAACCATTCCGTTCAACGCAAAGGCGGTACGCTCCCCAGCAAAGAGAGTTTATCAACCAGACTATCCGAGAGTTACAGTCAGTTGGGGCCGTTTACAAGAACCCAGGAGCCAGATGGGCAAGCCCCGCACTGGCTGTACCCAAACCTGGATCGACGAAGTTGCGTTTCACTGTAGATCTAAGAGGCCCAAACGCACAGACGATACCTATTCAATCGGCTATGCCTCATTTGAACTCTAAGTTTCAGGATGTATCCGGTAGTACTTGTTTTGCCAACATTGACTTAGCCCATGGCTACTGGCAAGATCCATTGTCGCCAGAATCTCAGGAATTCATGTCGATACAGACGCCTGTCGGGGTGTACTCATCAAGGCGACTGCTCCAAGGAGGGAGCGATTCTGGCAATCATTTTCAAGCAGTTTTGCAAGAAAAGTTTGACGGCAGGGTTGCCAAAATGATTCAGTGGCTGGACGATTTCCTTTTCTACGCGAGAACGGAAACCGAACTTCTGGATAATTTGGAAGCTTTTCTTCAGGTGTGTATCGAGATAGACATCAAAGTGCATGCAAAGAAGAGTTTCCTATTCGAGAAGGAAGTTCAATTTTGTGGAAGGACTATTTCTGAGAATGGAATCCAGTACCATCCAAGGCACTTTTGACGCAATTCTCTCAATGAAGAAACCAAACACAGCCAGCGAACTGCAGCAGCTTCTCTGCGCCACGAACTGGATGAGGAATTCTATACCTTCATATGCAGAGCTCGTCGCACCGCTACATGCTCTAATGGAAGAGGCTTACACTCAGGCAGGGAAACGGACCAACCAAGCAGTGCGAAAAATTTCCTTCTCCCACTCGTGGGGCGCAGACCATGATGAAGCTTTTGCTTCCATCAAGAAACAACTCGCGGCCTCGGTCAAACTTGCACATCCTGTCGCCGAGCAAGACCTCTGTCTTTTTACAGACGCGTCTGACACACACTGGGCAGCTGTACTGACACAAGTACCAAGTTCGAACCGCAACCGTTCTATCGAGGAACAGGAGCACACGCCGTTATGTTTCCTTTCTGGTGCTTTTACTCGGTCGGCTGCGAACTGGAGCGTGATAGGATAACTTGGTACTATTGAATTGTCAGTACTTAAGTCTTGACGTAAGTACTGAATTGTAGAGGAACACGTCATCTGTAATCTCTAGATATTTATGTTGGACGTGTGATTTGAATTGTAGTTTATGAAGCTCCCTGTGATAAGCTTCTTGTTGACAGTACTGGTTTTAACAGGGTTTTACGGTACAACATTTCACGATATAGGGTCCCATGTCCGGGCAACACTGAAGTAGACTTGGGCAACTATCCGACTGCTTCTCCATATCCGACCGAACAGTGGTACCATCGCCCCTGGGAACGAGCCCAGAGGTGATTTGTCGTTATTCCCCATGGCCGATGAGTATAGTGTCAAACGCATTCCGCGTTTCAACGGCAAGCGTGGAGAAGATTTTGTCCTTTGGCAAATGAGATTTGAAGCCCTCCTTGAATCCAAAGAACTACTCTCTGCAATCACTGAGGATCTCATTGGAGAGCGCCAGGAGACTGAACTGGACTCTACTGTGGCGCTGAAGATCTCGAAGGCTCGCATGTTTCTGGTTCAGGCACTCGGGGATAAGCCACTCCGGACGATTTCATCCGATCGCAGGAATCCCTGTCACATGTATGAGAAGCTCAAGGAGCGTTTTGCTACTGTGAACGCGGCCAGCAGAGTTCAGTTACAAACCGAGCTGCACCAGAAGACGTACACTGAAGTGGTCACTATGTCTGAGTACATAGACAGTATCAAGTCACTGTTTGGAAGACTTGAGGCCATGGATAGTCCCGTGCAGGACTCAATGCAAGTAGCGGTCCTCCTCGCCAGCTTTGGAAGTACTGCAGAATCTCCCTACGGACCGGTGATCAGTGCCTTACAGACGTTGAATGAAGCAGAGCTCACATGGGATACTGTGACTGCGAGGCTGCTTCAAGAGTACAAATCGAGGGAAGGAAGCCGAAATTCCGAAGCACCGCCGGAAGGAGAGAAGGCATTGAAGGGAAAGGCCTCATCCAAGTGTTTCTACTGCGGAAAGTCAGGACATTGGTTCCATTTGGGGGCGCCTAGAACCATTTCCCTTGGAGATGGAAGGCGCGTTACCTCACACAAGCTTGGGAACCTAGAGCTTTGTACAGGCCGCCACCACGATGGCCGAGCCATCCTACCGCTTTATGGAACATTGTATGTTCCAGAACTTGATTGCAACTTGTTGTCCTGCAGAGCGTTGTCAAAGATGGGATTCAGAACAGTATTCGAGAGTTCAGGATGCACAATCTCTAACGAGCGAACATCTGTAACAATATCCGGAGTGCGTCAAGGGCTCTACGAGTTGCATGGAACTGTTACAATTCCATCAAATATCCAGTCCGCGCGTACAGCCGTTGCAAGCAGTTCAAAAGGGATTGAACTCTGGCACCATCGGTTTGGTCATGTTGACAGAAAGAAGATTCGTAAGATGAGTGCTGAAGACACCGCAAATGGCTTAGATATCAGTTCGAAGCCTGAAGAAGGGACGAAATGTACCTGAAGGAGTTTGGGATAGAATGGACATCCTCTGCTCCCTATACACCACAGCAAAATGGCGTGGCAGAACGACTGAACAGAACACTTCTAGATATGGTTCGGTCAATGCTGTGCCACGCAGGGCTCCCACCTAAGTTCTGGGGGGAGGCTTTGATGACCGCAGTTATGTTACGGAACCACACTGGGACCGACAAAAATGCGGGGAAGACACCGATCGAGATCCTGACAGGACGAAAGCCGTATGTTGGCCACTTCAGGATATTTGGATGCGAAGTTTGGTGGCACAGCCCGAAGAGGTCGAAGCTGGAACCCAAGGCCACAAGAGGAATTTTGATGAGCTGCTTACCTCATCGGAACTACAGGGTGTACGAAGTTGGCACGGGGAGAATACTGAAGGTACGACACGTCATCATTAATGAAACGAAGTTCCCCGGACGTGAACTGTTTCGAATTCGCCCTACAGCTGGAGTCCTTACGTGGTCTGGAAGCAGCAAGGAAGCCCCAAACACCGACGGAGTTTTGGAAGTGATGGATCATGAAGAACTTCATTCTGATGTACAATCCCTAGAAGGAGTAGGTACTCCTGGATCGGGGATGGATACGCCGCAGTATGTGTCTGAGAATGAAGTTCACGAGGAGTCGAACGACAAACAGAGTGTGCATGGTACGGAACCCCGACAGCTCACGGAATCTGAACTAGAGTTTGTGACTCACTATCCCATTCGTAGGTACCCGGAGCGCGAACGAAAACCACCTAGACGTTATGAGGCTTCGAAAGTGGCTCTGACTCAAGACAGAGTGCAAGAACAGTCGGAAACTGTACCGGTTACAGTACAGGAGGCACTCCGTTCAGACGACTCTTCGCAGTGGCGAGCAGCGATCAATGCCGAGTTAGAGACTCTCAGGCAGATTGGAACATGGGAAAGGGTTACGCTACCACCTGGTGCAAAAGTCATACAATCCAAGTTCGTGTTTGCCAAGAAGATACTTGCCGACGGATCACATGACAAGTTCAAAGCACGATTGGTGGCAAAGGGTGGCCAGCAAGGGCAAATCAATGACCTGTTCGCACCGGTTGTTGACTTTGAATGTGTGAGAACAATCTTGGTCCTCGCTGTGAAACATGGATATGTCGTCCACCAGATGGATGTCAAATCCGCCTTTCTCAATGGGAAACTGGACCAGGATGAACCTATCTACATGCTACCGCCGAAAGGAATCGACCTTGGGTTGCAGGACGGAGAAGCACTGAAACTCCGGCGGTCGCTTTATGGGCTGAAGAATTCTAATCGCGTATGGGCTCAGACTTGGAAGGCGGCACTGAATCGTATTGGTTTCGCAGCTACACGCTCCGATGAATGCATCTACATAAAGACTGCCTCATGGGGATTGACAATACTTGCGGTGTATGTTGATGATGTGTTAGTGGTGGCGAAGAACAACAATTCAGTGTCACTCGCGAAGGAAGAACTGCAGTCTGTGTTTGTGATGACGGATCTTGGAGAAGTACGATCGTTTTTGGGAGTTCAATTTCAGCGTACTCACTATGGCATTGCCTTAAAGCAGTCTAGATTTACTGAGAAGCTGCTACGCGAGACTGGAATGTCGGACGCTAGGCCAGTCACGACACCCATGGTACCTGCTGGAGCTGCGATTGATCCACAACCCCTTTCAGATGAGAACCAGACACGCTACCGCGAAAAAGTCGGCTCACTACTGTACCTTTCCTCCCGTACCCGTCCAGATATATCCATTGCAGTCAATGTCCTCAGTCGCAAGCCACTCTGTGCAACAAGTGAAGACCTTGTGGCTGTGAAGAGGGTTCTGAGATACTTGCGCGGTTCGTCCTCGTTGGGCGTTCCGTATCGTTCGCAATCTGATGAACTGGTACTTAGTGCATACTGAGACAGTGACTGGGCTCGGGAATCTTCTGATAGGAAGTCTGTAACTGGCTTTGCGATTTTTCTCGGGGACGGTTTGGTGTCATGGCGTACGATGAAGCAGAAGAGCATTGCCTTGTCCACCTCCGAGTCTGAATTTATCGCGCTTTCTGAGCGTGTGAGGCACATCACTTGGATGAGAGGACTGCTGCAGGAACTAGGGATTGAGCAGAAGAACGCGACGGTTATCAATGAAGACGACTCTGGGGCAATCCACTGGTCGAATGGTGAGCGAAGAGCGAAACATGTTGATATGCGACTCTACTTTGTAATGGATGCAGTAAAACGGGGAGAAGTCAAGGTAGTGCATTGCAGCACGTACGTGATGATTGCTGACATTTTGACAAAGCCGTTGCGACAGGGAAGGTTTTTGCAGCTAAGAAGTCTTCTTGGACTTCAAGAATGTGACAATTAAGGGGGAAATGATAGGATAACTTGGTACTATTGAATTGTCAAGTCTTGACGTAAGTACTGAATTGTAGAGGAACACGTCATCTGTAACCTCTAGATATTTATGTTGGACGTGTGATTTTGAATTGTAGTTTATGAAGCTCCCTGTGATAAGCTTCTTGTTGACAGTACTGGTTTTAACAGGGTTTTACGGTACAACATTTCACGATATAAGAGCCCATGTCCGGGCAACACTGAAGTAAACTCGGGCAACTATCCGACTGCTTCTCCATATCCGACTGAACAGAGCGTACCCGAAAAGGAAGGGTTTGCCATTGTCGAAGCGATGTGTAGGCTGGATTATCTGGTCATGGGGAGAGAAGTTTCTATATTCACCGATCATGCGAATCTGGTATATCTTTATGACCCCTACGACAGGAACCCAGGCATTTCACGGCATACAGCCAGTAAGTTGATGAGATGGGCTTTAAAGCTTAGCGCTTTTAGATATGTCATCGAGCACTTACCTGGGGAAAGAAATGTCTGGGCCGACATGCTAACTCGCTGGGCGGTGAAGGCGAATACAGCTCTGAAGGCAGCCAGCATTCGTAGACTCAGAACGCTTTTACTAGCTCCTGTGAATCCAGGCCACGATCCCAAGCTGGATTGGCCCTCTCTGGATGCCATCATTGCATCTCAGGAGAAGAAGAGAACGAAGCCAAATAGTGCGTTCTCGGAGACAGAGAAAGGCTGGATGAATGACAAGGGCATCGTTTGAATTCCACAGGAGGACAGAAGACTGCAACTACGAATTTTGATCGCCGCACACACTGGTATGAGAGGGCACCGTAGCTGGCGTGTCACGAAGGCCCCCGTAGAGGCTCATTTTTTCTGGCAATCGATGAAGACGGACGTGGAGAACTTTGTGCAATCTTGCCTTCACTGTTTGTGCACTGATCCAGGCAAAATCGTTCCAAGACCTCTCGGCCATGCGTTGCATGCGGATAGGCCTAATGAGATGCTACACTTTGACTTTTGTTATTTTTCAAAGGCCGAAGACGGCTACCGCTACTTGCTAATATTGAAGGACGATCACAGTGGTTACTTGTGGTTAACGGCTACGAAGGAGGCAACTGCAGAAGTAACCGCTAAAGTACTGATTCGATGGTTCGCAGCGTTCGGAGTAGTACAGCAGTGGGTGTCAGACAGAGGCTCTCATTTTCAAAATGAACTCATCAAGTTTCTTCGAGAGCAGCTGACGTCGTCACATCATTTCACGTTGGCATATTTCCCATGGTGTAATGGCACTGTAGAGGTGGTATGTCGGGAGTTACTACGCGCTACGAGAGCTCCTTTGTCAGAATTTCAACTTCCGCAGAAGTGCTGCCCAAGCGTATTACCCATCGTCCAGTCGGTGTTGGATAATTCCGTTCTGGGTAGATTGGGAAACAGATTTCTCCTCACTGCATTTACGGGGCTTTCTCAGAACACACCACTCACGGCAATCAAACGCTGAAATCATGATTTCGTGAAAGTTCTATGTATTAATGCTGTGCGTCAGGCCCGTATTTGTGACTAACTTTTTGAGCAAGTCCAAAAGTCAAAGTCACTCAAAATAATTCGTAATGAGTCACATTTAGTCACGATTTCCTTGGTTCTTTCTCTAAGTGCGTTTGCTTAGAAATTAAATTGCGCTGCTCTTGGTCGGAGATATATAAGTATGTATGTCAATTTGCTTAGGCTCAAACAAGGTATATTCGTTCTAAAGAATGTTATTATCAAACTTCAAGTTTTAGAAAAGTTTTTAAAAATGAGCAAAACATTGAAAGAAACAGCAAAATCAATCAAACAAAGGGATATCTTAACAAATTGATAACTATGTTTACTACATATAGTCAAAAATAAACTTAAGACTTAATTTGAAAACCATTTAGGCCACTATATTACACACGTGTAGGAAAATTAGTGGTTATGAATGTGACACTTATGTTAGTGGCCACGTGTACTGCAAATGACTAAGTGTGACTGGAACTTTATTGCATTTGCAGTTCAGTCAGTCACTAGTCAACATTTTTATCCAGTCAGTCAGTCACAAATACGGGCCTGTCCTTTAGAATGACCACAACTGTGCACCAAATGTAGCTGAGATACAAGCCCAGACCACAGTAGCGCTTTTGTCTCATTAGGAACCAGAGGGTCAAAGCTGAGCAGACAGCCTTAACGAAAGAATACACTAGCAGCCAACGAAAACGTTTTTCGAGCCCTACTGCGCATAGGGCTTAACCCCATGCGCGAAAGGTGAGGAAAATCCTCACCTTTTTTTCAGGGTGAGTTCGGGTGAATTGGTCCCATTTCACCCTGCGAGGGTGAAGTGGGACCAAAACAGGGTGAGCTCACCTGGCTTTGGGTGAGCTCACCCAAATCATCACCCGAGACCTTCGTCACTTTCACCAATGTGAAACTATATTGCTTCACCTCTCTCCTGTTTTGCCCATACCCTCCCCTCCGTTATCTTCTGCGTCGTCTTCCCCCCTACGCCGCTGTCTCCCTGCGTCAACGTCTGCACTGCCTGCGCCGGTTTTCGTTCTTTTGTTCCGGCCATCGTCGTTTGCTGTCTCTCCTTTGACTCCTCACGTTTACAGTTTCATTTCAAAAATCTTTCTCACAATTTGCACCTAGCCCCCCCCATTGTCCCCTTTCAACTGTTCTCAATCGCTTCGCAACCATCAAACAGGCTCTTTTCACACGCCTCTGCAGTTATCTGTTTTTGTTTGCTTTGCAGCATGTTACTGCATCTCAGATTCCTCGAAGGTTCTTCACACCGGCTTTCGTCATCAAAAATGAGTACTATCTCCCACACCCCACAGTTGCCGTGCTATCTAGATTTTGCTCTCGCCGCTATTGTTCACTCCTTTGACTTCACAGTAAATCTGTTTCTAATTCTCGTATAACATACAATCTTTACGCGTTTCGTTCTTGGAGCTCTTGTAGCGCTTCTTGCGGTATTTGTGCGCGGACCAGGACTCGAGTGGCATGCCACTTTTCCAAACAGTTTGAGCAAACAGCCTGCCTACACACAGAACACCACTGTCTCGGTCGTGCTCCTCCTTTCTTTCGTAGAACTTTACCGCCTTTATGTATGGTGTGACTGTAGGAACAAAGAGAACAGTATGCATCCTTCCACTTTACCCTTTCGTGTAGATCAAGACGGGTCATTCTTCGCTTTCTGTCTTCACCTCTGTTGTACATCGCAACAACATTACGCTTGTACAGTGGCTCGAATGTTCCTTCAGTGTTACCGGATCCAACTCGATTGGAGCTCGCGCACGTTCCACCCTGCGAACTCAACCTGTACGCCATCTGACGATATTCCTTCGCAAGTTGCCTCGCGTAGTCGGCAAATGACACACACTGATACATCGTGGCGAAGTTCTCTGTACCCCTTACCTTCCTTTCTGCCATCAAACGAAGCAGGTAGTTTTCCTCTTCCTTTCGCTAGAGAAAGACGATGCACAATAGCTGCATTGTTAACCTGTGCGAAGAGAAGTCGTCCAATGATGCTCACGATAGGGTTCTCAGAAGAATTAGTTCGACAGAGAGTAGTCATTGCTCTACTAAACTCATCGACTCCCCCTTTCACATAGTTCCAATACACGAAGGCTGTCGGTCGAATCATTCGTGCCGGAGGCAAAGGGCCCATTTTGTAGACAAGCTGCCGATATGCATGGCTCAAGCTGTAGTAGCAAGCGTAAGAATGGAGATCTGCGGCTTGAGAGGATTTCAGCAAAGAATCGTACTCCACAGGAATGTTCATAGAGTCCTTCCCGACCCATTTAAACGCTGATTCTTGAACTGCGGTCAACATCATACAGTATGCTCTCTTAATGTTTTCTGAGAAGCGTAGCATAATTGCGTATATGATCCTTCCCGTCCCACAATTGCTACCCATAGACACAACAAATAGAACGTTCGGTACACCCAAGGAGATGCAGTGGTGCAAACACTGCAATCGGTATGGCGATGTTGGTACCATTGAATGAAAAAGATGGATCGAGCTCTCACTTGCACCAATGTTGCCAATCGAACTGAGCGCTGAGTACTTATCTCTAATTTTGTTAGCTTCTTCAATTGTCCTCACGCTGGTCATCGTTTTGACCTCCACACTCCAAACAGTATGCTGCTTTGCATCGTTCTCCAGAACAAGGACAGCATCAGGGGTGTCAGACACCATGCGCTCCGTTGTTGGAGAAATAAGTCCAACTTTGCGAATATATTGGAGACTGTATTTCTCCGGACTTAGTGATCGACCTTCTGTGCCGTGTAAGTGTCCATCGATAACTTCATGTTTGTCAAAGAATGCGGGTAGCGCGTTCAACACTTGTTGCTCGTTAAAATTACCTTCCTTCATCCCGGGAGTGCTTACGAGCGGTTTCATTACCCAATTGTTTAGCGAAACCTTGTACATGTTTTGCAGAAAGCTTTTATTCAGTAGTTCTTCTCTCTGTTCTTCGGTAATGGTAGCAGCTGGCATGGGACCCAAAGTAGTTCGACCATGGGTGACATCGTCTCTAAGTCTCAAAAGACGTTCAATGAGCTGGGATTTGCGCAATGCTTGAGATTGTCGATGGCCAACTGCCTGTAATGCCGCAAGAATCTCATTCTTGTTTGTAGAATTGATGGTCTCAACATCCGCAGTAAGAACCAAAGAGAGCGCTTCATTTGCGTTTTCATGACGTGGAGAAGTAGTTTTGTTCATGTTAAGTACTCTGAATATTCTGTTGCAGCTGTCCGTCAGTATTTGCTTTGTTTCCTCTTTGCTTGTGGGATATGATACAGTGTGGCGTCCGACAAACGTTCCCTTCAGGATCAATGCCATCGCTTCCATCTTATCATTATGATCAATCGATAACTGTTTTATGAAACCATACGTCGTACGCGAAGTAAATTGAAACGCTCGTGCTAGAAACCATCCTGGGTCTTCAGATTGAAGTAGAGTAATTTGACGCACGTGTGAGAGTGCCTGATCACACTTGACTTGAGGAAGAAATACGCCGATACTGTCTTCGTGATGGTGCTTCTCATTCTGTCTTTGACTTCTTGATCTATCAAATATGACCTGAAACCTGCCCTTCTCCATTGCGATTCTGAAGTTCTTATATCCCGTCTTTGGTATCAATGTGAACTTGGTGGCCTTGAACATTCGTTCGTTGTTGTGGTATATGGCCGCGATACGCGCACTGAAACTTTCTCTATATACAGCCGCTTCAACCCACCGCCCCGAAGGTGTCTTTGGTTTTCTACGCGCGCTATATATAGCCCTACATCCTTTCTCAGTGACGACCATGCCCTTGTGCCGTTTACGAATAGCACCATCTCCAAAGACAAACGGGTAGTCAAGACTACGTTTGTGAGTCCCGATTCCGGTGGCTCCTAGACGATCATTGATGTAGTCAATCGTCTCTCTGCCATTGTAGCCTCTGTCTGATGCGAATATTGAGTCGGTCATAGGACGCACTGGTCCAGCGGTTGGTACGCCTTGAACAAGTCTGATTATTCTTTCCCAAACATCAGTGATAGTTTCCCTTGGCCTTGAATAATGACTGGCAAGAAAGAAGGGATTTAACGCAGAACACAGCGCATTATTCACAGGCCCCATTGCCTTTTGAGGATTGTTGATATGGCTCAAAGTGGTTAGTTCAGCAACGGCTCTTGATCTCAGCCTCTGATGGTCATCGTCAAAGGAAAATATTGTTACCCCAGGAACAAACAAGTACATTCTATTGATAGCAGCCAGTTCGTCCTCCAATTCCGTTATAAGGGCATAAGCCCTGGATGGAAAATTCGACCAACCGCTCCCGGAACGTTCTACTCTGCTCCTTCTGGAAGGAGTGCAGGAAAGGGCAGACCAAATTTCTGAGTACCTTTTGTACGAGATCCCAATCTGAAAGAAGAACTCTTGGTTTTGTTTCGAGGTAATGGTACCAACTGAGCATGAATACGACGCCGCGAGCACGTGCAAGATTATAACTCCTTTCATTTCAAAGTGGTTTGTTGGAATCTCACCACGAGCTAGAAGGACTCTGTTTGCGTTTTCGGTCAGTTTCGACAATACGTATTCAGGTAAAAAAACATTGAAGACTGACAGTCGAGAAAGGTTGGTGCCTGTTACTACTTCCGTACCCCGTCGTTGATCTTGAACTTCACGAACTACATTGTGCAGTATTTGATTTGCTTCCGACACAAAGCGCCTTCCCAACTCAGAATTAATATTGTCAATATCAATACTGAGCTTCTGAAACGGCGATCCATAGTCCCATTCTGTTAATCCTCCTTCCCTATCTTTCTGTTCTCGTTGTAACGCAGTATGCATCCCATACAATTTGTTCTCTTCGCTCTCTGTGGAATCATCGTTGCTTTCCAGAATATTCTCTACCCCATCGACAAAAAGAGAAGACCATACATCTTCAACGGCTATACTTCGTGCCTCATCTATGTTTGAAATCCACTGAGAACCGTGGCCCGTGCACTCTCCCAGATTGTGGTCCTCGAAAAGGTCCCTCACTTCGCCATCCGAAATCCAGAGTTCGCAGTCACTCAAGTTGCTTGACGCTTGTTCACTGTACGACTGATTACTGCCTGAACCATTGTCAATGGTTTCACTACCGATATCCGAAGGCCTGTACGAAGAATCACTTTCATCTCTCGGTTTAGTACTGCCATTTTGATCCATATCCGTGTCTGATGGATTTGTCGTATGTTTGCTGGGACTTTTGGGATTGGCTTCCATGAGATTAGCTCGGGAAGGATCGTTCTCGTCTCCATAATACTCCATTATACTGTCATCCTGAGATAACAATTTTGCTTCAATTTGGTTACTTCGCAGTGCGCATTTTCTACCACTCTCGTACATGACAAGCTGCCTGTGTCAGAAAAAAATGGTTGTTAAACAATTGAACACGGGTCAATCGGTCGGTAATGATGGTAACAGAGATAAACGGCGACGACGACCTACAGAGAACGGATAAGTGTGTACCCGTTTATGATATTGGCAGTCCTAGCTTTGCGGGAGGAGAGGGACCAAGAGGTTTCGCCGTTATTACGAGACGAATAAAGGAGGCAATCAAAGTGAGTTATAATAGCGTGACAAGAAATCCTTCAAGCCCTGGTATTCAGAGCTTTGAAGATAAGAACGGGCAGTGTCGGTAGTGGCGGAAAGAGAGGCTTGCCAAACGTACCATCTGCTCTGGACCGCAAAAGGAGCAGGAAGAAGAGAAGGTCCCACGACGCAAGGAAGGATACACTGGTGAGAAAGCATAGAAAGAGGCAAACGGAAGGCAGCTTGAGAGGGCCGGTAGTACTTCCAAATTGGTTCGCGACAGTTCAGTGCAAAAGACGAGCCTTATCTCGGAGAGCAGCCAGTACGTGCAACCGACAAGGGAAAGTCGGAAGCAGAACTACTAGTTCCAGGTGTTTTTTTGACGAAAAAGTTTAGCAGTGGAAGGAAGAGTTAAGAATGGGTTGATAGCAGATGGTTGAACGAAGAAACATCGAAGGCGTGCCCCACAGTTTGTGTAAGAAACGGACCGAAACAGAAGGTTACGGAGTATAAAACGATGAGTGCTGTTGGTGATTAGCAAGAGAAAGCGATGAAACTAAGCAGCGGTGGCACCGTGATAGGCTAGTGGTGGGCAGTGTGCGTGGTGAGAGCACTGAAGAAAGGCAGACGTTGAAACACCGCCAAGGCATGAAGCGTGTATGAAGAGCGAAGGGCGAACGGAGACGGCGACGTTGACAAAAAGCTTCAATGAAACGGTAGCGTCGACCAAGAGTGCGGGTGAGGATTTGGTGAGTGCACCCAAAAGTAGGTGAGCTCACCTTACACGGGTCCCACCTCACCCTGGCTGGGTGAAATGGGACCAACTCACCCAAATTCACCCAGGGAAAAAGGTGAGGATTTTCCCTCACCTTACAAGCATGGGGATAAAGGGCCATTGCAGCTCGAAGCGGAAGAATGGCGAAAGCGAGAAAGAAACCAAGTAGGGAAGTAAAGCTTCCGGAGCGTACTGTTTCCGAAACCTCTGGAAGCAATATAAAGAGCAACGGGCTTACGGTAAATGAGACTGACAAAGAAGCCTGTGATACAAGAAGCAGGAGTCGCATCGCGATCAACAACAGCACTGATTTTGAGCCTAGGTCGCGCGCACTCTCACACAGCTGCACGGGCATGATAATTGTGGTGGCGTTTCTTGGGGTGGGGTCCCGCTGTTGCCGGGATACACCCAAGCCGATTTTTTTTCTATCTCCCGAGCGATCTCGAGATCTCGGGAGATAAAGCCGCATGGACGCCTCCTTCCACCACCGCCGTGCAACCACCCGCGACGCTGCCCCCGCTGCACGGCCTCCACCGTCGCTATCATGAGTACCCGCCGCGGCGCGGTTCCCGTCTGCGCTCGCTGCCGATGGTGTCTTCGTTGCCGCTGTCGCTGTTGTTGCTTGCCGCCGCTCCCGCCGCGAATTGATCGTTTGTTGGAGTTGCCGCGCGTTACTGTGCGGCTCCGTCTGCGCCTATTGCCGCGCGTTCTATTGCGTCCGAAAAGGTCGTTACTGTGTACGTCATTGAAAGGGACAGCTCCGGCTGCACGTGATTATTATGGCCGCCTCTGTGCGTTTGCATCGATGCTATCAATGATGCGCGCTACTGCCGCCCCACGAGGAGCACTGTCAACGCTGAGGAGCGCGTCAAGCGAGACGGAAACGCCAGGCAGTTCGTTCAAAGTTCGGGTTACTACGAAACGCTGTCATGGAGTTCGCAGATCTTGCGCAGTTTGTCATATTCCGTGGAGCAGATGACTATGAATCCTTGAAGGCCCTCGTTAAGGACTTCGTCGGGGGAAAGAAAGCTCTCGGATCGTATGGTACCCTCAACTCTTTCCCACCGGCAAAGCACATTCCTCAACGTGCTAAGGAGCCCGCTCGTCCAAGTCCGCTGGAGGCGAAAGTGGATCAGTTGGCTGACCAGATGGCACAGTTGCACCTCCTAGTGAAGAAGACTCAGAGCGCTGCGACTGCCACCGGACGTCCGGATACGGAAAAAGTTTGTTCGTATTGCAGCCAACCTGGTCACTTTGCGGCACGTTGTGAGCTTAATCCACATCGAGGCACACGATGTGGTAATTGTGGCAAGTTAGGTCACTCTACAGCTACGTGCTGGAGGAAGAATAACACCGATGTTGGGCGAAAAGTTGCATTTGAAGGTGTGAAATCCGAATCAGAGAGAGAGAAGTTGCTGAGTGAGAAACGAGGTTCCCAGAACACAGGCGAGAACCAAGTCTCAGTTGTGATTGCTGACCCTTCAGATGATGAAGATCCTGTTACTACCGCAAAAAGAGACGCGGAAGGGGAGCCTCTGCCCAAGCAACCGCGAACTGGCCCTCTCTCAGGGATTTTACCCGTAATGTTCCCCGAATCCCATACCACCAGGACTGCTTCTCAGCAAGCCAAAGTCCCTCCCAAGAAGTCGACAAGGACCAGTAAGGGCACTGGGAAGAAGTCTAAAGGGAAGTCCCGGAGACTGAAGATCCAAGAACACGTTGGGAAATATAACATTTACGAAGAATTGGCGAGAGCCCATTCTGGCATCACTTTTGGTCAATTAGTCCGCGGCGATGCGGACGAGGCCAAGAAAGACATTCGCCGAATTCTCTCCGGTGGTCTCTCGTCAAGGCGTGTCAGTTACGCTCATACTCAGTCACTCCCTCAAACTCTCAAAGTGGTGAATGTTACTGTCTATGGCACTAGTTCCCAGGCGTTGCTGGACTCCGGTGCTATCCCTAATCTTATGTCTATTGCGTTATGCAAGCGGTTATCGTTGGAGATGAAACCGTCGAGTAGGAGGATTGTCGTTGCCGACGGAACCAAATCCTTAGTTCGCGGCAGCCTGCATGATGTACCTCTTGAATTTGGTTCTCTCCGTGTCCCACTGGATTTCTTGGTTGTTGAGAACCCTCCCTTTCATGTGATTATTGGATGCCTCACCCTTGAATCTCTCCAAGCTTGCCTAGACCTGGGTGCTCAACAAGTCTCAATGAAGTTTGATGATGCACCTACCGTTCTACCCCTTGATTATCATCGCCCCGAGATAAAGTTCTCCAACGACCCGGGAGAGACAGATAGTGAGGATTTCACTTACGCCTCGGATTCATTCTTCTCTGACAGTGATAGTGATGAAGACGAAGAGGAAGAGTTCGTCATCACCCATGCCAAGGGTAAAGCAGACACTTCCGCATATGCTTTGACGATGATGAACGAGAATGTTACCCCATCTCAACCACCTGAGGATCATTTGACCGAGGGTTCACCGATTGACCAAGTCGTACCGCAATTGCCGGAAATAGAAGAACATTTCCATCAGTTGCAAGTTGTCGAAGAGGAAGTTGAACCTGTCATTCCTCATTCTCGGGTCCTGGACGAAGAACCACAAAGGTTTGAAGACGTCGAGGAAAAGGATGATGGTAGTTCGAGTGAGAATAACTCTGACGGTTCTCCCCGTCCCGAACAAGGTCTTTCACTCCCGATTAGGAGTGATGTTGTTCTCATTCAAGCTGAAGATCAACGCCGTGAACCGGACTATCTCATCTTTCGCATTTACCGTCGTTACCCTCAACTCGCTCCTGGAGATCCTATTCATCCACATACGTCAGAGTTACCATTTGGAGAAATGGGCGTCCTGGAGCTGGACCAGAGAGCAGAGCCTGTGGTCCGCTTCGGCGAAGGGTGGCCGATTCCCGAACCGGGTGACGACACTCCTGCCCTGGACCCACTTCAGGACGATGATCACCAAGAACTAGTGGCATTTGTCGGATTCGGAGACCTTCATGCGGAAGCCGGGATCCTAGTCCCCAGTTCAGAACGAGAACGCGACCCGCTTCCATCAACTTATCAAGGTCCAAATCCATCATCGTTTCAGAGTGGTACGACTGACACTAGTGTTTAACCGGAAGATGTCGCAGTAATCCCTGATGATCAAAATGAGGACGTTTCTGGTAGGGACGTTGTTAGAAATGTTCAAGATGATGAAATTCGTCATGAAAAGGAAGAATTTGTTAGATCAGAGCTGGATGAAGATGAAAATGAAGCAGATGTTGATGATCATGAAGTAGAAGCTGCGGATAATGATGATAGTGAAAACGAAAGTGATTCCTCTCCTGAGGAGGTTGAACCGGCCGATACCCCCTTGTACCGTGACCCCGTCCTCACCATCCCAATCATGGACGAAGTAAAGCTGTTACCACTGGAGGAGGGGGAGCTTGTCAGTGATTTTCTACTCGTTCGGGTCTAGATTCGATATCCTGTCCCTACCCCTGCGCACCCGCCTCACCTGGGAGTGCATAATATGCCATTCAATCGCACAGGGATGTTGGAGGAGAATGATGATGGACGTTACGTCATTGCCTTCGAAGAAGAGTTACCCCAAGAAGAGTACACGGCACAGGTTCCTCCACCCACAACTAGCGATCCAGAAAGTCAACCAGGCTCGTCGGAAGCCCAACTACCAACTACATCTTCCGATGTAGGAGGTAATGTTTCAACTGTTGCTTGCCCTGCGCCTGGAATCAACTTTTCGCTATTGGATCCGGTTTCAAAATATGGTAGTGGACGCACTCTCGACAGGAGAGATCACCCTTACAACGCAAGTCATGAAGCGATCATTCTTGAAAGGCTCTCACATTTGCCTGAAGATGCTCAACATGAACTGTTACACACATTGCTTGATCTCGGCGTTGTCGCCTGGTCGTTATACGACTTGCGACCCTCAGATGTACCCATCATGCATGAATTCTCGTTAACAACGGACCTACCGATACATTCAAAGGTCCGTAGACTTCCTCCACGACATGACGACGTTGTCAGGAAGGAGTTAGATAAGATGCTTGATGCGGGCATAATCAAACCGTGTACATCTCCATGGTCATTTCCGATCGTCATAGCAACCAAAAAGGATGGCAAACCAAGATTCTGTGTTGACTACCGAGCCTTGAATCGAGAAATGAAAGCGGACAGATGGCCTTTGCCCCATATTGAGCAGATCTTCGATGACTTGGGCGGATGTTCGTCCTACACTACTCTTGATCTCTTCTCTGGCTACTGGCAAATCAGGGTGTCACCTAGATGCAAAGAGATGACTGCATTCGTCTGTCGCCAGGACAATTTCCAATTTGAAGTCATGCCATTCGGATTGATGAATGCACCATCCACTTTTCAGAGAATGATGGACTCTATCCTTAATTCATTCGCTTTCGTCAGAGTCTATCTTGATGTTGTTGTGATTTTCTCGAAAAGTTTGGAGGAGCACGTCAATCATGTGAAAGTTGTGCTGAAGACTGTTGCTTCTTATGGATTGAAGTTGAAGATTTCTAAATGCGACTTTGCCCAACCCAGGATCGAACTCCTCGGACATGTGGTGGATCACGATGGAATTTCGGTAGATATGAAGAAAATCGAAGCCATCCGTGCAGCCCCAATTCCCACCACTACAACTGAGCTGAGGAGCTTTCTCGGTCTAGCGGGTTATTACCGGAGATTTATCACGCATTTCGCTACAACTTCAGCTGTTCTACACGCAGCAACATCAGGAAATCGGAAACTTGAGTTCAATGATCAGATGCTGAAGGCTTTTCATGACTTGAAAGAAAAGCTAACCAGCCCACCATTGTTGGCTTTTCCCGATTTCGAAAGCCCCTTCCGAATCGAAACTGATGCCTCATCGGTGGCCTTAGGTGTAGTGCTAGCCCAGAAGAAAGCAGATGGGATGTTTCACCCTATTCAATATGCCAGCCGAACCATGACAGCCGCCGAGAGGAATTATTCAGTTTGCGAACAAGAAGCATTGGCAGTCATCTTTGCATTGAAGAAGTTCCGACTTTACCTGCTTGGCCCGCAACCATTTCAGTTAGTAACAGATCACCAAGCTTTGAAATATGCATTTCAGAAGAAAGATATACATGGACGACTGGCTCGGTGGCTTGATTTCCTAGCTGAGTACGAGTTCGAGATCGTTTATCGTTCTGGGGACAAGAATTGTGCTGCCGACTATCTCTCTCGCTACTCCACTCCAGATGTTCATGAGGATCTGGACGCGGCGACAGTAGTCTCTACTCCTGACGATGGCGTATTTGCTGGTCTTGAACCGTATTATGCAAACATTGGCCGTTACTTGGGTCAAATGCCTATGGAAGAGCCTAACTCAAAGCTTAGAGGGGCGCTGAAGAGGAATGCGAAGAAGTTTATGGTTTGGAATGGTCAATTATACCGCAGAATTAGATCTGAGTTGCGGTTGGTTCCTGCCATAGACGAGAGACTTCCGCTCCTAAGAACCTTCCATGATGATCTTGGACACTGGGATGTGAGAGCAACAAGAAGGCACATAACTGATCGATTCTGGTGGCCAAATATATATTCAGATGTCACTGATTATGTCAAAAGCTGTTCGGGTTGTCAGTTCATGGGGCCTTTCCTTGCTTATCAAGCCGGTCAGCGAGCTCCTTTGACGAACATATTTCACACGTTCTCAATCGACTTTGCGGGGCCCCTTAGAGTGACTAACAGCGGAAACAGGTTCCTACTCATAGGTGTGGAGCATCTCACTGGCTGGCCAATCGCCGTGGCATCCCGAGCGTCTACTGCTTTCGACGTTGTCAACTTTGTCAGACGGGAGATCGTTTCGCTCTTTGGCTATCCTAGAACTATCGTTTCCGACAATGCCACCTCCTTCCTGGCGTCAAGTGTCCAGGCATATCTGATGCGTCACAAAATATCAATGAAGCCGGTGCTTGCATACGCGCCAATGTCTAATGGACGCGCAGAAAGGATGGTGGGAACTATCAAGAGGGCTATATCTAAGACTATACATGACCAGAATGTTGACTGGGACGAAGCGCTTCCTGAGATCCTATACGGTTACCGCACTAGGCAGATGACAGAAGGATACTCTCCGTTCCAGCTCATGTTCGGAGTACGCCCACGCATGCACTCGTCTGACCTGCCTTCACTAATAACCCATCCTTCTCATGATCATCGTGAAGTAGAACTTCAAGCCTCCACCATTGGGAGAGCCATACGCGTTCTACGACAACCTCATCGACAGAACGATGAACGTTACGGGCATAGATTTGCCGTTGGAGACCAAGTTCTGGTCATGCGTGGGGAAGCCCTCAATCCCTCAGTGAAGTGGCCAGCGTTCAGGTCCAAGTTTTATGGGCCATGCCGTATTGTACGTGCTAATCATCCCCGATATATGCTGGTTTCTCCACACCGCCGCATGTCAAGAAGAGGCATTCATGCGAGACGCCTGAAACCTTATCACTCACGACCACGGCACTTGACTGGACGAACCGTTCGACGTAGGAGGGGCTATCAAGCTACAACTGTATGCCCCATTGTCATGCAGAGTGGTACGAATCCAACTAGACCTCCGGCAGACTACCTCGGAATTATTGTTGGTGGATGCAGACTGTCGGAATGGCTTGCTCCTATCCCTACGAGTAATAATGATCGACAAAAGATCGCATGGAATCTTTTGCACATCTACTTAGGAACTTTCAAGCGTTACGGACCCTACATAACCGAGGATCTTCTTGCTAAGCTTGTCTTGTCAACGAGAAGAGTGAATCCTTTCACTACTCCGCTTGTGGGTCAGCAATTCATCTTTTACTACTATCACTTTGCGGTCGCCCGCTACGGACATCTTCCCTCACAACGAACCTACGCAGAAGAAGTGTCGAGATTCCTGGAACGCATTGAGGCAGGAGAGGCTTTCGAGATTGATCTGGCTTATGATCAGAATCGTGGTGACATACCCCCTCCGCTCCAAATGGAGGACACCATTCCGATAACGCCTGCTCTCCTCGCAATGCCGATAATAGTCGACTCTGAAGTTTATAATCAAGACGTGAACTATTTGCAATTGGAGATTGGAGGGCGCAAACTAGAAGAGTGGCTCTCTCCACTTGATTGCGAAAACTGGGAGAAGCATCGCATCGTGTGGAATCTCTTTCACCTATGTTTAAGCCTTCACTTCATCTATGGTCAATACTTTACCCAATATGCTCACGTAATGTTGGGTAGGCTTGCTAGAAGATTGCACCCGCAGATGAACCAACTGAGCGCGGACGGGATGATCTTCTTCATATATCATTACATTGTTGGGAAGTACGGACATCTACCACCCGCAGCCACACATGAAGAACAAGTTGAAGAGTAAATACGTCGTATTGAACGACATGAAGACTTCTCTGTGGAGTTTGAACCGGATCCTGAGTACCCAGAACCTTTGTATCCTTTCAGGTATACGACCGAGGAGATTTCCCGAGACGGACCGATCCCTTCTTCTTCATAATTATTCTCTTGGTCGCCCAGGCGTAGCGACCGCTGAGTTGGGGGGTGTGTGGTGGCGTTTCTTGGGGTGGGGTCCCGCTGTTGCCGGGATACACCCAAGCCGATTTTTTTTCTATCTCCCGAGCGATCTCGGGAGATAAAGCCGCATGGACGCCTCCTTCCACCACCGCCGTGCAACCACCCGCGACGCTGCCCCCGCTGCACCGCCTCCACCGTCGCTATCATGAGTACCCGCCGCGGCGCGGTTCCCGTCTGCGCTCGCTGCCGATGGTGTCTTCGTTGCCGCTGTCGCTGTTGTTGCTTGCCGCCGCTCCCGCCGCGAATTGATCGTTTGTTGGAGTTGCCGCGCGTTACTGTGCGGCTCCGTCTGCGCCTATTGCCGCGCGTTCTATTGCGTCCGAAAAGGTCGTTACTGTGTACGTCATTGAAAGGGACAGCTCCGGCTGCACGTGATTATTATGGCCGCCTCTGTGCGTTTGCATCGATGCTATCAATGATGCGCGCTACTGCCGCCCCACGAGGAGCACTGTCAACGCTGAGGAGCGCGTCAAGCGAGACGGAAACGCCAGGCAGTTCGTTCGTTTACTCAGTGTAATTTTCAACAATCAAGACATCGCACGAATAGCAATCGGGGCGGGGTACACCACTAGTTAGAACGTTGGTTCTGCGCCTTCAACACGCTCTATATTTTCGGAGCCAGGCAAGCAGAAGAAGTACCGTCCTGCGGAGTTTGACGACATACTTCGATGCCACGAAGGATACCGCGTATGAATGCCGACGGAACACGAAGGGCGTCAGAGTAGAGCTGTAAGAGGCCGACGTCAACATCGACCTTTTTGTGAATGATATCGGAAAGAAGTTCTTCGAACTCATCCAGACGCGAAGACGGCGAAGGTTGATAGTTGTGGTCGTAGTCCATATCGTTCGAATCATCGTCGGCGATGCTGGTGGAATCAGACGGGGGGGCCTCTTCAGCTTCGTATTCTATAACAGTAGATTGCAAACGAGGGACGTCAGACTGATCGGTATCGTCGTCCGTGAGCTCGCGAATATAGTTGACGACGTCGGTCATGATGGATTGACGGAGATGCTGGAGCTCGGACGACGAGATCCGTTCGGACACGAAGGCGCAAGGAACAATACTTATGATGTAGAACATTCTAAATCTCCCACTGGATTATCAGAAATGACTCATTACTGGAATTTTGTGAAGGTCATATTCCGAGGTGAGCTGGAAGATGTCCTTCCACTTGACATGCTAGTATTTCGTGGAAGTTAAGCTAGCTCATTCCGACGCAAGTCAACATGATGGAAAAGGGTGGAAAAGGAACCTCTTGGATATCTACCACGCCAGCAAAACCATAACCAATGACGAACAAACATAACGAAGTAACGTACAAGGCCATCACAGCACAATATCTGATATGGTGAACAAACTTAGGGTTTTCTAGTTCAAGATAGTATGAAGCAGCCGCCTGCAGAAGCACATGCAGCATCTAGGTTTTCCATATAAACCCCCGAGTCCGAGCACTCACAACGCCACTCGGTTCGGGTAGACCACTTCCCCCCTTGACGACCCCCCCCATCCTTGCCTCTCTCACCTTTCTCCCTCCCTTTCCGTCGTCACCAACCTTCTTTCCTTTGGCACTCCCATCTTCCCTCAGCGCAGTCTGCGGCTCCCTGCCACCAACCCTTCCCCCTACATTTCCTTATTCCAGGCGGCCCGGTCTCCCGCCGCTCCCTACATAGTCGCCTTGTGCTGCCCTCCATTGGGCTCGTCCGCACATTGCGATCATATCTACATCCCCGCTCCCCCGGACGGACGTGAGCAGTGGTACGCATTGCGCGGGTTCCCTTCCTGTCGTCACCTCGCCTGGTTACTAGGTTTATGGTGGTATCGACGACAGGATCGAACGCCTTAGCCCTGCCCATTCTACCGTTCCGCCGACAGCCTTGGTGTGTTGGTCTGTTGGCACTGCATTCTGTCGTTGTGTTGGCATTCGGCATCGAACGCCGAACCACACTCTCGTTTAATTACTCTCCCCGCTTCCTGCTAGCGGAGAGTTTCTGCTATCTTGGGGTTATCTTGTCTGCTCCTGCAGGCATCTGAGCTACGTTAACTTGTTGCCCCTTTTGGGCTGGTACTCTCGAGCATTTATTGTGTCGCTCTCCTTGGGTTTGTCACCACCCGCGCTGTTTCCCCCAAAAATGGCGTCCACAATAATATCTGTTGAATACAGTACATGTGCGCTGTCGCATCAGCGTCGCAAATGCGTTCATCCCGGCATACAGCAATGCAAATTGTTGTCGTTTGCAAATGCAGTTCGACGTGGTAACTGTGATCCTGTCACCGAGTGTAACTCTGTTTGCAATACACAGGCGACAGAGCGGTCTTTGTCGAAGACAAGCACTACTTCTATCATTGTAGTATTTTATTTGCCAGGTCAGCATACAAACTGATCCTGACAATGGGCCACTATAAAAGCTTCCCTAGTGAAGGGAAGCAACCGGGATGAGGACAATATCATCCGGTGTGCCCTTCCTCTTCCCTACTTTTCGCCGAACGCCAGTTTTCTCCGCACTGTAGATCAATATCTAATACTAATCAACAATATCGTACACAGTTTCAGCGGCCATTGTGATGTGAAAGCTGAATACAGAGAGTTCGTTGTCCCAATTCCACACCACAAGAAAGATGAGAAGGAAAGCGATGCGGATAAAACTGCGCAATGCCCCTGCGGCACTACACAAGTCTATCCCGTACTCAGATTGATTGCTCTCCACGAAGCGATAACCTTGTGCGTACGCCTCAAATGCGTCTATAGGGGCCACTGTCTTCCAATACTCCCGAAGTAGGAGCTTTGCGACCAGCCAAGTAAGACCTTGACCGTCCCTCAGATTTTCTCCGAGAGTGTTCCTTGGTCATAAACCAAATATGGCCGCAGTCCTTCCTCTTCAGCAGTTACTCTGATATCTCCAAGTTCTTGTTCCTTCTGAATCATGCTCACTGTAGCATGAAACAAACGCGACGCACACGCACATTTACCTCCATTCTTCTCTTCTGTGTTCACATCTCATGCGCACAGAACTCAGCGCCACACTGTGACCCACCGCCGCCACAGAAATAATATCATTCGCCGCAGTTCCTGTTCGACGTCAATATCACAGTCGTCCGCAACCCCGACTGCTCCGCCAGCATCAAAGAGCGAAATCCGCTCCGCTACAACACAGGCCGCGATGCGTCGCCGCTCATCCCGCTCATTGGTGGACAGCAGGTAGCTCAAGACGTGGTTGGCATGCGCAAGAACGTTACGGTCTTCAACGCCAATCGTCTGGAGTCTGAAGCGGGGGAGAACGAAGCACGTGTGACGCTTCGTACTCTTCTGCCCGCTAAGCCTGTCCTGTTCACCGTACGATGCATTCTGGACGCTGTTGCGACGCAGTTTACCAATGCCTAAAACGGGCGTCATGCTGTTCTATCCGGTGAAGCTACTCCGAACGTTATACGCTGAAGAACGGGCTCCTGGGACCATTCGTTCGACAGATTGGGAGTGTCGTTCTCCACTGCCAAAAGCAACGCGTCGCTGGTCGTTGAGACAGCGCCAGATGGTCGCGTCCTGCCCTCTTAGAGCGAAAATGCTATCGACATCGAATGGGAAGATATGGCCACCACGGATACCTCCAATGACGTTCTCATCGTTGAGAGAGGTACGCCACCATGTCCGCAGCGCCTTCGATGCTTCCCGGCGTCTGGAAGCCTGTCGGATGTATGCGATAAAAACGTCCGCTTCCGCTCCGTCCGGGTGCCGTTCTGCTAGAGGAAGCGAGTAAGTAAAAGTGCGACGAACAAATTACAAGAGTCCAATTAAAAGGTTTGAATTGCGGGTATGGAGCAAGCCATGTATCCACGGATGCAACGTGGCGGGTGGAAGAACCTTTGCCCCATGCGTCCAACGTTCTCGTCCTTCTGGGGTCGGCTCCAACCCAACTCCTTCCGACAGCGCCTCGAACCGCCGTCCACAGCATCCCAGCGACCGTCAACAACCCTTCCTCCCGCAGCCGCAGTACGCCGGGGGCATAGCGTGCCGTCGCTTGATCGTGTATGTCTACGACGTCGCTGCAACACCCCGCCGCATCACGTCTTGCGCGAACGCCCACAGCCCTGCCACCCGACGTTCACCATCGCCTCGCCGCCACCCACCGGCGTCTTCGACCACATCGCGGGCGAAAGCTACCCTGGCTGGCATGAACGGCGCCAGTGGCGGCCTGAAACAGTGTGCGTCAGATCGATGCGTCGGAGGGTGTTTGCGGATGCGGATGCGGATGCGGATGCGGGATGGCTGACCAGCTCACGTTGTGCGTTTGTCCCTGCAACTCTCCCACCTGCAACTCTCCCAACCCATCTTGACACACGGGCACATACTTTCCGAAACTCAGCGTTCAGATTTCTCGATGATGCACGCACTGCCTGTCAAACGAGCCACTGGCAGCGGCGACAAGGGCGTGTTCGATTTGTTCGTGAAGTGAAAGCAGCGTCCGTTCTTGGCGAGCCGCAGTATGATCGCCACAACGTACATAGAGACGCCGCCGCTATCGCGATGGTGGCGAGCGGCGGGGAAGAAGGGATGCGCTGACGATCGACGTCGTGGTCATGATAGCAATCGTTGGTTATCCTTAAGATACCACCATTTGCTCGTGGGAAAAAAGACACATCTCCAGAACATTGCGAAAATGCGCCAACGTCGACGCTGCACGAAGGACAACGTGTCCCCCTGAAACACCGATAAATGTCCCATTTCCTAATTTTCGTTCAATTGCTTTTGTTTTTGTAGTGTACAACGTCAGGTTACCGGCAGTATCTACCTCGCAGGCGTAGAAGGATACCGACGATGCCGACGATACCGCCGGCACCATGGTAGCGCCTCCTACTTGCCAAGGGCAACCGCTCTATTGGGGTTGACAATATGCGTGGGCTACGTGGACACTACGCGTGAAAACAGAAATACGGGCTGCAGCCCGAAGGCGAAAGATTTTCGTTTGTCATTCGCACTCTGGGCAATGTGGCAGCCTGTACACGTGTCGAGGCGAGAAGAAGCATTTTCGGCTTTTATTCTTCAAAAGCTTTCACGTTCCCTCAAATCCTGGACATAAATACCTGCGCCGAAGAGGTTTGTAGAGAAACAATAATGTATCGGTTTTAAGCTAATATCAACATTTTTATCATCAAATGACCACCACGAGAAACGACGACAACAACTCGAAAACAAAAACTGCCCACGTATCTATTGCTCTAGAGGCCCAGAGAAACTGGTCTCACTCTCGTTCGGAGAAGTTTTCTCCGGATAAAAGTGAGCAAGTAGCGTATCGCGAACCGCATAGATACGACTGCTTCCCCTCCAATTCGGATTACTCGCTTCATCGCAGGTCTCAATTACTATTTTTGACGCGAACTCGCTCAAAACCCTATCACTCGGCATTCGAAAGCCATCCAAAATGTTTTGTACTTCACGCTCACTTGCTCGAATCGCTTCCTTTGGAATCTGGGAGAAAAGAGCAAGTTGTTGAGCGGACCTGCTCCTGTTCTCGGGTTCTAATTCTTTCAGAGACAAGGAAAGACTGACTGTGAAGTAAAAACTTGCCGTCGTGGTACCAAAATTATATCGAAAGTTAGAGTCTTGAGTCATAATGTAAACGTAGTACAAGGCCTGAAGGAAGGTAGCCTTCTTGATCCAACGCAGATTGTGTATATAGGATATGCAACTGCTGTCGTAGGGCGTTCCATAATTTCTTCCATGCAGTTCTACTAGAACTTCATTGTAGTTCTCCATAAAAGCGAAGAAATCTGAAGGAGGGAGATGCATAAGAAGAGAGGGATTAAATACTCCTCTAAGATTGCTCATGATTCCGTTGAAGAAGTCAAGTTGGGAGTACCTAATTTCTAAAGAATTGTCTTCTTTAAGGAAATATCTGCGCAAATTCCATATATGTTGCATTTCGTGCCAGAGAAATTCGTCATAAACAATGCAACATTTTTATGTGGTTCTGTTGTATAATTTCAGCAGCTCTATTGAGCATGCGCGCAAATGCGCGTGTACATTTGCGCATTTGCTCTGCTACTGTGTACTCGCGTACAGTGCACTGTATTTAACGCTTTAGTGATAGTCTTGCGTGAGAAACGTATTGCGTGTCTACGCGCTGACGCAAGTTTCTGTCGTGAGATAGCAATCACTTGTTGACTCAGCTGACAACTGAGTCAACAAGGGGCAAACATAAAAGCTCCCCACTTCGTGGGGACAACCCGAAAAAGATGAAGGCAAGATCTGACGGGTGTGCCCTCTACGATCCTGCGTGAGTCGTTCGCTGCGCGATTCAGCGGTGTCCAACACTAAACAACAAAGCGCTTTGATCTATCGAAAGAGCAACAGTGTGAGACATTGCAAACTTCGTGCAACGAACCATGGCTACCTCAAACTACGGAGTCGTTTCTGTCATTCAGCCGCCACTTCTCAAGACAGTAGACCAGCCGTCTCTGATCAAATTTGAGACCGAGTACGCTGCGTACCGCACCAAGGTAGACGACGTGAACAAGGATCGCGATGTTGCTTCCAAACTCTCTCTTGCCTCTATCAAGGACTGCGTAGACGCCCCAACACTTCACGCTCTCTGCATTATGGGAGAAATTGAAGGGGCAACTACTGTGGAGGAAGCCACTGATGACATGGTCAAGTCTTGGTTCGACAAGGCATCTCTTTCGACCCCGAAAGACCTTTCAGAGCGCATCGATTCTACGCTTCGTTCTGTTTCTTTCAAACCTAACAAAGAGGATCCCGCTGGGGGTGTCGCTAATTTCATTATTGAAGTTATCACGGCCTTGGATCGGAACAACGCTTCGGAGGTTTTGAAGGACGCCGACATGGCAAAGAAGTTTATTGATCGCCTTGTCAACAAGTTCAAACCTGACGTGCTTCAGGAGCGTATCAAGATGTTGCGAAGAGGTTGGAAGAAGGACCAGCTGGCCAACATCAAGCTCTTCAAAGATGAAGTCTCGAACATTGCACTCGAAATTTCTCTGACTGAGGCCGCCCTCTCCCGCCTTAACTTTTCGAAATCCCGTAGCCTACCTAACAACGCGCGTGGTGACAGGGTTGAGAAAAAATCATCTGGCGCTGACAGTAGGCATTCCGGCCAAACTACCAAACAGACCCAGCATTCCGGCAAGCGAAAGCAGACTGAGTGGAGCCAACCTTGTCTAAACGAAGACTGCGACGGCATTCATCGTCTCAAGGACTGCCCAAACACTTCGACGGATCGGAAGAAAGAAATCTTCGAGAAGCATTACGGAAAGAAGGAGACAAAAAGAGCAAAGACCATGAAGCAGTCAACTTCAATGGTCACTGCCGCTCCTAGCAAGTCTTCCGGACGCTTCCGTGTGGCTATCGAGAATGCAGTGTTTGAAACTCTACTTGGGGACTCTGGCGCGGACTTCAGCGCAATCGACGAAACCCTGTTTACCAAGGTAACAAACGCTGTGCAGGGTCTCTCTTTACGGACGTTGCGGAACCCCGTCGCACTTGCTGGAGCTTTCCAAACCGATGGAGATACTTCCGTTTTCGCCTCACGAACTGTCGTGCTGACAATCACGATATATCTCCCTGGTACTAACATCCCAGTTCGAGTACGTGGTGTCGAGTTTTACGTTGTCGATCAACCGATGGATGAGATCCTTCTGGGGCGCCCATTCTTGAATTCGATTGGGTTCAACCTCCAAGATCACCTCATTCGCATTAGAGAGGACATTCACAACCAGGACGTCAACGATCTCAACCCAGCACAGTTCAAATTTGCTCCCGCAAAGTATCAAGGTCTGTCCTACACGGACTCGGATGACGACCCGATAGAGTTGCCCGAATGTTTGGCGGCGGGCATCGGAGCCGACAGCAAGGAGTCTATCGACAACGCGTTCGAGCGGATCGTGAACGAAGCTCGCAGCAACGGCATGTCACAGGAAGGTATTGAGCGAGTGTCCTCACTCCTCGAAGATTTCCGCGACGTTTTCCGCATCAAGCTGGGGCAAGATCCACCAGTCGACGTTCCACCTCTCCAAATCACACCCGTCGAGAACTCGAAACCATATAGGTCTTCTCAACGACGTTATGCTCCCCAACAGAGGGACTTTATCGTGCAGACCATTCGAGAACTCGAGGCTATAGGAGCCATCTACAAGAATCCATCGGCTCGGTGGGCTTCGCCGGCCCTCGCCGTTCCGAAACCAGGTTCATCGAAGCTTCGCTTCACAGTAGACCTCCGCGGACCAAACGCACGCACAGTGCCAGTCCAATCGGCCATGCCACACCTCGAATCCAAGTTCCAGGACGTGGCAGGAAGCACTTGATTTGCAAATGTCGACCTCGCTCATGGGTACTGGCAAGTCCCATTGGCACCGCAATCACAGGAAATGATGTCCATACAGACACCAATCGGAATTTACTCTTCCAAACGCCTACTCCAAGGCGGGAGTGACTCCGGTAATCACTTTCAAGCGGTACTTGCACACAAATTCGAAGGTCGGGTCGACAAATTCCTACAGTGGATCGATGACTTCCTCTTCTACGCCAAGACAGAAAGGGAGTTACTGGACAACCTTGAGTCATTCCTACTGGTCTGCAAAGAGATCGGACTCAAGGTACACGCCGAGAAAACGACATTTTTCGCACGCGAAGTTCAATTTTGCGGACGCACTGTAACAGCAGAAGGAGTTCAGTATCATCCTCGACACTACGACGCACTCGTCTCGATGAGAACTCCGACTCTGGCCAGTGAGCTGCAACAATTCGTTTGCGCTACCAACTGGATGAGGAACAGTATTCCAGCATACTCCGAACGAATTGCCCCGCTGCATCAACTACTTGAAGAATGCTGTTCAAAAGTAGGCAGGCGAACCAAACGGCCCTTCGCAACCTCTCCCTCGGCAACCTATGGGGCGCCAAGCATGAATCCGCTTTCACGGATATCAAGCAACAACTAGCTGCATCAGTCGAACTCGCTCATCCAAAGAGTGATCATCAGCTTTGCCTTTTCACTGATGCGTCCGAGACACACTGGGCTGCCGTACTGACCCAAGTACCGAACGAAGACCGACGCAAACCTTTCGCCGAACAGAAGCATGAGCTTCTCTGTTTTCTTTCTGGTAGCTTTTCGGGATCAGCAGCCAACTGGTCCGTGCCAGAGAAGGAAGGCTACTCTATCGTAGAGGCCATGTGCCGACTCGATTATCTTGTGTATGGACGAGAGGTGAACATCTTCACAGACCACGCCAACCTCGTGTATCTGTATGACCCGTACGGAAGGAATCCTGGTATCTCGAAGCATACAGCAAGTAAGCTGATGAGATGGGCTCTGAAGCTCAGCGCTTTTCGCTACGTTGTGGAGCACTTTCCGGGCGAGGAGAACGTTTGGGCCGACATGCTAACTCGATGGGCTGTCAACCCTGCACGGGAAGTCAGAGCAGCAGCGCTTCTCAGGGCGAAAGCTCTCATGGTCGCTCCGATTGACCCTGGCTCGGATACAAAATTAGACTGGCCCTCACTGAAGGAGATCAAAGAAGAGCAGTCATCAGCGTCGGAGACACAACCGCGTGGGTTCAAAGACGGCCCCGACGGCGTTCGGAATGATCGAGGTGTCATGTGGATACCAGGGGACAGCAGCCTAATGAAGCTCAGGGTAATTGTTGCGGCCCACACCGGGCACGGTGGCCACAGAAGTGCAAACGTGACACTCGCTACCACGAAAGCATACTTTTATTGGAAAGATATGGACAAGGACTTGAAGTCTTTCGTCAGCACCTGTCTGCACTGTCTCTCCACCGATTCGGCGAAGTCCATCCCACGTCCACTTGGCCATGCCCTACACGCTGACCGCCCAAATAAGCTTCTTCATTTCGATTTCTGTTACATTTCTCCTGCAGAAAACGATTTTCTTTATGTACTTGTGCTCAAGGACGACCACAGTGGGTATGTGTGGTTGTTGCCGACTACGGAAACTACTGCTGAAGTCGTCGCAGAAAGTCTTATCAAGTGGTTTGCAGCGTTCGGTGTAGTGCAACAGTGGGTCTCCGACCGCGGCTCGCATTTCAAGAATGAAGTCGTAAGGATTCTCCGCGAACGCACCAAGTCTGCTCATCATTTCACTCTCGCGTACTGTCCTTGGTCGAACGGAACCGTCGAAGTAGTATGTCGAGAGCTTCTTCGAGCCACCCGCGCCTTACTCTCGGAGTACCAACTGCCGCACAGCTGCTGGCCAAGCATAATGCCAGTCGTTCAGTCTGTGCTCAACAATTCTCTACTTGCACGTCTGGGCGATCGTTGTCCTCTAACGGTGTTCACTGGACACGAGCAGGACACACCACTTGCTGCTATCACACGCAAAGTAGGCGATGAGACGAAAGTCTTTGACCTAGCCGAAATCAGGGACGCACAGTTGCGAAACATCGAAGATGTACAGAGCGCTCTTGAATGCATGCACAAAGACGTGGCCTTGCGCGCCTCAAAGAAGCGGCGGCAGGCAGTAGAGTCTCATAATCGGAAGACAAATGTGCGTCCGATCAACTTTACTGTCGGAGATTTTGTACTGAGAGGTGTTTTGCAGCGCGAGCGCACGCGCAAACCATCTCTGAAATGGATGGGGCCATACCGTGTTTTAGAATGCCGCTCGGAATACATTTTCCTGATTGAAGATTTGTTGGACGGCTCGAAGCAAGAAGTGCATGGCCGCAGGTTGAAGATGTTTCGTAACAAGGACTTTCAGGTCCCGGAAGAGCTACGAAATTATTTGTCCTATCAGCAAGGAGAGTTGCTTGTGATCGACCGCTTCGATGATATTCGCCGCAAGCAGGAACGCATCGAGCTTCAGGTGAAATGGCGCGGATTCTCTTCGGAAGAGATGGACTGGGTCAGCCTTGAATCCTTGCAACAAGACGTCCCTACGTTGATTCAGGAATACTTGGAGGACGTGAGGAAGTCGGGTACTCAGCGCCAACGCAATCTCGCTGCTTCTCTCTGAGTAATCTTCTACGGTTTGCACCTAGAACATTACGGGGCGCTGTTGTATGATTTCAGCAGCTCTATTGAGCATGCGCGCAAATGCGCGTGTACATTTGCGCATTTGCTCTGCTACTGTGTACTCGCGTACAGTGCACTGTATTTAACGCTTTAGTGATAGTCTTGCGTGAGAAACGTATTGCGTGTCTACGCGCTGACGCAAGTTTCTGTCGTGAGATAGCAATCACTTGTTGACTCAGCTGACAACTGAGTCAACAAGGGGCAAACATAAAAGCTCCCCACTTCGTGGGGACAACCCGAAAAAGATGAAGGCAAGATCTGACGGGTGTGCCCTCTACGATCCTGCGTGAGTCGTTCGCTGCGCGATTCAGCGGTGTCCAACACTTAACAACAGGTTCACAGCAGTTCAAATCATAAAACGATGCCGAATGGTTCTGGTCTGTTCAATTTTATATGACTCTCATGACCTTCGGTTTGATGTTTGAAGATCATAATATTGAAAGAAAAAGTAAGGAAAAATATCAATTTCGTGTTTGGGGCTGTTTCCCAAATTTTATGGAAGTTGTATATCATATTTCCCGATTTTAATTTCTTTCTTCAAAATTCTTGAATTGACATTTTTTTGATTTTCGAAACCAAATTTTCATAAATCCCAAGTCAGATCCATGGAATAGCCGTATTTTCTAGACAAGAATTGTCGGAAAGAACAAATAATGCTCAGATTGCAAGCTATTAATAATAAAGGCGTTGTGAGATACAGTCTGACAGTCACTGAGCTCTTAGTACCATATACCAAAAGAGCAATGAACTCTCATATCATCTTCCCGGCTTGGAATTATCAAAGTTCCGTGTTCTACTTCGCAGAAGAAGTTGAATACGAAGGACGCCTTCCGTTCTGTTTTGAGAACTCAGACTCCTTCGAAAGAAGCCCAGAAATAGATATGTATACCTTACCATTTATAAATTTCCATCGAGGCTTAAACCAGTTGGAAAATTTGCGATGGTCTCCATATATGAATGCGAGGGCGATTGAAATTTCTTTCAAGCAGCTGAGGGAACGAAAGTTTATGCTGGAAATGAATGACCCCAATTGCCATGCAACTTCATTCATTGTAAGGACAAAGGATGCTAAACTAAAAATGCCTGATGTCATGCATATGGGTTTGAGGGAAGCGAAGAGGCGTGGATTGAATTTAAGAAATGTTTATCTGCGTTCCGTGGTTGGAAGTGGGGGGAAGCAACGTTCAACCTCGATGTAGGAGTTGTAGTACTGGTTGGTGGAGCGGACATGATCATGGTGACAACGGTTGTGGGCAGGATGATTAGATAAACTATCTCTTAAAGAGAGTTTTCATTTTCGTACTTGAGCATATTGAACAGCAGACAAACAGGTGGGGACACATCTCTGAGAATTCGAATAACAAAGTATCATAATCGCAAATCAGTTCGATGGGTCCAAACACAAGCCGTAGTTGTATGCCACACTGATGAGATACGTAATGGGCGCCTCAATCCATCCGTGCAAATACTCTCTAGTGTACAGCTCAAAATTTCCAGGATAATGTCTTTCGACACATGCGTTATCGCGAAGAAAATACAGCCCATCAATCGTAGTATTGAGTGCAGTGATAAAGTTGTCCTTCGTAGGCCCTTGAACTCTTGACAGAGTCTTTCGTCTGGCCTGCTCTCTTTCACAATACCCTTGATCAGCGTCTTGAGGAAGCTCAAGAGACGGAAGTTCGATTAACAACGGTGCCCACCTTCCGGGTCGGAATATGTACTCCTGGTAACAGTAGGCACCAATGAGTTGCTTGGGCCTGAAGCGAATTTCGGTGTCAGTGACTGAAATGGAGCTGGTTGAAAAAGGGCCGCAATAGATGTCCCATGATTCCGAGCGACCAAACACTGCTGATGGAAATGGTAGGTTGGGTGGGCATTGGGAAGCTGCGACGGCGCATGCCAAAAGAAGAGAACTGAAGATTTTTTGCATCATGTTGAGATACGAATGCTGAAGAACGGCGTGTGGGATCAGAAGGGGTAGGACGATCAGTGTGCTGAGGGTGAGAGCGAGTTGAGACTTGCGTTTTATAGCAAACGCAGATGCATAATCAGAAGAGAGAGTGTCAGAAGTGTTTCTGAGAACAACATGTTCGTCGATTATGACGAGTTCCAATCTTATTTATCTTTGTGATGCTCAGTATGAATATCTCGCGGTGAGGTGCGAACACTTGATTACCTGGAAGGTCTCCACGGAGCACAGGGAGTAAGGCAGTGAGAGAGAAGTTTTTTCGCTGGGGTTTAGTGAAGCAATCGACAATCAGGGCATTGAATTGTCGAAGACAGAAACGCATCATCTGTTCAAACATGTTGAAGGTACGAGTCATTTGTTGACACGAAAACGGAATACGCGTTGACCAGGATTATGCCGGTCAGGTAGAATGCTGATGCACATAAAGTTTTGTCTCTTGCCAGCTAAAGTGCAACGGGGATCGAATGTTCTTGGGAATGACTTGATGAAGGGGATCGGATGGCGAGTGCAGTGCTCTGATTTTGATCGCCGTCCAACGATGCATGAACGAGCCAAGAACAACACGATTTGTGACACTCAGACGAACGAAACGATTACCTGTCCACCCCGTACAGGTGTTCGAGAATTTAAGAAATTATACGTACCTTTGAAAATTATTTAAATTCAACAAGTTTGCTAAACACGTCTGACAGGGGTTGGGCATGTTGTTCGTAGTGGACACGTCGATGACGAGGAGCTCAACAAGCACTCCAGCATTTCGGTACGCACGTTACTGACGTGGACGACAAGCTGCAACAATGTCTCGTTAGGTCATCGCCACTAATCGACATGGCCACAACGCCGAAAGCCGGATCTAACCGCCTGTTGATCGCGTCCAGGTCGCGACTACACGACAGCACGCGCCGCAGGTCGACGCGTTCTTGGGGCAAATTGAGCAGCACGACAGGCGTTGACATCGATCTATCATCGAGAATCCTAAGTCCAGCTGAGCAAGCACACCGACAGAAATGTCGGCACGCTCTGCCCGAACACAGGCAACACCTTGGCTTCGCTTGAGACAGCTGCGATTTTTATGCGATGCGCCTAGAGTAATGGAAGGCAAACGGTAGGGCAAAGGGAGAGTCCATTATTAGAAC
Organism: Gracilaria domingensis; assembly: GCA_022539475.1. Classification (NCBI taxonomy): domain Eukaryota; phylum Rhodophyta; class Florideophyceae; order Gracilariales; family Gracilariaceae; genus Gracilaria; species Gracilaria domingensis. Next base: position 175,287 of record VCMS01000020.1, read on the forward strand.
TCGGCTGTTTCGTATGACTATGATGATTTTTGATTTCGGAAGCAGAAAGCCTTCCTTAGAGCGACAAAGAGCAGCAGCCGTTGTTTTATGGTGCTTCCACGCAATGAGTGTGACGTACACGGTTTTGCAAGACCGAGTCCACCGCATGGTATTTCTTGATACCGTAACGATAAGATATGGCACATGATGCCGGAGTACAGGGCTCTAAAGATTGTGTTTTATAATCGTTTTAATCCTCATCCGTTTCTTAATTTTATTATGAGTATTGATGTAGTTGATGTTTGTATTAAAGAGCCAAAACCTTTCAGTAAGGAATGGTTTTCTGATAAGTTTCAAGCAGCTGGACTTCGTTATGAGATTGGAATTGCATTGGCTACAGATGAGATCGTATGGATAAACGGTCAATTTTCGTGTGAAACACATACTGACCAATCTATATTTACGTCTAAATTGAACAATATGTTGCTCGAAAAGAAATTTCTTTTGATTGATAATGGGTATCAATTCTCTACATGCTTAACAACAAATAATGTATGTGATTCTCTGACAGAAATTTACTGTCAATATAGAGCACGGCATAAAAAATTATACTCTCGGATGAAGCAATTTTTGTGCTTGCAACATCGCTTTTGCCGCAACAAAAGTGTAGACCAAAACTCCAGAGATGGGATAGTCTCTCAAGACATTCGAGTCCTTGCCCTCTAGACGAGGTGAACTCAGTCGGCAGCCCTCCGAACGCTGATATTGCAAGTGTAAGACCGCCCATGGTACAGAATATACCTACAGAGATTGATATTTGAATGGACCTGACCGAGAAATACGGCAAAAAGCGACGAAATGGTCGGAAAAAAAATTACCGTTTAGCGGTGTAAGCCCTAGACAAAAGGGGGAAAAGAGATGAATCCCGCGGGGGGACGTGCGGCAAGCGGCAACACACCCGGCACCGAGAGAGTACGATGTGTATTACGTCCACGCTGCAAAACTCTATACAGAGACGGAAACGCTACTAATTGTGGTGAAAGCAGTACATATTCAGAATAACAGAGACAGAAAGTCCGAAGACACGGAATAAATAAGCCCGAGGGCAAGGCCACAATGGACAGTATTGCCTAAGTGATCCCGACCGATGAAGCCAACTCGTACCGAACGCGGTGACCCTTTGGCCGGATTTGTACACTTCGCGCAGGCGAGCTAGTTCAGAGCCGAACTCGTTTACCCTTTGCTGAAGGAGGAGGTGACCGGGAGGTCACCTCTTATATCGTAACTGATAAATTAGTTGAACTAAATTGAATATAATCTAGTGCACACCTAAGCAGGTTCATTCGCGTGGTGCACGTGACAACCCGCGGCAGCGGCCAGTAAAATATCCGACAATCATAACAAGACATGTTTGAACACACCCATTCCTACACACGCGTACAGACGACCAATACGCACCTGCACCACGTCATGACCGACCCTTCAAGGTCCCATACCTCAATATTGCCAAAAAGTATCTCATCCGTGGGCCACTACTAATAACGTCCGAGTTCCCGGAATCATCCTTACCAAGGGTTTATGAAAAAGATCCCCGTGTACCGCGCCAGCACGTTTTGCTCTACATATCCGCCTCCTTAGCGAGGAAAACATCTGGTTCGCAAGCAAAGGCTCATCAGCGAGCTACTTTATAACCGCGGCCTACTATGGGCATATTCGAGATTCCGGTTTCTCGTTAAAACGATACACAGGCGCAAGCGCACTCAACATCTCTGCACTCAGACGCTTTACTACTTGCAATTACCTCTGCGATCGACAATTCGATGAATCCTCACCAGGACGACAAGCAGCATTCCCCTCCCGGGGCTCCGAACGTTTCGGGTCTCGCCATTCCTGCAACAGGCCATCTCGGCGGTTTTGCTTCCGCTCCTCTGCCTCCGAGTCAACACCACACGACTATACCGAACTCGGTTGACATCGCGCTTCGGAATTCTGCTCGTAGTGCTGTCGAAAATTGACAGCAGGAGAAATCATCGAAAAGGTGGCCTGAAAGAAATTTGGTTTACAGAGTGAATAAACGTTGCTTTGAACGGAAAGAATAAGTAGCAATTGAGCTATTGTACCTACAACTGAGAGAGATTGTGTGTTGTATCTGAAAAGGATATTCAGAATGGTTGTTGAGATGTCCATGGTTGCTGTAGATTGATAGGGCACGCTTTGCAAAGCGTGCCCTATCAATCCGCTCGGTACCTGGTTGTTGTTTTAGTATCATGTGACAGATGGCTAGTGATAATATTATTCCGGAAATTATAACTGATAACCCAATATCATGGCAGTATCTAGAACGCATAACGTCCAATCCAGCTGCAACAAATTTTGCAAAACCCAATGGCGGTTGCAATCCTTTTTTTCTTTACACATCTAATTGTAATCTTCTTCCTCTTTTCCGAACTTGATTGTAATCTTTCTCCCTTTTCTCCATCGCCACAGCAAATCCACATCGGCCTTTCCCGATCAATGCGAAGGGAAACGATATGGATTTGCTGTATCCAATGCATCTCGATTGCGAGCTGCCTTCCTCTTTTCCATCGCGAAAGCCACGCAGCCTTCGGCTGCGGCGGGCATTGGGGCTGGCGCACGGAGCTGGCCGCATCAGCACACACGTGTGCACGTCGCAAGCGTCGTGACCAAAATATCTGTCGCGCGCCGTGTGCTGCCAAATCGTTTTCCCGTTGCGTGGCTCCTGCCCGTCGCCGGGGTGGTGAATCATCTCATCATGATGACGAAAGTTATCTGCCGCCACCTCCGGCAGTGGTGGGCGGCGGCCTCACGTCAGTGCTTGCCCTCCTGCTCACGTTCAAGAAGCTGCTACTTGTAGCGGTAGCATTACAGTAGACCCGCCGCCGGCGTATCATATACCCGGTGCACCTACGGCCGGTACCCCCCTCCTGGATAAACCAACTCTTATCTCATACATCCCAATCCTATATGGTAGCATCGATCCTGGCAAACGTCCCTTGCCTTAGTCGCTGTTGTTTATAGGTTCGAGAAACCTCACCTATAGACAGATTAACGTGTATTGCACGCATCTGTTTGCGTGATACTATTAATCGCAATGAGTCTGGATACCGCCTCCGAGGAGATCCAAACTCAAGTTCAAGAAATATGGAAGTTCTTCTGCCGTCCACAAGATCTACACGAAAATGATACCTGGCCATGTTATCTTGGATCACAAGTCAAAGAATATTTGAAGCCACCGACCATTCTAGACTGCGAACGAATCCCCGATTCACTCGCCGCCGCTCTTGACACCGATCTTCGCCTTTACTCTCGACCAATCGAGTGTGCAGAACATTTCGCATTTTATATGCAGGAGCTTCAGATTCGTGAGATGCACTCCTTTTGGCAAATGACTCTACATCGAATTTTGGTTCAGTATGCAGGTTGCGTTCGCCCACGCACAAGTGGAACCATGGTCAACTGCATTGTACGGAATATCGCCGGAATGGATTATCGTGATCCAAATGATGGAAGCACTGAAAGTCGTGACAGTGATCGCTCCAACAACGAGAAAGAGTGTGAAAGCCTGGATCTGAATGGTAGCATAAAAGTTATGACAACCATTTTTCCCTACTCCGACCCCATAGGTGGTGAGGAGGACACACCTTTGAAGCATAAAATGACACCAATATTGGAACAAATGGATGCATCGAAGATTCCTCCGGAGCACAGGGTCACCGTCTTGTTCACGTTATTAACCGGCAAAGCAAGAGATACTGCATCCAAAATCCGATCTGGTCATGAATCGATTGATACGTTTCTCGAAGAGCTCTATAAGCTAATTCTGTACGAGCCGAATATCCAGCAGAGAAAAATAAATCGTTGGCAATCCATCCACTTTGGATCCTTTAAAGCAGAACACCCTTCACTGCATGAATCCTCCTCAAGATGCATTGACCACATCTCGGCTCACAGCAAAGATCTCCCTCCGCATATGTGCAACTCCCTTACCGTGCTTCAGAAGATGAGGGAAGTGTTCTATAATGAGTCCTGGTGCCAATCAATATACGAGAAGTCCCTCCCAACCATGGATCCGGATTCATTCGCTGAGCTCATTAAAACGGCAGCGGCAAACCAAGATCGTAGATCTAAAACCGAGAATCACTCCAAGGGTACAAGCTCCTATACTACCTCAACAGCACCTCAGATCCCAATCAATGACTTAGCGAATCTTGTCGTTCACTTCTTTTCGAGGACTCCACCCCCTCCCCGAGTTAGAGGCCCATACCGATTTGACGGTAGATACCGTCAACGAAAGTTCAAGCGTGCACCCTACCCCATCCAACGCCACCATAAGAAGCAAACCCTATGGTTACCCCTGCGCAATTCCAATGGACGCAGAGCACCTCGCTGCTACTCCTGTCAACAGCCTGGGCACATTGCCCGTAATTGTCCCCAACGCCGTCGATCTTATGGGCGCCTTACCCATCTTAAGAACCTAGGCACAGGTGCTACAATGCTCATAGAGGCAATCGACACCGATCAACCTCCATCCGAGGACCTCGATGAAGTCGCCGCCTTTATCGCAGATCACGAAGAACAGCACGAGAACGACGATTCAGACGGCCATGAGCAGTTCGATACCTGAATAGCTTCCCTATTGGATCTCATCGATGGGCAAAATCAGTCCCCATCAGAGCCCTATGTAGGCTACACCATCAAGGAGTCCATATCCGAGCTCGAAAACGCATGGCGCGACCTGGAAATTCTCCACGTTTCACGACCCAACCACCGCCTCTTAATCGACACCGGAGCGCCAAAGAATATATGTAGCACAGAGTGGCTCGAACGCACAAACTGGAAATCGATCATAGAAATGGACCCACCGAACACCCTCAAACCTTTCCGCTTCGCGGGCACACCGGTTATGGCCACCAAAATCGTCTGTCTCATATCAACAGTCACAGACATTGATGGACACAATCACACACTCCGCCTCGTGGTTTTCGTTCTTCCGCCCTTACCAATACCATTCCTAGTCGGCTTACAGACTTCCAGATCGCACTATTTCGATGTCTGTCTCAGACCCGAGAACAACAGCTACCTAAAAATCAACAAATGGCACTCCAAGCACAACCTCGTCGTAGGTTCTCATGTCTGGCTGAGCGTAACCCCGGTCAATGGCGAAACAGACCCTACGTTCGATTGGTCGCCCATGATAACCGAGGCCACAGCGTCCCAGCCATCCGAGACAAACGTTATCGAATTGGATATCTCAAACCTCGGTCTGGACACCCACCTAACTTCCAACTCGACGGTCACTCCTCCATGGCAAAAAGACACTTGGAGGTCAAACATATCTCCCGAAAACATCGAACGTCTCCACCAGTCCCTGAGACACCCTTCGAAGTCTGCAATGCTAGAGCTTTTTCGCCGAATTCATTCAACTGGCAAGGTTCCCAAAGCCATCAAAGCACGCATCCAGGAAGTTGATAAGTCATGCAGACCATGCGTCGAGAACGCCGAGCTTCCCCGACTCCCAAAGTTCTCCTTCCCGCCCCCAGCTGCTCCAAATCTATCCGTGACACTTGACGTCATGAGCCACACCGTGCGCGGAGTTCATCATAAGATTCTGGTCATGCTCGACAGTGGCGACAACACCCTCCGTCTAAGCACCACTGAAAACAACTCAGCTCGCGCAGCATTCAACGCGTACTTCACTCGGTGGATATCCATCTTCGACGCTCCCGTGTTCACCATAGTCGATCGCGGCAGTAACCTCGCATGCCAAGAAATGAAAGACGCCCTTCGAACGTTCCAGTCGCAACTCTGCCCGATTCCTACCGAAGCACCCTGGTCCATTGGATCGAACGAACGATCTCACCGCTACATCCACAGAGTTATGGACAAACTCCTGGTAGTCCCAAACTACGAACCCGGCCCTAGGTTATCACTGCTGCTCGGTGAGGTGGAGATGTCGTGGAACTTCACCCAACACTCAACTAGGGAAATACCACACCTCAGCAGGTTTGGTACAATGCCACGAATACTTGGCGAAATGGAAACTCCCCCAGACCTGCAAGAGAGAATGGCCCTGATGCACCAGATTCGGAAGGAAACCAACCGTATTAGAGCTGAAGCCGTCCTGAGTCAGGCCCTCAGCTCCTTCCGCCGACATGTTCGTGACTACCTATCTCTCCAAGTTGGCCAGCAAGTCTGGTTTCACCGTAAACGGCACGGATGGCGCAAGGGAACAATTACCCAAATCAATCGTCTCGAAGTCATTGTCTCTCACGGCTCCCGAATATATCCAACACATGAGCGACGGGTGCGACCGTACTTCGGTGATGTCTCGCTACCTCCAGACGTCCTAGATCACGAGGAGGACGAGTTCCTCAGCCCCGGAGAGGAAGCGGACACCAGCCCACCCCAATCCAGCACCTCGACACCAGACCCGCAGTCAGCATCAAGCCCACAATTCGTCTACACCCCCAGCCTGCCGAAGCCGGAACACATCCCCACCACCATCGATGGCGACGAGAATCCGATCGAACTTCCGGGAAGCCCCGAACAAACTTGTTTCACCGAAGACCGTGAAAGTCCTACAATCATCCCCAACGATGTGTGGATAACGACACAACAGTTCATCAAGACAACCGACAGGCTATCACCTGACGACAAAATCAAGTTTGATGCCGACAAGTCCGAGGAGATCAAATTCTTGATGTCGAACACTGTTAAGTGCGTACCGCTCACAGAAATTCCAGGGGAATGCGAGATACAACCACTACGATGGATAGTATCTATCAAACGCAATCCGAACTCCGCAACCCACCCCGTACGCCACCGCGCCCGCCTAATCACCGGTTCACACATATCCTCATTTCGCCACACGCTCAGTGGGAACGCCCCTACAATATCAATCGCGAGCCTCCGAATCCTACTAGCAGTCACACCTACCTGGAACGCCCAGGCCACAACTCGTGAGGACGAAATGGTCGTCCTGATCAGGGATGTTACCAAAGCCTATTTGCAAAGCATGCCCTGCAAGAGGCTGCTCTTCTACCAACCCGCGGCCGAATTTTACCAAGAGTTCTCAAGCCATCGGGATATGGTATGGAAAGCGGTCACGCAGATGTACGGAGATGTAGAGGCTGGCAAATATTGGTACCATACATTTGTTCCATGGGTACTGAATAACATTCTCGACTACAACCAATGCCTCTCCGACCCATCTCTCCTTCTCAGCCCCACCCAAGCTGCAGCAACTGCGCTCTGCACTGATGACTGCTTGACGATCATGCCTCGAAAGCTCACTCACGTGGAAGCTAAAATCGCCAAACGATTTCCATCACGCCCGATTCAGAAGCTACCAACAGACTTCAAAGGCCTTGATATCTCATTTGAATCGAACGTCATTACCATTTCTCAGAAAGCTTATGCTGAGAAAATCGACTTGCAGGAGAACAAGCTCACCAAAGTGGAATTAGAACGGTCCATGACAGACGACGAAGTTTCACAGCTTCGATCCGACGCCGGAAAACTCGCTTGGCTAGCTACAGGATCTTCCCCGATCAGCGCTTTCCAGGCTAGCGTGGCCCTGCATCGACACGAGATCAAGGTGGCCCCCAAACTCCACGTACTTTTCGACACGAGAAACCATCTCGAAACCATCCGCAACGAGAACCTCGCACAGCTTCGATATGTTGTGCTAGACCCGGATACAGTGCATATCCGCGTCTACTCCGATGGATCATTCCAAAACCTCCGTCAGAAACATTCTCAGATCGGTTTTATTATTTGCCTCGCCGATGGAAACGATAACATAAACATCGTTCACTGGCACAGTTCTCGTGCACCACGTCGACCATGCTCTACAGAGCAGTCGCAATTAATGGCTCTTGATAAGGCATTTATAAGTCTCGAGAAGCTCAAAAGAACCATCATTGACCTCATCAAACGCTCCATTCCGACAGTCTCATATATTGACTGCGAAACACTATGGGCAAATCTCATGAATGAAACGGTCCCTACCATCCCAGAGATTTGCTACCGCGTCCGAGAACACATCACAAGGGAACTGGTCTACGTCGTCTGTCTGCTTCGAAGCGATCTCCATCCAGCGGATGGCACTACGAAGGCAAAACCCAACAAAGCACTAGAACGAATTGTACTATACAATCGTTGTATATCTCCAGCAAGGAAGGTGTTTATGTTCCAAGACTCTAGGTTTCGGCACTGTTCATTTATTCCAACTACTTCTGTTCCGATGCCTCAGGATGCCCTAATTTTATGAAAGATCATCGCTCGCAATCGTGACAAAAATCGCAGGAGAAGAAGAATGTCAGTATATGAAGATGGTTAAAATTGCAGACAACACTCAAACATTTCCATAAGACACGTGGGGACCGCAGGCTTCAGGCTGCGCCCTTCTCGAACGGCAGAGAACTTAATTGCATTTATACGTCATTTGTGGCGGGAGTTTAAATGATTCCCGTAGCTTGTGCTCCGGTACTTCAAGACTGCTCCTCTTGCCCCGCAGGGTCCCTCAATTCAGCTTCACGGGGTTGGCGAATCTCCCTCCCCTGTTCAGCCACTAGACACGCCTCTGCAATAATGACCGATTGGTCGTTTTCTTTTGTTTCTTGTACTCCCCACATTTCGTCGAGGTCATTTGAGAAGTTGCTTGTGATTTGAAAATGCTTAGTGGCTATCTTGGGATAAAACTTAAATACACTTTGAGACACCCGCTTATAGGTTGTGAAATGCAAATTTGGAATCGACAACGTCTACATTACTTGCAAAACAACATTTTCTTTCTTGGGACTACATTCTTTTCATAACTAGGGAGGAAGATGAAGAGAAAATATCCTGGTTTTATGAGAGATACTTCTCTCCAATTGAGAAAAGGGAATGTAGCGGTAGCATTACATTAGACCCGCCGCCGGCGTATCATATACCCGGTGCACCTACGGCCGGTACCCCCCTCCTGGATAAACCAACTGTTATCTCATACATCCCAATCCTATACTACTTGCTTCGGCGCACCGCACGCCCGTCTCTTCCTCACCGTAGCCTTTCATTTAGGTCACGCATTGTGCCTGCCGGCGCTATGCTGTTTGCCGCTTGCCTCGCCGACACCCATTGGCGCTTTACACTCTGCCAGCCTACTTCTCAGCGTGCCAGCGATCTATAGCGCACCGTTGACAATTTTGTGCGCCGCTCGGCTCGCAGTTGCCTTTGTGCTGTAGTGTCCACTGCAGCGATGCGCATCACGAAGGAGACTTTTCTCGCTTCTTGTGAACAGAATCAACACGGCCCTCTGTCGCGAATAACCCCGCTCGAAGCAGTTCAAGCCACCTCTGCCTCCCGCGCGCCCTCCTTTGCTGTGCATGGACAGAGCAGCACGGCTTGACAGCGCGTGTCACGTTGGCAAACAGTCAAATGCACACAGAGTAAGGTTAGTCCAACCAAAAAGTTGGGTGATTTACTGCTCACGAAAGGAATGGGCTCGGAGTTTTGACAAGCAACAACAAGCTCAGTTGTATGGGCCAAGTTTTCTGCTCAAACACGAGCGTGATCGTCATCGTTTGCATATACAAGCACCTCGATACCTCTCAACCTCAGTCATGAAGCATTTCAACACGCACACTTCCACCTCCATTATCACCCTTGACGCGCTTGGTGTCTCCTTTCTGCATCCTCATTTTCCTCCTTCATATCGTCTGTCAACGGTCCCTTCTGCGGTAAAGCCTTCCCAAGCATGGCGCCAGCCAGCGCTCCCACACCAGCTCCTGCGGGTCCAAGAGCTGATCCCATGATCGCACCTGCCACAGATGCAGCATTCTTTGGCGTAGTCATGAAGTCCATTACGTTGCCGAATTGTCTGGCTGCATTTTCTTCCGTATTACCCACATCTCGTCCATTTGCTCTGGAGGTTGCATCTATGAGCCTCCCAGCGCCCGGAGTAGGAGTGGTGGGGTTGTTGCCCGCAGTTCCAGACATTGTACTGATGCCTTATTGCTGAAAACAATCTCAAACTGTTATCGTTGTCCTCTTCTTTTTTAGCTGTGCACACTTGCACAAAGCACACCAAATTGGATGTTGTTTCTCTGTGGGATGGGAACGAAGCGCAGTCCGTGGATCGGTTGCTTTTGTCACGTTGGTGGTCGCTTGAGGCTATGGTCGGTGGCTCTTTTATACTGAGAGAGATTAAAGTCAATGCTGGCATGGTGTTGTTCGTCTTCGGAGCGTGGCCCACCATAAGTTCAGTTCTTCTCTGTACACGTCACATTCCAGCTTGGAGTGCGTCGCTCATCCTCGGTCTCTGGCCCACCTTAGATACAGCTGTCGCCCTTTCACGATATACTCCAGCCTTAACAAATGGCCATAACGCCCAATAACATGCACCGTTGATACTCGTGCAGGTAAGCTCATGACTTATGCAACACCGTATTGGGGAATGTAGTCGAGCTGATTCTGTTTCAGGGACAAAACCATGCACATATCTGCGTGGAAAAACAAGAGCTACGTTTCTTACTACCTTTGGATGACCTGCACCTGATTGCATTAGCTCATTCAACACAAGGTTGACGTCATGGTCTTCTTTAGTGACGAGGAATGCCCAGATTGTATTGAACGTTCGGGGCAGAATATTTGATCTCCAACAAGATGCCAATGTCTGTGGGTAGACGGCCAACGTCAGATAGGGCACGCACTCTGACATGCAAGCACGATTCTAGAATTGTGCCCATTTTGTCGCGCGATGCGACGGGTTTGTAGTGGTCGCTGAGAAGGCTTATAATTAGGTGAATATGAATGTAGGCACAACCCGTTTAGCTGAGCAAATGAAAGATTGTGAAGCACCTTCACGATTTCTCCACCGCAACAGGGTTGAGCTGAGAGAGCTCGGAGGCGGAAGAACCTGTCATGATGTACGATTACTTGGTTAACACGGGTGAGTTGCAAATCAAGTTCAGTTGTACGAAGTTCGTACTACGAACGTCTCAACTTCGAGAAACGGTCACCAAGAAGGATTGTTTCATTTGCTCAGAAGCGCATCAGCGCTCAGGGCGCTTGACTCATCCTACAACAAATATTTCATGGACAAATCGCAGATGATGATTCATTGGATTGTACGGGAGCAAGACGCAAATGCGTACTGCACAGCACCACAAATTCAAATTATGGCTTACTTGGCAATCACAATTTGTGGGTGGCCTCTTTGAGATTGTGATCTTGAAGATCTGTGGCTTTGAGCTCGAACAGCTATATTTAAGCTACCGTTCTCTCTTGTCGCTACTCAGCCAGCAACGGTCTCGTTCTATTCCGTACTCAACCTTTCCGCTTCTGCCAGAACAGATGGAGCGTCGTTGCTCCAAGTAGAACAGAGTAGTGACTTTACTCAGTTTGGGAACATCCGCGCTCGTGGCGGAAGTGTCCTTTCGTCTTGGCAACAGCAAATAATTCAGGCTTTTGTTGCCGTCGGGACAGTTGCTCGTCCCGGTCGACGCGATAGGACTTAAGCTAAAGCTTACTTAATGTCACATGAACTGTGATTGGGAAATTGTGGTGGGTGGGTCAAGAACAAAAGCAGAAGCTTGGAGCAACGACGCTCCATCTGTTCTGGCGAAGCGGACGGAAAGGAATAAGAAATTGTTTCTGAGTTTTGACCTGAAAAATCGATCCCCCGTGGCCTCTTCTCTTTATTAATCAAAGACGTAGGTGTCTTCTCGAAGATATATCACAACTCTGAAGTTCAGAGTCTGAACCACAGCTAAATTAATATTCATACCTTTGCTTGTAACTCTTCTCCAATTCGTTCCGACACCTCAATATTTGATTCCTCTGTGTCCTTGAAGAACTTTTCCCATGCTTTTTGAGAGTCAATATCGCCCTCGATGCGAAGTGCAGCGAGCACAATCCATGTAAGCAGCAAAGTACAACAAATGATCAAGCTTGGCAAAACCCCAATCCATGGTCTATTGTAGTACGCCAACGGCGTATTGTCCTCGTCAAGAAAGCGAAATTCATCTCCGGCATAAATAACTCCTCGTCCTCCCCCAGTCGGAAACATTATAGAATGCATGACATCCTTCAAATAGCTGTGCATGTACAAGTGTTTCCGAAAATCATCTTCCTCGCCAGTAATTATCAGCGATAGGTGAGTTTCTCGCAAGTCCAGGTTACTCACATCAACCACAACTGAAACAACAGTGACATTGAGAAGTGGAGTTGTAAAAACCATGTTGCTTGGGCTTTGCAGTTGTAGACGGAAATCCGTCGTTTCCAATGATTCAGATTGCGCATCTCCGTCGACCGTAATATTTGCCAGAACTGTGACATTGGTTCTGTCCAGGCGCTTCACTAAAGCAGACAGTATCTCTTGAGAACTCACATTTTGCATCCCATGATAAAGTTTCCCACTCTGCTCTAGAAAAACCCCCATTCGTGTAGTTTGAGTATGTTTCGTGTTTCTGTCCATTGTAGTGACTCCAATGCCGTCGCCAACATTCGTAATGCTGAATTGAAGTGTAAAATAAGATGAGTTTGAAAACCGGGAGGCATTAAAAATATCACCCGTGGTTGTTGAGAACACCTGTATGCTGGCCCGCGAGTCGAATCCAGACTTTTCGGTGAGAGGAATCTGATAACAAGAATCATCAAAAGCAGGTGGGCGAAGGAATTCGCAGCCTCGGTCTTCAAACTCAAATATCGGAACAGTATCTAGTCGAAGATTAAGCACTTTGTTTTGGTTCGTTGCAAGGAAGATGAACATAAACTCGATCATAACAGTCAAACCACCCATAAATGCCAAATAAACTGACCTCCGTTTTGACAGTTTATGAAAAGGGCTTTGGGGATGGTCATCCTCAAACTCTTCAGAACAAGTGGCTGCAATTCTTCCGAGGATATATGAAAGAAGGTTTATGGGGTTGGAGAAGTTTTCCAGAACTAAGCGTCGCTGCACCATCTCAGGTGTAACACGACAGTTTTTGCCACGAAGAAGAACTCGAAACAAGATGTCGACGAACAGAATGATCGAAAATGAAGTGGCAATGGCTGTGATAAGCGAGACCACGTTCTCGTCCAAATTCAAGTTCCAAGGATCATCAAACTTATCCTCGTAGAAGCCTTCTACATTCCAATCGTTAAGCGGAGGTAGAACGCCAGGTTGTGAACAAGAATACTTGGTCAACCACTGCATAGCTTGGGATTCCGAATTGCTCGCCATTGTGCTACCAATGTTTTGACTTCGCATGCATTGCACCTCAGGTTGGGATGATGGGAGTTTTTGGTATAAGTACAGAAAGTGAGTTGTAACCTGCAAGCTTGGCTACTCATAAGAGTGATTATCAATTCTTCCGTCCTCGCTGGAGTATGTGGGGAATGCATGGGTGCATTGTTTTGTGGGACGTGGTTCTTATCATAAATATGGCGCAGAGCTCTCTCAGGTCTTCCCCACGCAACTTACAACACAGAAAGCACCCGCGCAAAGAGTTCTGGTTCACCATTGGTTTAGAGCTTCGCGGATCGATAAGAAAACAAGGTGACTACCAAGGATGGTGAGAGCTGGCTCACTGCACGGAGGATTTGTTCACTCTCGAGACTCGCTATTAGAGTTCTGAATGATTTTGCTTGTCGCTGTTCTCCATTCTGCAGTGAGGCCGTTCGGCATCTTTGCGTCAATCGAATTGCCCCGGCGACATGTTGGCTGTTCTTCTTCTTTATTGTGGAAGTTGTGTTCTAATTCCTAACACAACCAAGCAGCACCTAAAGGTACTTCTCTCTCCTTAAAAAGGCCAGAAATCGACGTGGCGCATCATGTTGGCTGTTATTCGACACTAATGATCCCGCCAGGACCATCCTTGCCCGCCTGCTGCAAGAAGGTGGATCCCGAATGTTTAACGATGAACAAGGTTTTTATTTACATATCTACAATAGAACTAGCGTACAACCTTTCCTTATTAGTTAATGAAAGTTGGCACCTACACACAGGCAACATTCTATTTCACATGTTGGGTGGATTGAGAACACAGCCATCAAAAGCCTCGAGTCTCAGTCAGCGAGACGCGATGGAACACGCAACAAAACCTGCTGAGACTGGATTTACCCGTGTACTGTAGAATCTACAGTACACGGGTAAATCCAGTCTCAGCAGGTTTTGTTGCGTGTTCCATCGCTGACTGTACGCTTGCTGCGCCGTGTGCGATGACGGCGGCAGACGCACTGGATGTGCTGTCGATGACGATCGCGTGCCCCGCCGCCGCCGCCGCCGCTACTGCCGCCGCGGTGGTATTTAGGTATCGTTTAATATACGGCGTATAACCTAGGCTTAAGAGATATCTACAGTGTAGATATATCTTAAGCCTAAGTTATACGTTATTCAGAGAACTATACTTTACGTAGTCCATGCCTGAGCTTGAGAAAGCAGGAATTTGCGCGTTGTGTTATTGGGTGAATGGGGATGAGTGTTTATTGGAGCTGTTTCTGGGAGTGTGACGTGATCACAAGTGGCTCAAACGGTTGATTTTATTCTGGACTACCTACGCAACAGCGAGCAAAACCTTTACAACCTACGCAGGACTGAATTGTGGTTTGTCAAACTAATGCTGTTTCGGTCGGCAACCCAGAATTTGGCGCGCGTCTGAGTCAGGGCAAAAACGGCCATTATATAAGCGCCATCAGCAGCATCTGGAACTGATGCTGCCCACCAGTCTCTCAGCTCTCAAGTTTTCCTGCTTTCGTCGATTTCCTCCTCTGAAAACTTGCGTTCATTTGCTGCTGGTTGTCCATTTCCTTGCTTCTTTTGTTTCTTTTGTCATGTCGGACGCCGTTGAGGCGCAGCAAAGTCAGCAAGATACCGCAGTATTGAATTATCAGGAGCTTGTACGCACTTCCAAAGCGCAACTGTGCGATGCTAACCACAGCAGTTTGAAGTCAATTTTTACCTCTGCGCCTACTGAACTACAGAATCAACACCTTCCAATTCCGAGGAGGGTTTATAAACTTTTGGGTATAATTTTGGGATGGAGAGAAACCGTTTTGCTCGAGAATCGTGACGAACTGCAGACTACAGAACTTGGCCGTAATCGTTTGGATCAAATGTTTTCCATGTCATTGGAGGAGGTGGAACAGCTCTCCATCCAAAAGCCAGGAGAGCTTATTGAAATTATTGAAAAATGTCTGCGCGCAGACCCCAACCTAACACCGCGTACATATGACAAGGACAATCATACTTCTCTCTCACAAATAGTTCTGAAATGGCATTTGCTGGCTACAAAGAAAGCCTTGAAGCGAAGAGATTCTGGAAACGAATGCACTTCAATGGGCGTTCGCAAACTACAGGATGAACCGCCCCCACCTGGGAAAAGAAGAAACCCGCTTTCAGAATCCGGCTCCAGAGACGTTGAAATGAAGCGAGCAAAGGTGAACAGAATTGGAGGAGTGCTGACTGGAGACCATGATGAGGATTCTCAGGATTTTTGGCCCCGGCTCGGCGGACCAACACCTCTCCGACCGAGCCAGTTGAAAGAATACCCGGGAAAAACATCGGTGCTACTGAACGTACAAGAACTCATGGGTCCGTCAATTCTGCACTCTGTGTGTCAGGAAGGCGTGAATGTCGAACTCGTTGTACGGAACGTTCGCTGGAAGCGTCAAAGCGATGGACGCCCTTTCAGCTCGGAGGTAGAAGCTCTTACTCTGGCCAGGTGCGTCCATGCCTCTCTCCCGCGAGGAGGCATGGCACCAAGTGCTTCCGTCATTGGAAGTGTATCCGGACGTTGGCATACGAGTGCCAGCAATGCGTTCAATTGTACTCCGACAGGTCTCAGCAGCTTCGAGAGCTAGGAACGCAGTCCGGAGCATTACCAAGAAACCCCCGTCACAGAGGCAGAAGACGAGAAGGCCACAAGGGCGCGAAACAAACGCCTAGTACTTGACCCTAGAGTTAGACTTCGGACTTTTCCACTCTCTAGTGTTTTGAAGAAGAATGCAAGTGCAGAAGGAGACGCTGGGACCGTGAGTTATGCATCAGAAGCATTGGATTTCCTCTATCTTGGAAAAAACATCGCCAAGCTCCCCGCCCACTCAGACCTTTCTGTGACCCTCCGGGCGGTTCGCTCATTGATTACACGGCATATTGAGCTTGGGCGAGATATTGGACAAGACTGCGTTAAAGAAATAACTCGAACACAGAGGGACTTTCTTCTGCAGACCGCCGCTACAAGTTGTTCCGCGCCGCACCAGGATGTTCTGAGTTTTGTAGAGGACATGAAGGCAAGTGGGCTAATCCGAGGTGATTTCAAGCTGCTTAACTCCAACCGCCTCGACCTTCCAGCGCCATCACAGTCACATGCAAATCTATGGATCAAGAGAATGCCCCTTTCACTACAGAACCTCTTCACAGAGTCCGGGTTTTCAAATCTGATATCTGAGGTTCGATCTTTTCTTGACTCAGATAATGAGAGACCCCCATCACGAGTCCATGCTCATGCTGGCGAGTACCCCTTACTTCTAAGCCGTTTGGAAGATTCAGGAATGCTTCGGTGGTCCGTCGTCGACAATGAAGACAAACGCTACACTACTTTAGCAGACGCCTTGACGATGACATCCTTCGCCGTCGTGAAAGACATATCGAAAGACCGTCTGATCAGCTGGCCACGAATCCAGAATCTGTGCATGCCCGAATCTCCTGAAGTGAACCTGCCTAATCCTGGGCATTTGGCAGCGCTGCAGGTGCCGAAGCAAAGCATACTGTCTGGTTTTTACCTGGACATCGCCAACATGTTCCACAATATCCGCATGCCTAGCAATCTGGCGTCTATATTTCCGTTCGCAAAGGTAGCATTTGGAAATCTTCCTGGATGCCTGCAGCGAAAATTGCAAGCAAAGTTTGGCTTTCGACCTGAACAATCTGAACTGCTTAGCCCGCTTCAATGCACGCTGCCCATGGGTTTTAAGTGATCCGTGTTCATCGGCCACACTTTTGTTGAATCGTGCTACCAGGAAGCATTTGTCCTTTTCCGTTCAAGTTCCAGGAGATTCCGACTTTCAAATGTTTTCGACCTGCCAGTACTGCTGCATCGAACAAGTGGACCGGTACGCCTCACCCATGGAATGGCAGTAGTGCTCCATATAATAGACGACCTAAACCTTGTCTGTTTGGATTGGTCCCAAGATGAAGTAGCCGCTCTGCAAGATACGATCGAAGAAGTGCTCACAAACAATTACTTACCAGTGAAACGATCGAAATCTTCTCCTGTTGGTGTGGTGGAAACGGTCGAAATGCCGTTCATTGGTTGGGTATGGTACCTGAAACGTGGTGTCATTCGTTTTAAGGCAGAGAAGCTCCAACTCGTGGCCAAGGAAGCCGCAGTAGTCAATCACATGCCCTTGGATGAAGTGAGAGTCAGATCACTCGTTGGAAGAATCGTTTGGATTGCTCTCGGGCTAAGACCTCTTCTATCCGTACTCTACCGAACATTCCAATACCTGCAAGCTCCGAATGAACTTTCGAATGAGTTGGAAGCATCGGTCAAGCGAGAAATATGTATGATTTGCCAGTTGCTGCCCTTTTCTCATATAAGGCTCACGCGAGGCTTCTGGCATCGAATAATCGCCTTCGACGCTTCACCAGTTGCTGGAGCAGTAGTTTACACCGATGTTGACGTCCAAGAACTTCAGTTGCTCCTGCAAAGGCTGTCCGGAAAATTCAGAGATCCCACAGATTGCAAGACTATAGTACAATTTGTATGTTCCCGAAAATGGACCACAGCGTTTGTCCACCGATGGCGCCGTCAGGAACACATCAATGCACTTGAAGCACATACCGCAGTTCTGGCCTTGGAATGGGCCGCTTCATTTAATGTAACCGGCTTGCGAATGTTGGTTCTCTCTGACTCGATGGTGACGATTGGAGCTCTCCAGAAAGGCCGATCTTCATCTCATTTGCTGTGCCTACCTTGCAGAAGATTCACAGCCATCTCTGTCTCCCATGATCTCGAACCGCTATTGGCACATGTGCCTTCTGATTACAACCCCGCCGATGGACCCTCTCGACCAGGGCCACGGGTGGGAAGCCAATGAGTAATTTTGTATGTTGCGCCCCCGAGGTTTACTGCCGTAATAACTGCGCAGCCTCCAGCCATCGGGGGCGCCCACGGCTCAGAGCAGCATCGCTTTCGCCGTATCAAGCGTCGTTTGAGAAGCAATGGCGCAAGTACCTTTCGAACTCCCAGATAAGGAAGAAGGTATTGAAAACTCCCACACTCTCCCGAGGCATCCCCAAGCGCAATTTCGTAGCAAGTGCTAATCGGAGATCTTTGCAGCTACCTAGTTTGGAAATATTCAGCAATCGCCCTCTTTTGGCAGCTACTCTTACCGATAGAACTCGAATGATGTACATTCGAGCATACAAGACCTTTCTAGTGACTCTGGAGCCATCCGCCGCTTCTCCCGATGATTTGGACAAGGTACTTTCCGCCTATATCGAGGACGCGTATGTTGAGGACTGCTCTGCTGGGCACCGGCTTGAAATGTCTTACCTAATAGCATTCCTTTCGCTTGCTGAGCCTTTGCTAAGAAACGCCTTAGGATTATCTCGACGGACATTATTTGGATGGAACAAGTTGGAACCTGCCCAGCCCGCTCTTCCGCTAACCCGGAAACTCATGCTTGCCTTTGCAGAATACTTCCGTTGCAATGGGTCCCAGTCGGCAGCAGTTGCATTGTGCGTCCAGTGGACTACATACATGCGCGCCTCCGAAGTATTGTCATTGCGAATTGAAGACATTGAATTGCCCGGGACTGTTCAAATGAAGTGTATTGGTTCGCAAATGGCTGGGATACATATTCCGAGTTCCAAAACCGGGCCAAATCAGTTCACCCCCATCCGCGATAACCGCTGCGTATCTCTTTTGCAGGCTTATTTGCAACGCCAACCGAGAAACGGGGTTGCAGAAATCTTTGACTTAAACTATCGGAGTTAAAACAATCTTTTCAAGGAAGCTGCAAAATTTCTGGGGCTTGATGCATCAAGGTTTTCGACTCATTCTGCGCGCATTGGGGGCGCCTTTACAGATTACGTGCGCGGACAGGATGCGAAAACAATTGCCCTCACCGGAAGATGGAAGTCATTCAAATCGCTGCAGCGCTATGTTTCCAATGGACGTGCTGGATTGATGCAGATGAAAACGCGTCAGTACATGGAAACTCGGGTACAAAATTATTCTGACTCCTTTTCATTTCTTCTCGAGCAATGCGTTTCTCATACGTCACTTACATCAGCATAGAACCAGTTAAGCATTTAGTAAATGCTTTCTCTTTGGGTTTGGGACGCGCGACTGATTTTAGTCGCACCGCTGTGACGAGCAACTGTCACCGAGGTTTCCTACGAAAGGATTCTCCCAGTAGCGAAAGAGCTGTCAGAAGTTCTCTGACAACACAAAACGCACGGGCAATAGTCCCACCTGGTTCTACTAAAGCACAACAATGCTATTCGTTCTGGTAACGGACAGCAGCGTAATAATGGGTGAATGGGAATGAGTGTTTATTGGAGCTGTTTCTGGGAGTGTGACGTGATCACAAGTGGCTCAAACGGTTGATTTTATTCTGGACTACCTACGCAACAGCGAGCAAAACCTTTACAACCTACGCAGGACTGAATTGTGGTTTGTCAAACTAATGCTGTTTCGGTCGGCAACCCAGAATTTGGCGCGCGTCTGAGTCAGGGCAAAAACGGCCATTATATAAGCGCCATCAGCAGCATTTGGAACTGATGCTGCCCACCAGTCTCTCAGCTCTCAAGTTTTCCTGCTTTCGTCGATTTCCTCCTCTAAAAACTCGCGTTCATTTGCTGCTGGTTGTCCGTTTCCTTGCTTCTTTTGTTTTCCTCCCGCCCACCCTACAGAGATAGGATCAGAGGTCAGGGGAGATCTTAATTATAATTTATGTTGTAGCTCTACTGCGCTAGGGGCGGGACGCGCGACTGATTTTAGTCGCACCGCTGTGACGAGCAACTGTCACCGAGGTTTCCTACGAAAGGATTCTCCCAGTAGCGAAAGAGCTGTCAGAAGTTCTCTGACAACACAAAACGCACGGGCAATAGTCCCACCTGGTTCTACTAAAGCACAACAATGCTATTCGTTCTGGTAACGGACAGCAGCGTAATAATCGAGTATATTTCACCTCTTATTTAGCCCGCACTCTGATTGATCTGCGGTTTGGAGCTCTGCTCACGTCGACTTCATTTTCGTGTACGGTCTCAAAGCCGCTGCCTTTTGTTTCTCATTTTTCTAGATTTTCGAGGAAACAAAGAAGTGGTTTTATTGCAGCCAATGGCAAATGCGCCGTGGTGCAAGATGCTCTTCACGCCGGCGGGAGACAACTTTGATGTCCATGTCCGGGCATCTTCGTTGTCATGCACCACCCCGTCCGGCCGCATCTCGCATCACGCTCTCGTCGGTGTATCGCAGGATGGAAGCATATCAAGCCTTCATCTTCTTCCTTCCCTCTTACCAAGCAACTGTGTTTTGCTTTCGCACTTCGGGTGCTCACAAGAAATCGAATAGGATCAGATGCCATTCTGATCATCTCATATGGAGCCTGTTTAAGAATTTCAGAAGCCCGAAATCTACGTTGGAGTCAAATCGCTTTCCCTGGGGATGTTCGCCTCTCTTGATTCGGACCAAATAATATTGGAGTTAACATCCTTGGTGCAAAGACATCCCGTCAGACTGGTCGCCTTCAATTTGTGCCAGTAACTGATCCTTAAATCAATCATTCGTTTTCTGGTTCTCTACCGGTCATAAAATCCTGCTCAACATCATTTCGCCCCAAACCTTTCCTATAGATTGTATGAGAACGACCTCAAAGAAGCCGCACACGCCTTTCAAATATCAAACGCCAAGATCACTATACATTCCGCTCGTATCGGAAAAGCGACCGATAATTACATCAGAGGCCTATCCGTCGAGCAGATTGCCATCAATGGCCGCTGGAAATCACTAACTTCTCTGCGGTACTACCTTGACAATGGCAACTCATGGATCTTGAATATAAACATATCTCTGCGTCAGCAGCAGCAAATCAAGTCTAGTGAAAGGCACCTTTTGCAACGTCTCTATCATCTCTGAATCTCCTTTCACGGCGCTGCAGTTCCAACGAAGATCGTAACGTTCAAATGTACGCCCCAAACCTTCTTTCGTCATCCACCTCCACTCAACAGAAAGAAACAGGTTCCATATTTGAGGAAACTGCTTGTCACTTCTTGTCCTCCTAGCTCATTTGTCTGCCACTCTCCCTGCTTTTGTTGCGTCAATATCCGGCGCAATTCAGAAGTCCCCTCCTGACTGCCGATCTCTTATAACTGAACTCGTCGTTGACAACACAATGGCAAACCCTCCCTCTCACTCTCTTCCCCTTCCCTCATCTTCTTCAACTCAACCACACTCTTCATTAGCCGCACCATCCAACGCCCCCGCTCAAAGCTCCCTCATCGCCCATCTAGCACCTCCACCACCTTCCGTTCCCATTGCTCCCGCCCCCTCTCACATCGCATCACCAAGCCCTCTCCCTCGTCACTCGACGTTTTCTTCCCAAGCCGTTCCCATCTTGGAAGCCCCTCCCAGCTTTTCTTCACCCTCTGTACCTACCTTTGGCAATCTTCGCTCTCACGCTTCTGTCTTCTATAGGACAAGCCTCTCCAACTCTCAGTTGCTACAGATATCACAAAGCGCCCCTCCCCATCTTCACACAAGCCTTGGTCCTTTCCCCACCAAACAGCAACTGCTGAATGACGTTCTGCGCTTAAGGGATATCGAATTTACGTCTTCATCGCCTCAGCCTACCGATGAAGAAAATCACAGCACCCTCATGAAGGTGACACCTCCCGAAGTCATGGAAATGGCTCGCGAAAACCCGCAACATCTGAAGAAGCTCATGGAGTCTGCCTTGAAGGTAGATCAATCTCTGACCCCACGAACAATTCCAGAAAGCAATCCATTTGAGGGAGCCTCAATCGTCTTGACCTGGCTTCTCTCAACCTCCAACCAACTACGACAAGCTTCAGTTCCGACCACAAATCAATTTTCTCGCTCAGCCCCAACTGACCCACCTCATCCTGCTTCAGTAGCAACTCCCACACGGGGTCGCGCACTCTTTTCCTTGGCAGTTCCGAACCCCCAACCCGCTGTAAACATTCACGATTCGGATGATTCAGATGACGATAATGACCAGCCACAGACCAAAAAGCTCAAGCAAGTCATAGACCCCCAGATATTCTCGTTCGGAGTAAGCCACGCTCACAAAAATGCACTTTCCCACTATCCGAGAAAGGGCTTAAGCTCCACCAGCCTCAAGGTGGAGCAGCTAATCGGACCATCCATCTTCTCCATTCTCACCTCCCTGGGAAGCGACATTCCAACATTCCTGCAGCATCATTTCAAACATTGGAGACGTTCAGCGCTAGGGTAACCAACGCCCTCATAAATGGAGGCTGTCACACTCGGACGCATGATCCATCTGGAAATGCTCATTCAAGAATCTCCGAAGCAAGCTCTAGAACAGAGACCATCCCTGGAACTCGCACTTCGCCGTCTGTACGCAATTCTACGTGTAGAGGAGGCTCTCTCCGCAGGACTTCATACCAAGAAGCGCGATGCATGGGACGAAGTGACCCATCTCATGGAAACCATTCCTCAAGGAACTGTCAGATCGGAGGACCTGGAAAAAGTCGTAACGAAGAACATATCGCTGCAAAAGAAGCGTTTACTGGCGATCAAGACCATTCAGGAAGCCAGGTCAAAACGCCGAAACAACTTCAGGAAGCCTTCTCGTTCAGACAATCAGAACGACCAGGCACAGAAGGACAAAGGCCGTCCCCCTCGCAAGTAATTACTGTCCAGACATTCTCGCCTTTTTTTCCCATTTCCACTCCTCGCATTGTTCGACTACCTTGCGCCCTATCTCCTGCGATCTTTGAAGCCCTCAACAACCTCTACTTTGGTCCCAACCCATCAAGTAGAAATTTTAAGCGAGCATTCCGCACCACCCTTTCCCACAAATGCGCCCAGAAGCACATACAGAACCGTGTTTTCTCCTTTCTATCTAGCTCAAACCTGCTTGACGATCAAGAAAGTGCAAACCAGCATATTCTATGCATCCAAAAAGCTTCCCCTCCCGCGCCAATCTTCGAGCACATTTACAAGGACCCTTCCCAGGTTTTCTCCCGTGGACTCTTCAAACGCATAATTCCATCCCGCCTCGCATTGCCACCTCCTCGAGAGCCACCGAGTCCAAAGGACTCTCACCACTGGATGTCTCGGATACCTGATGACATCCGAACCCTCTTTCTTGGAAGTACGCAGTCAAGACTGCAGGACATATTGCAATCTGTCCTTTTTGAAGAAACAGATTCCTTCAGAATTCGACGACGTATGCCGAAACCACGCATCCACGCAAGCCAAACCCAGTACCTTGATACTCTGCAAAGAATGCAAAACTCTGGAATGCTAACGTGGTCAATTGTAGTCTATCATTCTATGGACGTATCTAGAGGTAGCTCTAAGTATTATAAAAGAGCAAAGCAGACTTCGAGCTCATCACAATGGAGACCTCGATTGTGAGTCTTGTCAACTCAAAACAAATCTTAAAAGGTTATGGGCTTGTACACGCTACGTGCGCTACAGTATCAATAACTCAATCCCATATATCCATCGAAATTGAATACAAATTCTTACAATCACTGTTCAAAAAGTCATCATGACGGAAGCAGAAAAGATAAGAATCGACCCTCTCAAGGAAGGTCAAGACTATGCAATTTGGAAAATAAGAGTCGAAGCCGCATGCAATTCAAAGGGAATCGGTAAAGTGTTGGAAAACGAATTCTGTCCTACCGAAGACGATGATGCTAAAGCGAGGTTTTTAGCAGCACAAAAGAAAGCCTCCGAAATTATAGTTACAGCACTTTCGAATGAAGCCTTGCGGCAATGAAGCCTTGCGTGTGGTACGCAGTGATATTCATAATCCGTTTATAATGCTCCAGAAATTGGGATAAAGATATGACTGAAAGACCACAGCATCCAGAATAGCAAAAATGACCGAGCTAATCGTATTACGATATGCGAGCACTAAACAAGATATGGGAAAGCATATAGACAAGATGAAAGGAATTTTAGAAAAGCTCGAAGCTATGGACACAAAGATTCCGAAGGAATTGGCGATTGCAATTCTGATCTCGTCCATAGACGCAAGTGAGCTGATCCCTATCACCGCCGCGCTAAAGAAGTTAACTGATGATAATGCTACATGGGATACAGTCGCCGCCAGATTGATCGAAGAACAGCAGTCAGTGAAAGCCAAGCACAAACGTTTTGAACGCCCTCATACGGCAAAAGCATTCTGTTACATTTGTAACAAGACAGGCCACACTACAGACAAGTGCTGGCTCAACCCAATGAATCCTGATAACAGGATAAAATCAACGAAGGAAAAGGATAAAAATGAGGAAAATACCGAACGCAGTAGACTTGAAAACAATTCAGCTCACGGAAAGAAGAGGGCCGAAAATAAAATTCGGGCTGCACCAGCGCGAGTCATGACTATGAAAGTCCAGGAAGATCGGATGATCTTAGACTCTGGAACAACCTCGCATATGACACCATTTGAAAATTCACTACACAACGTGGAATCTTGCATGGTCCCCATAGCGTTAGGCGATGATTCGGTTGTTCACGCAACAGAGCGAGGAACTAAAATGACCCCCGAGACTTCAACCGAAGGCGCTGAGGTCTGGGAGCATACTCAGACAGGACTTCCGAGGTCTTTCATGCCTGCTCTCTGAGTTTTCTGCGTAGACTACCGAGTCTGCATCTCTGCGTTGGTATTCAATCTTGGCCAACAAAGCGCTTTGCCTCTAAAGAGGATCAAGGGAATTCCAGCGCAAGATGTCTTCGTACGGCTTAGTCAACACCATACAAGCACCCACGCTCGAAGGAGCAACTCAACCAGAGCTGCTCAAGTTCGAAGTCGAATTTGCTGCGCACTGCGAACGTGTTCAGGATGTGAACTCCGGACGCCTTGCGAGTCAGAGGATCAAAGCAGCGACTATCCGACAGTGCATGAAGCCTCGTTTGTTGCAAAGCTTGTGCATCCTGGGACGAATCGAAAACGCGTCATCAGTTGAACAGGCAACAGACGATGCAGTTCAAGCTTGGTTCGATTCCCGTTTGGCATCTACGATATGTGATCTCAGCGACCGTGTAAAAGAAGCACTGTCGACAGTCAAGTTCAAGTCCTCCCCAAGACACCCATCCGGTGCGACAGAGAACCTTGTTTTCGACACCATCGCTGCTCTCGACGAGTACAACGCCTCTAGTATCATCAACGATGGCGACCAATGTAAGGAACTCATCGTCAAGCTAGCGCGAAAGCTTGAACCTCCTGAGTTGAAACAGATTGTAATGGACCAAATTCGACTGTGGAAAAAGGAACAAAAGGGTGACCTAAAGTTCTTTACCAACACGATATCAACTCTTGCAGCACAGGTTCATATCGTGCAGTGCGCGTCGCAAAAGCTGAAGCGAAAACACGGACACTCTCGCGACACAGGCAAGCAGAACACCCGGTCAGGAGAGCCTGAATCCAAACGAGCGCGTAGGGGATCCCGCTCTGCGAACAAGGTAGTAGAAAAACCGCGGCAGAACGCAGAGACGGCAGCCGACAAGTTTAATGCCGGTAAGTGGGACAAGCCTTGTTTGAATTCTAAAGCGTGCTCAGGAATGCACCCAATCAGCAAATGCCCGGTAACCTCTAAGGAGAAGAGGAAGGAGCTTCTGGACGAACATTTCGGAAATAAGAAGGGGAACAGCAATAGCGCGAAGGTGTCCGCACTACGGTCCGACCCGGTATCTTCGCCGAACGCAGAGGAAGGGCGATACAGAATCTGTCTGAACGAAATAGAGACAGTGGCTCTCGGTGACTCCGGCGCTGACTACTCCACCATCCCAGCAAGCCTCTTCGAAACCATCACCAAAAGGTACCCTGGCACTGTAGCGGAACGTCTGGAGATACCAATGACCCTCGACACGGCACGAAAGCGTGACGAAGATCTTCCCGCTCCGACTGCTTCAAGAAGAGTACAACTCGATCTAACTATTCTATTGCCACAGACCGGCCTTCCCGTACGAGTCAGGGGCGTACAGTTCCTCATTGCAGACACCGATATGCCAGAAACACTTCTTGGAAGACCTCTCCTGAAAGCGATGGGATTCGATTTCGACGAACACTTACACCGTATAGCTTCAGCAATCAACGGCAAGTCGGAAGAAGAACTGAAGCATCGCAGCTGTAAACTTTCATCCACCAGCTACCAAGGCCTGAAGTACACCGACACTGACGATGACCCCATCGAACTGCCCGAGTGCTTACAAGCTGGCTTCGGAATCGATGCGAAGGAAGACATCGAGGAGGCGATAACTCACGCAGTGGATGATTCTCGGAGTCGAGGTATGTCAGAAAATGGAGTTAAGAAGCTTCGAATTCTATTGGAAGAGAACAGGAGCTGTTTCGGAATCAAGCTTGGACCACAACCACCAGCTGACGTCCGACCCCTTTCGATCAAGCTCAGGCCCGATGCGAAACCATACCGTACCGCCCAACGCCTCTACTCACCAGCACAGAGAGTTTTCATCGGCCACACCATCCAGCAACTCGAAAAGATTGGCGCGGTCTACAAGAACGACCAAGCAAGATGGGCCTGCCCCGCCCTAGCCGTTCCCAAACCTGGAACTGACAAACTGCGTTTCGCAGTGGACCTTCGTGGCACAAATGCCAGAACTATTCCCCTCCAGTCCGCGATGCCTCATCTAGAATCCATGCTTCAGGACTGCGCAGGAAGCAAATGCTACGCGAACATCGACTTCACGCACGGGTACTGGCAAATACCTCTGGACGAGACATCACAGGAAGTAATGTCTATCCAAAAGCCTTTCGGAATTTACTCCCTAACCAGGACTCTGCAGGGTGGCACCGACTCAGGAAACCACTTCCAGGCCGTCACAAGGGAAAAGTTCGAAGGCAAAGTGCAGCGTATGCTACAATGGATGGACGACTTCCTTCTTCACGCAGTGGATGAAGAACAGCTGTTGAAGGAATTGAACGCCTTTTTCGGAATCTGCAAAGAAGTAGGATTCAAAGTGAACCCGAAGAAGTCTTGTTTCTTTACCAGGGAAGTAAAGTTTTGCGGGAGGATAATATCCGAGGATGGAATACGATTCGATCCTAGGAATTTTGAAGCCTTACTGGCTATGAAGGCGCCTCGCACGGGAGACCAGTTGCAGCATCTGCTGTGCGCCACCAACTGGATGAGAACATCCATCCCAGATTATGCACGTCTGATAGAACCGCTTCATCGCCTTTTGGAAGAGTCGTGCAAGACGGCTGGAAAGCGGACAAAGAAAGCTCTGAAGAAAGTGCACCTGAAGTGGACGGAGGAACACAACGAAGTATTTGAACAAGTCAAAGCGCAGCTAGCCTCAGCTACGAAGCTTGCACTCCCAAAGGAAGGGCACAGGCTTTGTCTGTTCATGGACGCGTCTGAAACACACTGGTCCGCCGTACTGACCCAGACACCCGAAATCTCAGCGCACAAAGCACTGGAAGACCAGCCACATGAACCACTGTGTTTCCTCTCAGGGTCTTTCAGCGGGCCATCTAAACGATGGAGCACCGCCGAAAAGGAGGGATTCGCGATAGTCGAAGCTATGTGCAGGCTCAACTACCTCACAATCGGGCGAACGATTTCTATATACACCGACCACGTTAACCTCGTATACATATACGACCCATATGGCCGAAACCCGAGCATCGCACGTCACATCGCTCAGAAACTCACGCGATGGGCTCTGAAGCTGAATGGATTTAGATTCGTTATCGAACACGTCTCCGGCGAACGAAAAGCATGGGCAGATATGCTTACAAGATGGGCAGTTCAATCTACCAACGAGGTAATACCGGCCAACGTCGGTCGCATTCGAGTGTTGATGTCCGCTCCAATCAACCCAGGAGTGAGCGAGGAATACGACTGGCCTTCGATGAAGGACATCAAACAGTCCCAGCACGACAGCAATTCAATTCCTCCGAAGCGGTGCACTAAGACCGGGGATATAACTCGAATGCCAACAGGACAAGTGTGGATACCCGACGAAGATGAACGGCTCCAGCTACGAATACTGATCGCGGCCCACACCGGAAAGGGAGGACACAGAGCAACGGACCCAACATTCGAAACAGTCGCCGCCCACTTTTGGTGGAAAGATCTTCGAAAGAAGACCGACGAATTTACAAGCTCTTGTTTCCACTGCATCGCCACCGAACCCGGGAAGGTAGTCCCCAGGCCTCCTGGACACGCTCTTCACGCAACCATTTCGAACGAGCTGCTGCATTTTGACTACTGCTACATGCACAAGGGAGAAAAAGGAAAGCTGTACACTCTCATCATCAAAGATGATCTCTCTGGTTACGCAAAATGCGCCGTGTGACACGGCCCATTTTTTGGGACAAAAGCTCATCGTCTGCTACATTTTAGGAAACAAAATGATAGATTTTAAAACTAAACGACGAAAACGAAAAGTCTACCAAAAATGATTTAATGCGCCAAAAACAGATACTTAGCTAGTTTTCTTACAATTTTCAGCTCAGATAAAATCAAATCTATTTATAGAAAGGATAGTGGCGCCAACAATAAGAGCTTTGGGATAAAACGAGAGCAACTAGCCGCAACCACTCGTGTCCACCGGTTAGTGAGGCAAGGTTCTGATTGTCATGTTAGCCTTCATTTTGTCATCTATGCGATATCAGAATAATTGCACGGTCTCAATTCTGTTCATGACAAACATGCATGCATTGTATGCGTGTTGGAAAAAACACTAATGTTTTTGGAGCAAGAACATTTTTTAAGACCTTTTTTATTGGCTTTGTAGAGTCAACATTTGGAGAACTGCCACCAAAACAACATTTGTTTATGTCTACTCCGCTAAACCTAAGAAGACAATCCACCTGGCAGTCTAAATGCCAATAGTTTTCGTTGCGGTTTAATCATTGTCTTAGCTTAGGTCTATCTGAAGATACTTAAGCTTTCAGTGCTGAAAAGGTTACGTTGTAGTTGTTACACTGCTCCTCTTCCAAAAGCCCATCCTGTTTGCGTCAGGCCCGTATCGGTGACTGACTGACTACGGCGCTTTTTTCACTGACTTTGACTGACTGACTCCAGTAGTTCGGCCGTAGTCAAATATTGTAGTCACCGTTGTCTACAGCAGCAATTGAACGGCTCCATAGCAGCTCAATGTGACTTTGGATGATCTCTGAGAGATATTAAGTAGATATATTTGACCGCACACAGTAGTAATTAACATCTCAGCAGTTTTGACTTCTATGTCCTGTCTAATCTTCCTACAAATCATTCGTTCATTTGTTGTTTTTGAAAGGGAAGCTGTCAAACTAGACAGTTCATTGATGACTCACAGTCATAAACTGAAGGTGATATTCAGTTTGTTGCAGAAAGAACGTTGCAAATCGTTGAAGAACAATATATAGAAAGAGCCGAGCATGACTCTGCGGTTTTGGAGACGCACTAACAAACTGCCACGGTGGATAAGCCTCGTTCCATTTAATATAATTGCGCAAGTAGCTCTATCCGCTCAGGCTTACTCTGCTCCAGCTGAAAGACGTTTCAGTGACCTTGCCCGCATTGAGGGCAATTGGAGACAGTCTCTTCCTTCGGAGACTTAGAAATCACGGAAAGCATTAAAGCATTTATCCATTAAGAGCCACATAGAAACCAACATGAAGAAAACAGTGTACTGCAATTTGGAGCCTCCGCGTTGCAAAAAACAGCGACAAAAGTAGCATGGAAGATGATAGAAAACTCTTAGGCACCTACTTCTTAAGCTCTCTAGTAAACGTTCACGCGTATGTCTTGTGACTATATTTTGACTACTTTCAAGATGACTACCGCCAAAAGTGCTTGACTTCTTGACTTCAACATGTATCAGAAACGTAGTCACGAATACGCCCCTGGTTTGCGTGGAAGAAAAGTAAAGACATCGTGGAGCAAGCGAATGAGCAAGTTCAACATGTAAGCGGCAAGTGCATTGCAACGCGCCCTCGCGGTGGCCAATCGTTGCTGCATGCTGTCCACTGCATGGTGTCCGCTGCCACGTAGAAAACTCATACAGCACTGTGTGGCCCTTCATGCTTACTGTAGAGGCGGATTTGAGGCTCACCAATATGTGATGAGGGAGGCGGAACGTAAGCTGCGCGTTTGCATTCCATGCAAACGCAGCACTAGGGTTTTCTGTGTTTGTCTATTTTCCAAACGCTCATGCGTCTGCGACAGTAAGATATTGGTTCTACTTGCGATATCGGCACCCTAACGCTCCTGGCGCAAGCATAATGATGGTCTTTCCGTTCCGCGCCGTCGCCTAGCACGGCGATATTATGTACTCTGTCTTCGGCCCCCTTCGCTGCCATCAATGGTCTATTCTGTACCGCCTGTCACAATCAATTTCCTCCGTCGATCCTTCGCGCTATAGAAAGCGACGCTCCCCCGCGCCACTGCAAGTGAGTGGGAAGGTCTGGCTGGCCCCGACCTCTCGTCGCGTCATTACTCGCCGCCACGCGCCAAACTCACATACCTGCTGTTACTGCACCATAATACTGTTGTTTCTTGCTGTCAAATCTGATGCTGCTACTGCTAAGCTGGCATCACCAGAATTGTCAACACTCGCGTACCGTACGGACTGGCGCTGCCTATCGTAGGCGTGACGTCTTGCATATGAGACTGTGGCAGGCAGCCTGTAAGTGATGCGAGAGCTAGAGCTGCTATGCTGTCATTCCTACACCATCATCATCGCATATGAGACAAAATTTAAACCATGATCCCTCGTCAATTATCATCATCACGTTTGCCGTTGCACAAACGATATCATCGTCATGAGACAGAAATTCTGCAAGGTATTGACGTATGCGCCCCTAGTTCATGTTTTTGGGACGCAAATGCCTCTACTTCGAGACGGAACATTCCACCGCAACTACCCTCCAATCTCGTGTCACGATCAACATGTGACCGCCCAATTAGAATAGTATGCTCTATTGTCTTCCTGGCTTAGGGATTTCGCAACTAGATGGTTTGTCTGCCATCACTATTTGGAATGGAACGTCGTGTCCAATATTCGTGTATAACTGGACGAATGATGACATATCAAATTGAATGCTGGAAGCTCCTACAGCTTGTGGCTGTCTATATAGACCATCATGTTCTCGTTCTCGCCGCCATCTCGACTCAGTCAGACCACCTACATTACTCTTCCCCGGGCTCCAGTCCCTCGTGAATCCCATCTCTTCCCCCTTGGCATCCCCATCTTCCTTCAGCACAGCTCGTGCCTCCCTGCCGCCAACAGTTTCTTCTCTTTTCATTCCTTTCTCCTCGAGTGGCTTGGTCTCCCATACCGACACTTTTAGCTCCCACGGTGCTGCCTTGCGATGGGGCTTGTGATGCACTGTTTCGAGACTTATCGTTGTTACCCTCCAGTTTCGTTGTTGATGATTACATCCTTGTTTGTCTATTCTGGTCGTTTGTTTTGCTGATCTGTTTATTGTTCTA
Source organism: Gracilaria domingensis (assembly GCA_022539475.1). Classification (NCBI taxonomy): domain Eukaryota; phylum Rhodophyta; class Florideophyceae; order Gracilariales; family Gracilariaceae; genus Gracilaria; species Gracilaria domingensis. Next base: position 206,926 of record VCMS01000020.1, read on the forward strand.
GCATCGTATTTGGTTTGCTTCAGTTACTTGTGTTGTTCCTGGCCTCTGTCTATGTGGGAAATCCGCACTGCATACCAGGTCGTGCTTCTGCTTCTGACCATCGTCGTCGCTTCAGTGTTTATGTAACAGTGCCCTCAGAGTGGGCTTTTGTTTCGTCATCACTTGGATTAGCACCGCGTATGTGATCGAGAGAGTGGCCGTACGTGTTGGTGCCAATTCAATCGTCTTTAAAGTTGTTGGAGCTCATTGCTTAGTGTAGAGCAAAACGTGCACGCCCGCTACACGGGGAAGGATTTCATAAACCCCTGGTAAGGATGATTCCGGGTACTCGGAAGGTATGAGTATTGGCCGACGGATGGGATACTTTTTGGCAGTATTGAGGTATGGCACCCTGAGGGGTCGGCCATGACGTGGCGCAGATGAGTATTGGTCGTCTGTACGCGTGTGTAGGAATGGGTGTGTTCGCACATGTCTTGTTATGATTGTCGGATATTTTACTGGCCGCTGCCGCGGGTTGTCACGTGCACCACGTGTATGAACCTGCTTAGGTGTGAACTAGATTATTTAATTTAGTTTAACTAATTTATCGGTTACGATATAAGAGGTGACCTCCCGGTTACCACCTCCTTCAGTAAAGGGTAACCGAGTTCGGCTCTGAACCAAGTTCACCTGCGCGAAGTATACACCTCTCTCAGGAGGGTCACCGCGTACGGTACGGATTGGATTCATCCCTCGGGACCACTCAGGCAATACTGACCATTGTGGCCCTGCCTTCGGGCTTATTTATTCCGTGTCTTCGGACTTTCTGTTTCGTTTACTGTGCAGTTGAACTGCTTTTACCACAATTGGTAGCGTTTCCGTCTCTGTATAGAGTTGTGCCGCGTGGGCGTAATACACATCGTCGTCTTCCGGCGCCGGGTCTGTTGCCGCTTGCCGCACGTCCCGCCGCGGGATTGCTCTCTTTTCCTCTTTTGGTTTCCCTTCCTTTTACCCCTTTTACCTAGGGCTTACACCGCTCTACGGTACCTCCCTCCTCAACCATTCCGTCGCTTTTCGCCGGATTCCTGGATCGGGCCCGTTCACCCATCAACCTCCGTAGGTATATCCCGTACCACGGGCGGTCTTACACCCGCACTATCCGTGTTCGGAGAGCTCACCACTGAGTTCACCTCGTCTAGAGGGCAAGGACTCGAACGCCTTGAGAGACGATCCCATCGCTGGGGTTTTGCTCTACAAGTGGTCTCCCGACTTAGAACGGGCTGGATTCTTTCTTTCGTTCTCGTTCTTGTCGAGGAGTCTCACGATTAGTGATCAGTTGGTTTTTGGGAAGCTACTGTGAAACAGTGGACTCTCTAGAGTGTTTTATTTGTTGTTCGTTACTTACTCTTTGGAGTATCGAGACCTCTCGTTGTTAAGTTGATCTTACCGCAGTTCGGTATACCGTGGCCCGGTATGGCGCCACCTGCGCCGAACTCTTGAAACGGTGTGGCCAGAGAAACTGGTGTGCCTCCACCTAGGCCTCCGCTTTCTCGCGCCTCCGTACCTGCAAGCTCGCCTGACAATGAACAGGTCCCGGAACCCTGGAGAGCCTCGTCAGTCACGTCGGGTCCGATGGCTGCTTCTACGGCAAGGAGCTCCGCCCGTTACGGGTACTCCGGCCACGGAGAGACCAGACGATGTTGTTGAAACCCCTAGATACTCGTACCTCGAGGCTCAACTGCGTGTCAGTCAGCTCGCGCAAAACTCGTTGTTCGAGGATCTGCAGTATCTCAGACGGAAGCTTGACCAAACTGAAATCGGAGATCCGGCCAATGACATTCGTGTCTTACGTCAAGACGTGAATTCAATTTTGGAAAGTCTGGGTGCACCAGCCGCTTTTGTTCAAGCTTACCATTCCTCTATTCAGGAGCATCGAACTGAAATCGATCGCCTAACCACTCGGTTGTCTACTCTCGAAGAGATCATCCGGATGGATAACGCATCTGATGCGAAGAATGCTAAGGAAGAAGCCTCTAAGAGCTCGGCACGCCAATCTTCGTATCACGGAAATCGACGATCCAAAAAGGAACTCCGTTACGACTCGGATTCGTCTAGTTCCAATTCTAGCGTTCGTTCTGCGAAATCTACTTCATCCAGTTCTTCGGACAGTGAGGAAGACCGAGAACGGTATGGGAGTAGATCCCGCGGGACGAAGTCGAAGGCGACATATGCCACTCAAGGAGTGATTCGCTCTCGCGAGAAAGGTAGACGTCATCTTGGACTCAAGGAGTTGAAACCAACGAATCTCCTCTACAGGAAGCTGTTGTCTTATCGTTATTACCGATTGGAGGATTCATCGTCAAGTCGCACCTCGCGAAGCACCTGTAAGGTGAAGGACCACATCAGAAGGCTGAATATCGTCTTTACGAAGAAATTCGATGGCGAAGATCCAATTCTGGTACTGGACTTCCTGGCCTGCTTTGTGCAGGAAGCCGACATTCTCGGTATGAACGAGGAGCAAGCGTTTCTCGCTTTACCCTATTTTCTGTCACAGATGGCTGAAGATCAGTTTAACTCGGTCGGAGGGTCGTCCCGTGCATCTGAGGGAGGTATCAGCTGTTGGCCGGAAGCGGTCCAATACCTCCTGAGGTCCTATGCAACAGGAAGCGTGATTCACAACGCGACGCTGGCTCTACGAGATACTAAAGAGAAGACTGAAGAGACCAAAACGGTTTACTCAACTCGGTTGAACAAAGCGTTTCATCGCTGTGGAAATGTGTACTCCGCTCAGGAGAGATGCACGATGTTCGTGGATGGGTTGGACCCTTCTATCAAGGCTTTGGTGGCGCGATATCGCGAAGAGAAACGCAGGATTACGTATCTGGAACTGGTCCAGTTTGCCCAAGCGGAGGGCGAAGTCTTGCGTGCTCGGCGTCTACTCCGATCTAGGAAGGTGACCCCGCACTCTATATGGGAGGAACACGGGTACAGGCCCCCAGGCGGAAATACTGGAGTGCTTCTGTCATTAAGATTTCATTCACGTTTCAAGAAGAATCCTTTAGGAACTCTGCTAATTGAAGAAAATGGTAACATGTTGAATTTCTATTGAGAGATGGCAAGCCAAAAAATTTGACATGTAATTGCCATTGAAAAGATATTGGAGTACTAAGAAAAAATTGGCACATATAGGAATTGGATTGAAAAGCTAATGACAGATAGTTCCGCCTGGGCCGCTCCACTCGCTTACGCGACCAACAGCAGCCGTTTCTCACGCCCAGGATGGGTGAATGCGCAACCGCAACGACGGACAGGTGGTAATCGATCTTTCGATAAGTCGGTGACGACCATCTGTCATATTTGTTACCGACCCGGTCATATTGCACCTGTGTGTATGTTGCCCGCTCGGGAGTTACCGAAAATTGTGGGGTGGTATGAGTCCTTGTCACCAGCTGACCGTGCTCGTGTTCCGAGTAAGAATTATGAAGAGCAAAGGGCCAAGTTTGGCAATCCTGTTACGGGACAGAACGTTCGAACTGAGCAACCTCGGAACCAGGCTGAACAGGTAACTGTGACCAACCCCGAACCCGGGAATTCTGTTTCCCACTCTGAGCAGAGTTTGCCGTCGTCGGCCAACCCCGCCCAGAAAAACTAAACTTGGGAGTTCCCCCTGCGGGAGGGGCGTCTCCTGAGCCGAAGTCTGAGACGCCCGAGGAGCCGCCGCTTCGCTCCCAGGTCACTTTCCTTAAAAGGAAGATCTTTACGAGGAAGATGGCTCAATCTGACGTGGACTCAGAGCTTTTAACACTTCTCCGTCGCCCGTGGGTACTGTCCCGAAATTTCCGTAACCCGGATAGAGTCTTTGTGATGGCCAAAAGGAATTATAAGGTTTACGCCGACCTCTGCTTATCACACCAGTTTATGGTTCGTCAACTGTCTGTGTTAGACACGGGCGCTGCGCCCAATCTCATTCACTCTTTTAGTGCCCCCGACACTTCGGGAATTCGTTCGCTATGGTCCAGGCTTGGATATCGCTGACGCGAACAGTAACCCGTTGCGCACGGTTGGTTACTTAACTCTCACAGTGAGACTTGGCACCTACGTGGTGAAACTTGACTTTGTTGTCTGCGATTCACTCGCTGCACCGGTTATACTCGGTTGTGATTTTTGCGACCGCTTTGTCGAAGCGATACGCCAAAGGGCGAAAACCGTGGAAATGGAAGACGGTACAACCATTCCGATCGTTCGGAAGCCGTTGAGGCGCGCAATCCAGAAGCGCGTTCCATTACCTGTGGTTCAGGAGGTTCCAAACGTGGATCCGAAATCAACAAAGCTTCGCATAGCGAAATCCTTTTAAATCCCACCAGAATCCCAGATATGGGTGCAGTGCGTCTCCAAACAACATGGAATTCGACTAGTTCAACCGTCTTCATCGTTGTACGATGAGCGACAGCTCGCTTTAGCTAATGGTGTTCTTTCTATCGAGCCCGATCAACCTTTCAAGGTACTGGTTGCCAACTTTGGCAAAACCACTCAGTGGCTAGTCAAACACCAGGTACTGGGTTCGGTCCTGCCGCATCCGAAGGCGCTCGTACAGACGAGAATCCCAACGTCCGAGGTTCTCGGTGTGCCCGAAGCTAGGAAGCGGGAGGTGCGTCCTGAAAACTCTGTTTTGTCGGATTCCTCCAGAAAGAGAAACTCCGCGGTACCGGAAGCAGTTGGTACTGAAGAGATGAACCTAGTTAGTTCGGGCCACGAACGACCATTCATTCCGGTTAAATCAGCGCTACCCCCTGGCACAGAACAGACGAATCCTGTTGAGGAATTAGAGAAGTTGAATCTGGACCATATCCCCGCGTCTCATCGCGAGAAGTTGCGAGACATGCTCAGAGAATTTACTCCCATGTGGGACAGTTCCCTTGGAACAATTGGAATTACGGAGCACCGTATTGATTTGCTCCCAGATACTCGCCCAATCGCGCAACACCCGTATTGGGCAGGCCTGAAAGCGGAGGAAGAAGAAAAGTCTCAAGTCGAGAAGATGCTACGAGCCGACGTCATTGAGCCAGCTCAGTCGTCATGGGCATCGCCCGTTGTACTTGTTCCGAAGTCGGATGGATCGTGGCGTTTTTGCATCGATTACAGGCGACTTAACGCCGTTACCGTCGAAGACGTGTATCTAATTCCACGGATGGATGGTAACATCGACTCGCTGGGAAGCGCCAGAATATTTACCGCCCTTGACGCCAATTGGGGTTACTGGCAGGTTCCAATTCGAAAGGAAGAACGCGACAAGACCGCGTTTGTATGTCACCAAGGACTGCACCGTTTCAAACGGATGCCCTTCGGGCTAACGAATGCTCCCGCTACGTTTCAGCGCGCGATTGACATTCTGTTGGCCAAATTCAAGTGGAAGACTTGTCTTGTGTACTTGGACGACATTTTCGTATTTTCCAACAGTATGGATAAACATATGTCCCATGTGAGGGAAGTGATGCAAGTTCTGCGTTACGCAGGTGTTACCTTGAAGCTCAAGAAATGCGAATTCTTTACCGACTCGGTGAAATACCTGGGCCACATTATCCGCCCAGGGAAACTCTCGGTCGACGAGGTAAGGGTGAAGTCGCTGAAGGAAGCGAAACATCCGACAACTCAAACGGAACTCCGATCATTTCTCGGTTTTTGTAATGTCTACCGTCCGTTCGTCCCGAATTTCGCTGATACTGCAGCTCCTCTCAACTCTCTCCTCAGGAAAGGACAGCCAGTTCAACTGGAACCATTCGGCGATGGGGAAGCATCTGCCTTTTCGTCGTTAATCGACGCTGTTACGTTTCCGCCGATTTTGGCATTGCCCACTCCAGGGCTTCCATATGAAGTTGATACTGATTCCAGGGACCACCAAGTGGGGTGTGTCTTGCTTCAAGTCTCGAAGGAAGGCGAGCGACGTCCAGTTGGATACTGGTCCCGTTCATTGAACGTGCATGAGCGTAATTACTCAGTCTCTGAGAAAGAGTGTCTCACTGTCGTTTTGGCGCTGTCTACCTTCAGACCCTATCTCATGGGAACCCATTTTCAGGTACATACGGATCATTCGGCTCTCCGCTGGCTTATGGAGATCTCCGAGCCGTCGTGTCGCCTTATGCGTTGGCGTCTCCGTCTATCGGAATTTGATTTTGATGTCCGGTACAAACGGGGCACCCTGAATATGCAGGCTGATGCGCTTTCCCGCTTAGGAACGTCTGGAGAAGCAGAACCTGTCAACGACGACGACATACCATGCTTCTTGGTAGAAGACTGGGAGGAAGAATCCGAAATTACGGATGACGTCTGTGACGATATTCTCGCCTCAGAAACGGACGAGCCACCGCCTGGCTCATTTGAACCCATTACCGCTGAAGAGGTAATACGTGAACAACACGGGGATCCTTTCTGTACTCAGATAAGGGCCCGACTCAACGGGGGATTCAAGATACCCTTTCTAACCAACGACCAGGGATTCCTTGCTAGGATTGTTGGGCCACGTCCTCAAATTGTGGTTCCACACTGCCTACAATGGAGGGTTCTCCATATATCCCACTATGCAAAGATTGGGGGACACCCTGGTGTCAGGAAGTTGTATCTAACTCTCCGAAGAGACTTTTATTGGCCAGCTATGGCATTCGACTGCTACGCAGTACGCCGTTCATGCACGGAATGCGCCAAGAACAACGTCAAACTCCGACGAAATTCTAAGTCGATGACGCTGTTCCCAGCCTGGGCTCCTTTGAAGTTCGTCGTTATCGGCATTCTGGGGGAATAATTCGAACCGCACGCGGTCACAGGTACCTCCTGGTTATCACGGACAGGTTTTCGAAGCTAATTCGAACGGTTCCGTTGAAACGGATCACTGCAGCAGCAGTTTCACAAGCGTTTGTGACGCATTGGGTCTGCAATTACGGGCCACCCGTTAATCTGCTCTCAGACAATGGCTCGCAGTTTGCGTCAAAGTTCTTTATGGACGTATGCCGTATCTTGGATGTCAAGAATTTGTTTACAACAACCTATCATCCCCAGTGTAATGGGCAGGTAGAACGATTTAATCCTACAATGCTTATCGCATTACGATCCTATGTTGCGGATCACCCAAAGGATTGGGACGTGTACACCGACGCTATTACGTACGCGTATAACACCCAGGTGCATCGGGTAACGAAGCTTTCGCCGTTTGAACTCGTTCTTTCGAGATACCGCCACCGGTAGCAATCCAATCACAACCGACGCTAGCGTCTTTCCCGTCACCACGGATGTAGAAGGACACCTGGAAAAATTGGTTAACCAAGATGGTAACGGTAGGCCGGAAGGCCATGGAAAAGGCTCAGCTTACGTACAAGCGTAATTTCGATCGCCGAATTCGCGGTACCCCAGTGTTGGTCGAGCGCAACAGCTTTGTCTTCCTTCGGAAGGATTATTATAATCCTGACAAGGAAAAGAGACATAAGCTCTCCCCAATCGCTGATGGACCATATCGCGTCATTTCCGTCAATCCGGATACCGTCGTACTCGACATTGATGGGCGTCATGAACGAATCTCGCGCGACCGCGTTGTGCCCCCCCCCCCAACGCCACCCACCGCAACCGGACCCACCTCAACCAATACCCAATCAGGGGATCCTCAACAGGAGACAGAACCGTCAACAGCCGCTACACTACCGTCGCGCCTGGCGATTCTTCCGCACCCGGATGGAGGATTAATTGATCTACCTACAGCAGGTACTTATGACCACAGAACTGAACTTCCTACTACTTGGACGAATTCCAACGACTCTGCACGAGTATTTACAAGAGTAACCCCCCACCCCATCTCCTGATGGAGCCCGTGGCGCCACCTAAGGAGGGGGAGGATACCGCAGCTGCTGCGAATGGCACTGACGCTCCGGTGTCGCCCGGTTCCCCAACCACGGGAAATGTGATCCACACTGACAACCCAGTCGCTCCCGTGGGAGAATCTAGTGGCACAGTTGCCTTGTCGCACCCCAACCGTGAGGACTCCGCCGTATCGGTCTCCGTTACCACGGAACGTGCCCGCGAGAGGCGCGACGCTGCCGCAGAAGCAGCTACCCACTCTGGGACCTCTAACCGCTTGAACTCGCGTATCCGCGCTGAGAAGCATAGCCGAACTGTGAAAACGGTTTGCGCTGATCCGGACAAGGCGCTGCACGCGGAAGAATAGCATTGCAACCCTGAAATAGGAAGCCTCGTGAACGAGTTAGGCTGAGTATTACCACTCATTATGGATTCCCTTGTGGGATTTTTAACGCTTTCTTGGAAGCCGACACTCTACAGTGTGAACCACATCGCGTGTGGAAACTTGGAACTCCGCCACCACTGCAAGAAGTGCAATCTCCGTGACACGGGGCCACAGAACCAGGCGCGTGCCACGCGACGCACGTTACAACGTGAAAAGCCCTAATGAGCGGTCGGCGACCTTTCGCGAACGGATGGCCGAGCATGGCACGCGCACGATTGTCGTGGTCGCCAATCTGTGGCGTAGAGCCAATCAGAGCTCTTGGCACAAGCCCCGTGGACCAGGTGAACCGCCGCCCTGCCAAGGGAGTGCCGTACGCACCTCCGTCACCGAAACGGTTATCCCCGTGAAGGCCGGGAGATTCGTCAACCGGAAGTACTACCGTTTGTCAGTCTCTCGACTCTCGTCGAATAACGTGATACCGGTGGACTCGTCTTATTGAGAGCTTTGCAACTACCTCTCTAGCTCGAGGATAGGACGCGTAGGACGCGAGTTACAGTACGGCCGCCACAGCGGAATGCATGGAAAATCGCCGAAGTAAGCCCGTCTCCAACGCTCGGGAAGATTCACCTGCGTGATTTTAGGCAGCTACATAACCTCTCCACGTGAAACTGCGTCAAGCAGGAGTGACACATACGCCATGGAGTCCCGCGAACGGGAAGTGTTCCCACAAGAATTGGTTATCTAACGCATCGTGAGTCACGTCGTGAACCCCGATGGGGAGACTGAATACCAAGTTCGTTGGTACGGATACTCCCCTGAGGAGGATACTTTCGAGCCGATCAAACATCTGCCTCGATCGAAGGTTCTCGCCTACTACCAGCGCAAGCGCTTACCGCCACCGCCAAACTTGGACGCAGCCCAGGTAGGGTAACAGTACTACTGTGCCGCGAGGTGAACCGACGGGCCCACTTGTGGGAGAATAATTGATGGTATTACCAAGAAGTTTGGGTTGTTCCTACGGAAGGAAGTATCGAAGGGATGAAAGAAGAAAGATGATTTCCGTCTAACGGACTTCGATTTATCGGAAAGAAGCGAACTAACATCTAACGGTCCATGTGAACATGTCGTGAAGCTACACGCGTAACGGAGAACCGTATTGGAACGATGGTGCGCCAAAGGCATTGAACCGTAATCCGGTTACGTCGGTGTTCTCGGAAGTGGAAAAGTGAGTGTTAGTTGTGGAATAGTTGCTAGTTTAGGCCCTGAAATGGGCGCGCGAGGGGGTAGGCCGCGCTGGCACCCAAAAAATTAACAAAATTTGGAATAATGTATTCCACTTTACGTAATTTTTTCTTCAGTTCCTCTAGTTTTTTAGCAGGTTCCGTTTGCCTTCAACCAGAACTGCATCCTTTTCCAGGAACCTCTCCGTTTATTTCACTCGCGCTAGTTTTCCTACCGGTTCCATTCAGGAACACAGTGCACATCCCAACAACTTCCCCACCATACCCGTTCCATGCCACACGCACTCAGCTCCAGGGACCCTCAAACCAACTGAAGCACACATCAAAACATTTTACTCATCACGCTTTTCAGTCTCCGTATCCTCAAACGTCATCTCCTAAAAGTTTTGCGCGCAGCTCTGCCCATTCTCCTACACGCGCCTCCCTCCCATACGGCTCCCCACGCCCCCACCCTTTTATCCTCCTGCTCCTCCAGAGTCCTCTCCGCCAGCAGCGCCCCTTCGTTCTTCTCAACCCTCGCCACCCCTCTCCTTCTCTTCTTCAAACGGCTCCACCCGCCCTCTTCCTCACCACCATCAACATCCCTCTTGTTCCCTCTACCACTCTTCGGCATCACCGGCGAACCTTGCCTACCACCTCCCGCCGCCCCCTTCAAGAACCCCTTCATGTCCATCACCTGTCGCATCAGCCCCTCCAGGACTTCCACCCTCCCCTTCAACTTCCTATTCTCCTCCCTGACATCAGCAACCTCCTTCGCCAAACACTCTACCATCCCCTCACCATGCCTCTTCATCTCCATCCTCACCACCTTCAACCCTCCTCGCACGGTAGATATCACCTCCAGCGATACTCCATCCTCAGAAACGCTCAGTACAGCACCTCCCATCTCTACCACCTTATTCCTCAGAAAGTCATCCACCTCCTCCTTCACCCCAATCCCCATCAACTTCATGCGCTCCTTCATCTCCTCCGCAAACCACTTCGGCGGCGGTGCTCCCTCCCCACCCCCACTCCCCATCTCCATCCCAATCCCCAGCTGGCTCAAGTGCACCGCCCTCCTCTCACCCCCCGCCTCAGCCTCCCCTACTTCCTCTTCCAAAGGCGTCCCCGATATCTCCCTCACCACCTCCTTCCTCTCAAGCAGCGCCAAGAGCTCCTCGTCCTTCACATACCCATTTGACATTACGCAGTACACGAACGAGCGCGTTCTTAGACAAAATACAACAGCGCGAATTGTGCCACGAAAGAAAACGCGATTCCAACGACCAGGATCCGGACCCCCACACAGCCCACGCGCATGCCCTTTTCGTCGGAAATACTTTCATCTCGTTTTCACCCCAACGCACTCCCCCGTGGACACTCAATAACCATCCAATGACCATCCCTACGCCTCGAAACCCCTCAACGTGTACCACCCCGCTCCAAACCATACTTCTTCTTCTTCAGTATGGTTCACTAATCCTGATTGCGAACTAGTAGGAAAACTACACAAGTACTTTTCTCTCACGAAGGGCAAAACTACACGACAGGTAACTTTCTCTCCTGAAAAAGGCCAAAATCTTTGACGGTCACTGCTCGAACCATACGGTACTCATCTATATGGTCAGGGCTTCACACAACAACCAAAGATAAAGCTCCAGAAGCCTCTCATATCCCCCAACAACCTTTCTTTCTTCAAACTCAACCAGTTCAATCTTAAACAAACCTCTCTCTCAGTAACACCCTTCAATAAAAAAAGATGTTTACTAAAATGTATTCTTTCTACCATACAAACTTTACTTACAAAGCGACGCCGCTCTCTTCCATTCACAGCATAAAGCCCTTCCCACACACTTCTTACTAACGCCCTTTGTTGTTGCTCAGCAACCGAATACATTATAATTAGAACAACAAAAACACTGTTTCCCAGTACTGGCGGTACCCCACGGCTGATACGTTTCTGTAAACTCTCCGAAAATGAATCGCTCACCAATTGCGCACTCACAATGGGAACAAATCTCTGGAAGAACGGGTTCACCGCCTTTCCAATCCCGTTCATGAACAGTATTGACTTCAATGTGCTCCTTCCGCTCTGCACAACTATGTGAAACACATTGGCCACTGTTCGCCTCTCTTGCGGCAAATCCATAACATGATTCGAAACATTCCTTGTGCTCCACAGCACAAGCCATCTCTGCAGACAATAGTTACCCAGTCCCAACAGAAACCCTCCAGAAGAAAAGGCAACAGTGTTAATCTTAATCGCATTTAAAAGCGTTCTCCCTTCCGGAAAGAAATGAAAACTCAGAGCAATGCAAATGTTCACAAACAACAATCCACTTTGCGTAAACACATTAAATGCATTCAGTGACACAGCCCAAATCCCAAGCCGACGTTCAGATTGAAAGTCCTCTGTCGCCACCGAACCAAACAACCCCTCGGGCATACATTGCAAACCATTTATAAACAACACATGCGATAGCGATTCTATTACCGCTACCGTCACGACCTTTCATGTATACGCGCTCACAGAACCGTCCTCCGACATAAGCACATGCACAACTGCCGGTTTTATCATTCCATACAACAAAAAAAGAGCAAGCATCCACAACACACAATACAACAACAACGAATCCCCACAAATCTGGCCACCCAGTCGCTTCAGGCAACCATGCTTCTCCCTTTCATGTGCGGAACGAAGGCATCTGGTGAAGTGCACCTTACCAGACAAAACGGGATAGAAATCCGGACCCTCCAACAACATTTCTTCACTATCAACATGCTCTGAAATGAACTTGCACAATTCACTCATCTCTCTTGCCAACCCCCAGTTTCGTACGTCCCTCACATTTCTCTCAACTGCCCCCTTCCTGTTACTCTGTCAAACGTTAACAATTAATCTCTGTTGAATTTAAATTCAATTCTATCAGGGTACAATAGGAGCTGCACTTTACATGGCACCCCAACCCCTGTACCTGCACTAGGTAGCATGAACATGGATTCTTTCGCCCTGTACATTGCACCATCTATTCTAATCTGACTTTTATTGCAGAGTCTGGTTTCTATTGATTCACCCAAACAAGATAAACAGAAATGCTTATATGGATACATTTTGAAACGGTATATCTCCACACACCCATTGTTTGCAAACCAATCGCCCTTTTATGAATACATTCTCCTCTCATATAAGACCTCAACACCTTTTTGGAGCACACAATACTACGAATTATAGTGGTCACCATAAGCTTTAACGTTGTTCCAAAACCAGTTTCTCCAAAAAAACCGTACGGAAAGTCCAAAAGGAAATATTACATCATCCAACCGCTTACCTCTCGAATTTCACTACGCTCCTGCCATTTTCATATCTAAACTTCTGCCTACTTTCCCATTTTTTATGAAATATGTTCCTATGAGTCATATACTGCGAACCTTTACTCTTCGATACTTTTTGACAGGAACCACTGTTTCACGCCCCCGTTCTAGTAAGTACTCATAAATCATGTTGCCATCAGAAAGGAACTGGAGACTCCTGTGTCTCAAACTCTATTACACTAGCCACCCAGTTCAACCCACATGACATTGCCCTCCCCTCCAAGAGCCAAAGAGAATCCTTTCAATGCCCATCATCATGAGCTCCGTAGATATGGAACCGATCCTAGCGACAGAACTACGTCGATCAACTTCGGCCGTAGTCGTCGGGAAAGGACGCATAGGCACATTGCTTCGAGATTTCGGTCATTCAGGAGACATTCATGTGTCCACCGCAGGTTACATAAGCATGAAGCATCTACCTCTAGGTTCGATCTTTCTATGTGTCAGAACATCTGCCCTACAAACTGTCATTGAGTGTACTCCTCCAAAGCGGCGAGAAGATCTTGTGTTCATTCAGAATGGCAACATTCTCCCGCTTCTTTGTAGACATGGTGTACAGGAATGCACAAGGTCCGTTCTTTACGTTGCCGTGCCCATAAAAGGCGCCACGCCAGAGGACAGCATAACCCTCTACAGCCCTCTGGGTCTCACAGTTGCGACAGGAAAGTGGGTTGACGCACTCGCGGAACGGTTCTGGTCAGCAAATCTCTCTTGTCATATTGTATCGGGTGGAGAATTTACGAGGGCGTACTATGAAAAACTTGTATGGATTTCGGCGTTCAACCTTGTCGGAGCCTGTCATGGCTACACATCAATGCATGACGTAGCTACCGTGCATAAAGCAGTAGTGTGTACCATGATGAAGGAGCTCCTCTCCATTGTGACCGAGAAGACAAACATTGAATTCAATACGGAGGAGGTGGTTCAACGGCTTTTGGCCTACGGCAAATTGCTTGTCAAATTCAATACGTCCATCTCCGAGATGAGTTTAAGGAACGCCTTCTTCTCCCAATATTCTCGAGAGGCGAGAGCTGCAGGAAAGGTTGACCCCGCACCATATCACACAACTTATATCAACGTCTTCCTTCACGACATTCTGCAACCCCTTTATTACAATACACATGAGCCAATAAAAACAAAAAAACACCTTTACCTTCACGCGTATGCGCTTTTAGAACTTAGGTGCCGTACGCCCCGTATAAACCCAAATCCGCAGCCGGCACAAGACAAAACACAAACATACTTTATATGAAAGTTAGTTCAGAAGAAAAGCCAAGCAACGACAAGACAGTAGGTACTCTAACCTTCCAAAACCCTTGGGCGTCCTACAGGTTCGAATTCTTCTTCCTCATCTTCCTCTCCCTCCTCAACTTCTTACTCAACTTCCTCTTCCTCTTCCTCCTCCGCCTCCATCTCGGCGTCCTCTACCTCCACTTCCTCGTCGTTATCATTCCCACCACTCTTGTTTCCAGCCGTAATACCACTCTTGTCCCTGTCCTCCTCTACGAACTCTTCTCCTTCCCCAAACTCATTCTCCTCCTCAAATTCAGGATTGAATCCCTTCACACGATGAACTGCATCGGGTAGCTTGTATCCCTCTGGCACCATGTACTTGTGATACCTCACCATTACGTCTATATCTCGAATGGCATCCTTCGAAGCGGCTCCCGCATGTACCACATCTCCCCGCCCAATGAAGATCGAGAATGGGGGTACCATCACCTTTTTCATCGTATGTCGTGACTGCGAGGTTCGCTTAGTTGCGTCCAGAGCTGCAATTCTGTGACTCCCTTCGCATATCCAAAGTGGAAATGGGTTCTCCCCAGACACCATGAGAAAGTAGCCGGGGTTCTCAGTCTCCAACGTTTCCAACCTGACTAATCCCTTGAAGTCCGTGTGCAGTGTCTGGCGCGGACACCCCTTCGTTGCGGCGAGTAGTCGACCTCCAGTCCTGGGCGCATACATGCTCTTCGAGGTTGGCATCCTGTTGTTCCAGAGTTGCAATGCAGCAACGACTTGTCCCATTCTAGCATCCAGGAGAGCCCTCTTCCGTACCGCCCACCTCAGCCCCCGGTCCATCTCAACCCTGTCGACAAGCCCCAGTCTGGTAATCATATATCGAGTTTGAGCAATCAGTCTATGTTTCTCATCCTCCGTCAATGAACCAGTGTTGATGATAGGCATCCAATACTTTCTGTTCCCTTCAATTCGGAAGTCTCCTTGAGCGAGAACGTCGTCTTCGAAATGCTTCAGCAACCTTCCACAAACATCACCAGAATCCTTTCTCGTCCAAAGCCCCTCCATATCCGGGATGGTCGCATCTGTGGCAAATCCGTCCAGTATACAAAACCCTTTCTCCCGCACTTCATTGCGTTTCTGCGTGAGAAACTCCAGCGCATACTCATCACGCTCCACTGCGGCCAACCATAATGCATTCTCATCACTTGTACCAGCGGGTCGATTGGTCGGCAACGGGAAACCAAGCACAGGTCCTTTTGTAGTTCCCAGCTCCTGGTGTCTCGCCCTGGAGGCATGCCAATACACAGCGTAATGGACACTTCGTAAATCACCCTCACTCAAAAGCTCAGACCGATGTCCTCCAGCCATGTGATTCGCTCTCAGCCATGGCTCCCTATTGGCAATGTGATTCTGTCCCTCCCTTCGCCTTGGACAGACAACCGTCAAGTTACACCATGCCGGGTACTCCCCTCCATCATGCGGCTTTCCCTTCTCCAGTAAGCTTTCCTCTTCTGGAAGCTCTTCTGGATTCTCATCATCGAAACCCAGGCGGCTTTCCGCTTCACTTTCCTCCATTTCTTCATCATCGAGAAACGCGTCCTCGTCCTCCTCCAACACCATCAGCACAACCCCCTTCTTGCTCATAGTCTTTTCGTTCATTTCCCTCATAAGGTCATCGACGTCCATCCTCTGAAACAAGTCCACCAACTTGGATGGAAGAAATAATTTGCGCTTCTTACGGGGGGGTTGGGATGCCTGTATCTCTCCGTCAGACTCCATCTCCTTCTCTATTTCTTGTAAAGGATCAACTGAACCTCCTTTAGCTTTCACCCGCTTCTGTAACCCACCCTTTCCTGCGGCGGAGTTGGTGCTTGACTTAGCTGCCACTCTCTGACTCCTTCGCACACCCGGGGGTCCAGCACCTCCCTCTAAATCAACCACGGAACCATCATCATCATCAGTTTGCTCTTTGTTCTTCGTGGTTTTCGAAGATGGCGGCTGAGCACTTCCAGAACCAGGCTTCTTTTTGGATGCTGTAGGAGTTTGAATGCCGAAGAAAGAACGAAGCCTATTTCTTACCATATTGGCGCTTCGCTGGATCGATTCTTCGCGAACAGCTCGACGGGGAAGGACCCTCATATTGACAGCCTGCCCGAAAACAAACTCCGAAACCGGAATCAGAGGACCAGTATCTCCAGAAATTCTGAACGCTTCCTTGAAGAAGTCCTCAAGGATCAGCTTCTTTTCAGCACCGACCGTACGGGCAGCCCGATACATTGCAAGTTCCCTATCAAAAAAGAACGTGCGCACATCTTCGAATCTGCCCCAAGCATAGGTCTTGGGATCCTTCACTACAAGACGGCGTATGCATTCCATAGCGAACCAAAACTCGTCAGCATCCAGTTTGTATAACTCTGTGTATGAGAAGTGAGTGAGTACTCTCTTTGAATTATGCTCGCACATGTGCTCAAACTTCTCTACCATACCAGGAGTACTCGCGAGCTTTAAAGCAATGTCTGCATACCGCACGTACTGCTTCCTCTCAGCCCCCGATATCAGATTACTGCTTTGCAGACATTGTGCAACCTGTTCAGATTCGAGTTCTGACGCACATATTGAATGTTCACATTCAAGAATCTTAATGAGACTCACAGTAGAGTGAACTTTGTCTGCAAACCTCATCTTCAACAAAGCCTCACTCTCCTCATTGAGGACTGCGCCAAGCCTCAACACCTCGCTCGCCGTGACATGCTGCCCATCCGTTCTTCTCCAAAGCATGACTCTCACACTCTTGGTTATAGTCTTCCATCGAGGGTCCTTGTCATGCTCTAGAATATGCAGCAATGCCATCAAACGGTGGTGTCCATCCACTAAAACGCAGTCCACAAGCACTCTGTCCTCATCATTCAACGCATTCTTCATGTCAATCTCACGAGCAACTGTCACACTCATCAGCCCAAGCGCACCAAGCAGTCCACGCTTCCTAAAGTTCTCAATCAAGTCTCCCTTGTGAATTTCACTCATACCGCGGAGGGTCTGCTCCGGTTTCTTTATGCGGGTGATATCGATTGTTACTGCCCGCTGAGTGTAGTCGGTGAGGTCAATGGAGCTAACATTGAAGTCCAAGATATTCTTCTTACGATTCGTTTCCGTCCTCTTCGGTCTCTTCACCTCCACAACGTCTTCATCCGAGCTGCTGATGACATGAATGTTCTCCTTCACATTGCCCAATTCAGCAGTCGAATCATGCTGAGGCTCAGGCTCCGCTGGACCTGCAACAGATGCGGGCTGTGCCTCCGCTGTTGCTGGTTGGGGGTCCTCACGCTGAGGGGCACTGCGAGGTCTGAGCATTTCCCTATCCCATGCGTACGTCCCGGCTCTGAGTATATCATCCAACGTCGCAGGGGGTCCCTCGACCCCTCCAAACGTATAGGGATAGGGTAGAGTTCCATCACCTGTGATTTCAGTGAGATAAATCACGACACAACCGGCTTCCAGCTCAGAACCGTGAAGGGATGTCTTCAAACTGCCATTATCGTTAAACATAGTCGCATGGCCAACAACCTCTTTGGCCCCATTTTCTAGAACGACGAGAAGATCCACCTCCACACCAGGAATTATCTGTTCGCTAGACTGGGATGCCGTTCCCGTGGTGGTCGTACGGCGAGAACTGCGGCGCGCGTTGACCATGGTATGTTACAGATGCTGAGTAACGACGCTGAGGTGTGTGTTTCAATTGCTTCTGCGCACGACTTACAATGGACACCCCCGCTTTTGGCAGCTCCTTCCAATGCACTGTGCGAGAAAAGAATTCACCTGATAGTAACACCTCAGTTACGCTAAAGGTCAGCGTTATAACGAGAATACCCGTGACACGTAAAGGATCCGCTCGCGAGAACTTAGTTTGAATACAACCGTTAACGCGAGTTCTTGTTCAAGTACTTGAACATGGCTTCATTTGTATTACATACGTCCGTTCATGTCCAGTCGCGTGAAAGGCCCTTTTAGCTACCCCTCGTACGGGGAACGGAACATGAAATCAGATCGTTGATTTTTCCCACCCGCGGTCCGAAAGTGCCCTGGCCGCCAGGGCGGGCGCGCAGGCGAGTTGGGCACCCCGCAAACCGCACCCGTTTAGATTTTAAATTTTAATTCTTCAAAAAATCAACGAATTTGCCCACCCGCGGTCCGAAAGTGCCCTGCCCGCCAGGGCGAGCGCCCAGGTGAGCTGAGCACCCCGCAAACCGCACCCGTTTAGGGGGGTGCCCCACTCGCCTGGGCGCCCGCCCTGGCGGCCAGGGCACTTTCGGACCGCGGGTAGGAAAATCAACGATCTTATTTCATGTTCCGTTCCCCGTACGAGGGGTGTAGACGCCGCCCCGGACGCAATGGGACACGTTGCAGACCCGTTGCCACCACGCATACCTTGCGTTCAAAAAATCGTTCATTCCGCCCACCCGCGGTCCGAAAGTGCCCTGGCCGCCAGAGCGAGCGCCCAGGCGAGTTGGGCACCCCCCTAAACGGGTGCGGTTTGCGGGGTGCCCAGCTCGCCTGGGCCCCCGCCCTGGCGGCCAGGGCGCTTTCGGACCGCGGGTGGGCGCAATGAACGGTTGAGTACAAGTTGTACTCAAAGCATTACAGGTTCCAAGACAGAGCAGCTCAGAATGCTTCTATTTAAACCTGGCAGTTAATTTTGTTGAGATTAGCGGTTGTTCCGCACATATTGCGTCTTCATCGTTCGCGTTCGTATAAGCGGGTGTTTTCATACCTATTGAGGCTCACGTAATACCGTTCGTGCTCTACGTCTGCTCCTCTCTCCGCAGAAAGCGAGTTTAAAGCCTCAGCCTAAAGGTGACTACATCATGATGGGCATTACGGACACAGACACCATGCTTCGTTTCTGTCGAACTTCTGACCTCTTTTTCGCGTTAAGAGACGAATACGCCAATGAGGGAGACGCCAGTTCGAAGCCTAGAGACGCTCGTTACCCCGCTATTGTGCAGTATGCCGCCGAGGTATGGTCCAATTCGTCATCCGTAGCCCATCGCAAGGGCACGCACCCAAGTACTCTGTCTATGTTTGTAACGGGTGAAACCACCTCAAATATCGCATGAAAGCAAATTCGTTGGATATGTGCGGGTGCGTCTTTGAAGATGTTCTAACAAGTGCTAGCGTGTGAGCAAACCATACTGACTCAGTACCGGATGCGTTTTCATCGTTCCCTTTTACCATAATGGGTGAGAATTTGGGAGTTCGCGAGGGCCCGAATGCTGGGCACGCAAAAACCCGCTGCTCCATTCTGAAATTCTGCTCTGTCAAGGTGATGTTGTTTGTTACTTCTTCGTAGTCTTGGAGAGTTGGAGGTATGGCTCCAAGTATAAAAGCGGACTTCACAAAGGAGAGGGTGATATCTTCCATGACATATTCTCCATGTTTTTCTGAGAGCACTTCTTTTGTAAGATTCACGAACGGTGTGATTCTTGTCTCTCCGATTTGAGATAGTACGGTTACTGTTTCTGAGCAGAACCGTTTTGCAATGACGTTGGATAGAACGAAGTCGAACGTGTCTGACGCTGATGATAATATAGATTCGCATTCAATGATATTCTCGAGCTCGATATTGATCCCATCTCTGGACATTCTGGGCAATGTCTTTGGTGGCGTGATTCGAGATGAAATGTTCTGGCGTGCGTGGAATCTTTCTCTCCACTGCTTCTGTCGTTCTCGATGTTCAATGGATTGAATTGTCTCTGCCACCCCTGAGGCGGTTCGACGGGAAGTCTTCCGATAGTTTCTTTTGAAAAGCAAATGAGCGTGTTCATATACTGCAGCATCATAGTACTTGATACTACCTAGACGACGTATGTCATCCACAATATGGTCTAATAGATGAAATTTGAGTGTTCCAAGCCCAGATGGATGGAACGCTCCCAGAAATTTTGAGGCATGCTGCTTGAAAGACGTGATGTCCTTTTGTAATGTATCAAGAGCGAGAAAAGTCCATTCTTGTGGCCTATTGTAACGAAAGATAGTAGCCACGAGATCTGAATACTTGGTGAACACGGTTGTAATCGGTGCTTCCTCAGCTTCCCCGCAACATGTGTCAAAAAAGGCCCCAATAAAAGGGAAGACCATAGCTTTGTAGTCCTTCGCTTCAAGCATACCTCTTAGACCATCTTTTGTGAATATACCGTTTAGAGACTTTCCCTTCTCTTCTGTTGAAAAATCGATAGTAAGCCCCGGTGCAGGGGCGTCTCTCTGGATAGCTGCAAGTATAGAGTTGGAATGGTTGAGGACAAGGGTGCGAATGCTCTTAAAAGTTCGAGGGGAACCTGATACAGCCGTGGTAAACAGCGACTCTGACTGTAGTCGCTCCATGGCCGCTATTTTCAAAAGCCTGGAAACGCCGAGATGAAGGTTGTGCAGGGGTTCGAAAGAGAACAGACTGTACGGTGTAAGGCTTGGTATCCAATTCAGAGTGGGATACACTTCTAGAAAGAAATTAACATGCGAAAGCGACTGTGACTGCAATAGAACTTGGGCCTGGAGCTTTCTTTCTCTCGATTGCCGAGGACGGCGGTTCTGGGCATCCTGTTCGGACTTGGTAAGAAGAGATGAATATGCTGCTCGAACATCCTTGGTGTGGGTCAAGCTGCGGTCTGCTGCCCCACTGGGGATTGGATTTTGAAGTTTTTCTCTTGGTATCAAGCAACGATGGCATAGACGTTTAGTGAGGGTGCCATGTGAGACAGAGAGTATATCCTTGGCCTCTGGGATATCAGCGCAATAACTTGCAAGAATAGGATGGCAGACACGTCTTGTTTCATCGGCCGATGTGAACGGTATTCCAGACTTCCAGAGCTGGAGTAGAGGCTTCAGAATAAGCTGCAGAGACTGGTGTAGAACTTGCATTCTTGCTTCTCGAAGGGAAGCCGAACGCACAGAAGGCATGCCATCAAACGACGATTCGCTTCGTACCTCCTCTAGTTCTGTTGGTATGTAGGCAACAATAGTCAAGTCCTCGGAGATGCACTTCTGACGGAGTGTATCTGAGAGGTTGAGTAGGGTTAAGTGAAGGGGATAGGAGGTAACGGAAGATTGCTTTAGAGAGGTAGAAGATTTATCAGTGTAAAGCTGTAGTAGACCAACAAATGACTCAATTCCGCTATCTTCGATTCTATACCACACGTGCTCAACATCGGAGGAGGCCATGACATGAGAGCTAAGATGGCGGTATACGTCTCTTGCGAGGCGGGCGGTCATGGGGTGTGAAAGGGTGCCATGCTGGAAGCGCCCGACCTGCGGTGGCTGGAAGAAAGTGTTCTCAGAGTTAGACAGTCTGAGTTGTTGCAACAAGACGTTCAATGGGTCCTTGGAGTAGAGTTTGGCTCGGAACTTACCGTCAGAGGTGGTAACGAAGCGCTCCTCAAACCCGTCTGCAGTGGCGTATCGTTGAAATATGGAGTGCTTCAGCTCCGTACAACGCTTGGAGGAAGTGATTGTTTCATTGAACCTCTCTTGGGGAAACGTACGAAGAAGGGATATGAGCTCGTCCGCAGCCCTATGGCCTAGGTTCGACGCAACGAAGGCAAGACAGACCACGAGATAGTCCATGTGTAGCTCTTGCAACGAGCTTTCGGTTGGAGGCGGAGAGGGGGAAGATGCCAAACGTGGTTCTGATAGTGAGCCAGGAGGGTGGGAATCCGTGTGGGGAACGGGTATGTTGGGAGCGGTTTCGGGATGAGCTTCGATAGCGGTGGACGGGATGAAAAGAGGCGCATCGTCGGTACGAGAGTCTGAAGGAGACGGTGATGATGGAGGCAGGGGGGTATGGGTGGCTTTCTGACGCTTGGAGCGTCGTACTTCTGGTTGGGGTGAGGGGGCTTGCCTTCTCTGTGAAAGTCGTCGTTGGGGGCAGTTGGCGATGTGCTGACGCAGAGACAGAATGCCCATTGCCCTGTAAGGGCACCCTGGGGCGCGGCATCGGTAAGTCATGGCCTGGCTCGCTTGGAAGAAAAGAGGAAAAGGAAGGGAGCAGCTCGTCAAGGAGAAAGGAGAAGTTTGTTGCAGAGTTGGTGAAAGAGAAAGTGAAGGGTGAGAAACGGAGAGCCGGTTGGGGGGAATTATTGCGTGCGCCAGTGCGGGGTGCATGGAGCATGCGGTGGAAAGGTAACCACGATGCTGTGCGTTCAAACTCAAAAACAGGGCTGTTCGAAAGGTTTAAAAATTTTATTCAACACGTGTACAGATATTAGAGGACGACGGGAGATCGACAGCGGCTGTCCATTTGAGCGGTTGCCCTGCGTCACTGTCTCGTCGCCCTTCTGGTGTTCCTCCGCCCGAGGGTTCGTTTTCGGATCGTGCGCAGGAGTTGTTCATGCGTGATGTTTTTGGGAATGTGGGGCGAGGTCGAAGTGAGGCTGGGTGGGATGTACATGGTAAGTGCTACGACCTGTTCGAGCATCGTGTTGACTTGGTTTGTGATGACTAACGTTGGTTTTGTCTCTCTGATGGTGCAGAGAGTTTAAGTATTTGATTTGTTAGAGTTTTGGGTAATTGAAGAGAGATGAGTGAAGAACTTTTGTTGCTTTCTATAACGAGTGGGTCACTAACAGCAGGGATTTCTGCTTTCTTTTGTACAGGTTTGGCAGATTTGTTTTGGGAGAATAGTGTTGTCTCACCAGATGTTCTTCACTCCACTTAGTGACTAACAACTGGAGTTTCTGGTTTTCCTTTTGCTATACATTTCAGCAGACTCGGGTTGCGAGCATAGTATGTGTCCTGCGACACGTTTTCTCCCTCAACGAGGTAGTCATTCTACTTGGCAGTATGACTACTTTGTTCAGTGCAAAAATGTGCCGCATGATGCCTCTACTATTCTTCCGCATCGTTTTCCTGTTGGCGGCGAGATGCGTACTAACTAAGTCTCTTTTGCTTTGCTTTTGTTTCGGTTCATAAGAATATGGAGGGGTGCGAGGGAAGAGGGTGTGTGATGCTGTTGTTTTGCTGCGCGCTGCGTGAGGCTTGCGAATGCTGACTGGTGTTTATGTTGTTGTCACTATTGCGTACAGAAGACTAGATGGTGGCTTAGCGTGGTTGTACGGGTAAGTGTTGTATTCTTCCGCTTCGTTTTCCTGTTGGCGGCGAGATGCGTACTAACTAAGTTTTTCTTCCTTTGCTTTGTTTTCGGTTCATAAGGATGTGGAGTGGTGCGGGGGAAGAGGGTGCGTGAAGCTGATGTTTTGTTGCGCGCTGCCTGAGGTATGGGATTGCTGACTGGTGTTTATGTTGTTGTCACTATTGCGTACAGAAGTCTAGATGGTGGCTTGGCGTGGTTGTACGGGTAAGTGCTAACTGTTTTTGAGGTTTTGGCTGATGACAAGTATCTGACGAAGCTTTTTCTCTCTGTTCTGTTTTGGTTCTGTGTTGATGTTTGATGTGAAGTGTGTTGTCTTGGTTTGCATGGTGGCGGTTGCGAGTCATGCGCGTCGCGACGAGTTGTGTCATCCAGTGTACTGTTTCAGAGTACTCTGGAAGGCAGGGCTTGTCGCCACTCCTACGAGTAGCGACAAGCTGTGCAGTTCAGAGTACTTTGTATAAGCGTATACCGTTGCACACACCCTGCAGGTGCTGGGAAGGGTATGAGATGCTACGAGTGCGATGTGCGAGCGTAAATTAGGATAGAAATAGTATATAGAATAGGCGCATATGAACCATTAGTAAAGAGCACGATTCACTGCAGAAGAGGCCGTAAACTAGCCAGAATAGAAAAGCGCACGAGTCTGAGCTACGGGCTATAGTAGTAAAAACTAGGGGCTAAACTCGCAAGAAAGGAAAACGAGGGAGTTCAAACTGCATTTCTAAACTAGCGGAGATGTAATAGTGGCCAGGGTAGCATCCATAGATGAACTAGCAAAGATGTAATACATAGTAGTTCTCCATGCACGCGCCAACTAGCACAGATGTAAAAGAGCGTAGTTTATCATGCACGCGCTAACTAGCACAGATGTAATACAGCCTAGTTTATCGTCCGCGCGCCAACTAGCACAGTTGTAATAGCTGCAAGTAAAATTTTGACAAAAAATCTAGAGGAACAGGAGCAGCATATAGCTGTTTTGTAATAGGAGATACAGGGAATTTTTCAAAAAATTAACTAGCGGACCAGGTGCAAAGTCTAGCGGAACAGGCGCCTAAACTAGCGTTCCGGGAACACCGACGTATGAAGGAACTGATATCGAAGTCGATTTTATTCTAAGGAGAAGTTGTACCGCTAGCTATTGCGGATTGCGTTGGTCGCAGAGCCTACCACAGCCCATCATGGAGGGAACCCACCGTTGGGATCACTGCCATCCTGTCGAAGGACCGGCACCTCCAGGGTTGGACGGCCCCACTTGGGGAGGCTGACTCGCGAAAGCCTGCGCGCCCAATGCCAACAGCTGGCCGAGGTCGTACCTATCCGGTGGAACAGGCACCCCAAGTTCGAGGAGTTGGTTGCGCATCGCTATCACGCGAGGGTCAATATTCCCCTGCGAAGGGCCCACGCCCCAACTGACAGGAGCAACTGGCGCAGCCGCCCCTCCGGCAACCGGAACTCCTGCGGAAGCCGCCGATGGACCTCTCGTTGCCGGGTCTTCCACAGTAACATCCACCATTGGATCGTCCTCCTCTGCTACGGAGTAAAAGTTGTCGGAAAACATGAACCCAATAGGGTGATCGCTCGGAACCACTCGAGGAAGTCCGCGTAGGACGAGAGCCCGCTCCTTCGGGACGGTAACTCCCTCCCAGGGATCGTAATACACGAAGTCACCGGCACCCGGATGTCTTCGCCCTGGCGAACGGTCGTAGTGCAAACGAGTGCCCCTGGGGACGTTTTCCGCCGGAACGGTACTCCAATCAATGGAATCGATGAGATCGATAAGGCTGATGATCTCGTTGACGTTGTTGTCCGAACCGAGCGCGGTGTATAAGTCCAGTGATCTAATCACATTCCGTAACCTCGGAGGCAAATACCAAACAAGGTTCTGGTCGTATGCTTCCCATAGCATAAACGCGGCAACGGGAGCGGCCCATTCGGCGATGAAGAAAATCCAATACTCCGAGTGCGGATTCGCAATCATGCGTGACCCCACATAGGAGATGCACGGAGGCCATTCCGGGAAACACCCGCGTGGTACCTCATAGTGAGCCCACCACGATGGGAGTGGAGCGAATCGACCGGCTAGTGCGTCCGGACGCAAACTCTAAACCTCCATGTTCTGGTGTGGAATCAGATACCCGAACCGGGATGGCCATTTGCGTTCGTTTCGCAGTCGGTCGAAGAAGCTTCCCTCTCCCGAGGGGCGATGTAGATATCAGAACTCCGCTCGCCGGATCGGCCTGTTGAACAGGAGAATGTCCGCCGGCATCGCCTCCGGGAAGTTTTCCGCCGCTTGGAAGTCCGCGAGGTTCGCGCCATACTTGATCTCTCCTTAAGTTCGGAACCGGGAAAGGTCGAACCCGTATGACTCGGGAATCTTCTCGAAGAACGAGGCTCGGTCCTTCCGAAAGTATGCCAATCGTGCCATAGCCGCGCGCGCTTCATCTAGCGTTTCGTATCCACGGCCGCGCCGTTTCCGTGACAACACGTGAGGTGCGACCGCCACGCGGTGTCTCCAATCCCATGAATCCACCATATCTCGGTGCAGGCCGCCAGGCAGCATACCGTTCTCGGTGTATAAGTCCATCAACACACTGTTGCGAACCGCTTTCGGGTGAAACCAGGGCGCTCTGGAATAGGCCCAGCTTCCTCCGGTAGTCGGATCTTGAACAAGGAGCGATTCACGCGCTATCCAGCCAGCTGGAGTCGCCAGCAAGGGCACCGCCTAAGCGGAATTCCACGCCGCGACGTCGATCGGGTTCGGTGTAGTCATGTGATGTTGACTCTGAGGCAGAGGAGCTGAGGCGAAACCGCCGATATATCCTGTCGCAGGAGTTGCGGGACCCGAAACGTTCGGAGCCCCGGCTTGGGAGTGCTGCTCGTCGCCCTGGTGAGGGTTCATCGAATCGTCGGTCGCGGAGGAAACTTCAAGTACTGAATCGTCTGAGTACAGAGAAGTTGGGTGCGCTTGCGCGTGTGTATCGTTGTGACGAGGAACCGGAATCTCGGATATGTCCATGGTGGACCGCGCTTATATACTCGCTCGCTGATGAGTCTCCGCTTGCAAACCGGATGTTTCCTGCGCTAAGGAGGGGGATATGTAGAGCAAAACGTGCTCGCTCGATACACGGGGATGGTTTTCATAAACCCCTGGTAAGGATGATTCCGGGTACTCGGAAGGTATGAATATTGGCCCACGGATGGGATGCTTTTTCGCAGTATTGAGGTATGGCACCCTGAGGGGTCGGCCATGACGTGGCGCATATGAGTATTGGTCGCGTGGACGCGTGTGTAGGAATGGGTGTGTTCACACATGTTTTGTTATGATTGTCGGATACTTTACTGGCCGCTGCCGTGGGTTGTCACGTGCACCACGTGTATGGACCTGCTTAGGTGTGCAATAGATTATTTAATTTAGATTAACTAATTTATCGGTTACGATATAAGAGGTGACCTCCCGGTCACCTCCTCTTTCAGTAAAAGGGTGACCGAGTTCGACTCTGAACTAGATCGCCATCGCGAAGTGTACAACTCCAGACGAAGGGTCACCGCGTACGGTACGAGTTAGCTTCATCCCTCGGGATCACTCAGGCAATACTGACCATTGTGGCCTTGCCCTCGGGCTTATTTATTCCATGTCTTCGGACTTTCTGTTTCTGTTACTGTGCAGTTGAACTGCTTTTACAACAATTGGTAGCGTTTCCGTCTCTGTATAGAGTTGTGCCGCGTGGGCTTAATACACATCGTCGTCTCCCGGCGCCGGGTCTGTTGCCGCTTGCCGCACGTCCCGCCGCGGGATTCCTCTCTTTTCCTCCTTTGGTTTCGCTTCCCTTTCCCCCTTTTACCTAGGGCTTACACCGCTCTACGATACCTCTCTCCTCAACCATTCCGTCGCTTTTCGCCGGATTCCTGGATCAGGCACGTTCACCCATCAACCTCCGTAGGTATATCCCGTACCACGGGCGGTCTTACACCCGCAATATCCGTGTTCGGAGAGCTCACCACTGAGTTCCCCTCGTCTAGAGGGCAAGGACTCGAACGCCTTGAGAGACGATCCCATCGCTGGGGGTTTGCTCTACACTTAGGCCTCGGGTTGTAGGCGCTTTGCAGCTCCTGTTTTTGTGTCACTGTTGGTTGTTTGATATAGAAGTGTTCAATGCTGCTGGTACGCTGATTCTTTTGGGTTCTTGTTCCCCAGGATCAATTCGTTGGTTCATCGTTGTTTGTTGTTTGTTTTCTATTGTCATTGAATCTTTCAGGCGTAGGCCTGTTATCCTTCGTTTGTTTATTTCTTCCGCAAACCACTGAGCTACATCTATCTATCAGTTTGTCAGCCTTTCTAGGCTAGTACTCTCGACTTCCTCTGGTTTGTAACCACCCGCGCCATTGTCGGCAAAAATGACGTTTACACTTACATCATCGTCAAGTCCACTTTCTGTCTGTGCTTCTTCGCCAGTGGCCGGAGAACAGGCGCTCGCACATGCCGTGCGGCAACGCATTGGAGGTTACAAGGATACCCCTCCCAGCTCTCCTTTCTGACTCGACTGGGAGGTGGGGGAAACAGCTGCCATATATTTTAACTTCTAGCTAGAGATGTCATGTCGAAGCATAAAAGAAAAAATGAAAAACGTTAGAAATTTTAGATAATTATACGTTGTAGGTGAGCAAAAATAGCGCTCTTTTGCAATATTTTCGGTTATATTCGAAGTATTTTGAGACTCTTACGTTACGGTCAAAAATATTGCAAAAGAAGGGACTTCGTAAGTTCTTACATGTATGCTATTCCAGAGACCTCTTCCATTTACCTGACAACGGTTAGTGGAAGTTCATTGCTGGAATGGGGCAACGCCCAATTTCAAAGTGGCTGTTGCCACTGTGAAGCTCATATGCTTCCCATTACAGGATACTTACAGGGACATTCTAGAATGTTCTGTAAGGATCTAAAAATACGTGGAACTATGTAGAATGTTCTAGAAGGCAGTACAAGTCTCTCTTTATTTCTTGTCAGGGATGTGCAATTTCTACATTTAAGGAGCACAGACGCTTGTGGATGCTCTGAATGACTTATTTAGAAGTCTTTAGACTAATCTAGAATTTCTCGAAGCTCCCTAACAAATAGTTAGAAATGGTTGAATGGCTATGAGCTTCAGAGAAGGAACTAGTGAGGCATTAGTAAGGCGACAAAATGTCTAGAATTAATCTTGTGATAGAGTAGAAATCAGAAACGCGTAAAAATGGTTTCTACGATATGCTACCTTCCAACAAAAGCTATAATAGACGGTAGCAATCGTCTATATAAGCAGAGTGGCTTTCGAGTTGACCCTTCTTCGGTCCTTTCCAACCACCCACCACCCACCACACCCCCACAAAAAGAGCAACACCTGCTTGTCAACCTTCCCTTCAATCCTTCCTTTTTTCTTCCCTTCAGTGGGATGGGCTTTTCTCTACTACTACCCCTTTTGGCCAATTGGTAGTTCTGGCCTTCGCCCCTTTTTTTTCTTTTATCAAACCTTTTTGCGTACATTTGGGGATTGGCTCCCACTTTTCTCTTAAGTCTTTTCGAGCTTGTGTCTAAAGTTTGGCACAGGCTTTTGCCGTGTTTATTCGAGTCCTCGTTTGGAGTTGGCGTGGACTTTAGCCGTTTGGTTTCGAATCTCTGTCTAAAGTTCGTCGCAGGTCCTAGCCGAATTATTTCGAGTCCTCGTCTGGATTTGGCGTGGGATTTTGCAGTTTTTTATTTGTTGCTTATTTTATTGTGGGCATCTGCAGATTGCTATTAATTTGGCTGGTACCCCCTGGCATTTCTGCTTTCTGTTGGGTTTGTCACCACCCGCGTCATTCCGTTCAAAACTGAAGTCCAAATGGTACTCCCAGCAGGGCTCCGTGCCGCGTGAAGCTATAATGTGATTTAACGGGTCTTCCACCGATATCAGGAAGTTCCCGTTCTATTTCGTGAATGTTGCTACTTGAGACTTGGATGACGTAGACAATACTCTGAAGCTTCTTGGTCATCTGGAAGGAGAAGCTTTTGACTTCTACTACGACACCTATGCCATGAATGGGTCTCTGAGGAGCGAGGCCCATTATTACGAGGGAGTGAAGCAAGCCCTCATCGACCGCTTTGGGGCTGCTGAGGAACCGGAAGAGCAGATTCGATGTGATGTCACTGCTCGCATGAACTACGGGGACCTTCTCGGTTCCCAGAAGAAAATGGACGCCTGCTTCGAGTTTGCAGGCTTCAATGAGAAAGCGAAGTTTGGCCTTCTCCGTAATGCTGCTACGGAGTATGCGGACCTGGCCCAGTTTGTGATATTTCGGGCGGCTGACAATTATGAGGGCCTCAAGCGTCTCTTCAAGTTCTTCGTCGCGGGAAGGAAAGCCCTGGGTTCCTATGGAGCATTGAGTGGGCTCCCGCCTTCCAAGTAAGTACTGCAGAGGCCAGGGAAGTCGAAGACCGCACGCCCGAGTGCAGCACCACTAGAAGACAAAGTTGAGCGACTGGCTGAGCAGATGGCGGAGCCTCATCTCCTTGTGAAGAAGAACCAGAGTGGTGGAATTCGGCCAGACAAGGGTCAGACGTATTCGTACTGTCAGCAACCGGGTAACTTCGAGAATCGGTGTGAGTTGAACCCATACCGCAACACCCGTTGCGGTCGTTGCGGAAGGATGAGACACTCCGCCCTGACTTGTTGGTCGAAGCCGAAGGCCAACGCAGAACTCAATGTGTCATTTGAAAGCGTGAAGGCAGAGTCAGCTGCTGAGACGGCGTTGAAGGAGAGGAAAGCCCTCAGCAAGGCTGAGGAGAACCAAGTTTCAGTTTTTGTTAATGACTTCGATGACGAGGAAGTTGTGACTGCAACGAAGAGAGATGCGAATGGTGCTCTTTTACCGAAGCAGCCGCACATGGATGCGCTTCCCGGTATCTCACCAGTGATGTTCCTACAGAACCAAGGCGCTGGACTGGCCCCTAAGTCTTCAGTGGGAAGCTCAAAGTCCAAGTCCAAGCCGCGTAAGGCGATGGACGCGAAGTGAAAGGTCAAGCGTAGGAAGATCAAGATCCAGGAGAACATCGGCAAGTAGAACGTCTACGAGGAACTCGCCAAAGCCCCGTCGGGTATTACCTTCAGAAAGTTGGCCCGTGGTGATGCCGACGAAGCGAAGAAGGATCTTCGAAGAATTTGTTCTGGCAGCTTCGCTGGGAAGAAAGTTGCTTTTGCTCAAGATCCGGCACTACCACCGGCGCTAAAGGTTGTCAATATGGCCATGTATGGAACGATTTCACAGGCATTGTTGGATTCAGGGGCCATCCCTAATCTGATGTCTACGGCCCTCAGCCATAGGCTCTCACTCGAGCTGAAGCCTTGAAACAGGAGG
The DNA here is from genome assembly GCA_022539475.1 of Gracilaria domingensis. NCBI lineage: Eukaryota > Rhodophyta > Florideophyceae > Gracilariales > Gracilariaceae > Gracilaria > Gracilaria domingensis. Next base: position 237,470 of record VCMS01000020.1, read on the forward strand.
ATAATCGTTGCAGACGGTAAGAAGTTCCTGGTTCGAAGAAGCCTGGAGAAAATCCCCGTGGTCTTAGGAACCCTCCCAGTACCGCTCGACTTCTTGGTTGTTGAGAATCCTCCTTTCTATGTGATTATTAGATGCTCTGCTTTGGAATCTCTTCAAGTTTGTCTGGACCTCAGTACACACCAAGTGTCCATGCAGTTTGACGAAGATTCAGCTGTTTTACCACTTGGCCATCATCGCTCCAATCTGGAGCTAATTGATGACAGGGTTCAGACGGACAGCGAAGATTTTACGTCGGCTTCCGAATCCTTCTTCTACGACAGTGAAGGGGAGGAGGATGAAGAAAATGACATCTCTCTATCTAGAGGCAAGCCGAACAGTTCCGCTTACGTCTCGGCTACAATGAGAGATGGGGAAGTCCCAGCCTATGGGCAGGGCGCTTCAGGTGCATTTCTAGAACAGGACGCCATGGAACTTATTGCAGAACTCAATGTCACTGAAAATCAACGCTAGCCGGTTGTTCCTCAGTCTCAAGTGATGGACGAAGACCGACAAAGGTTCGAAGATGCCCAGGAGAGTGAAGAGAGTTCAAGTGAAGAAGATGACGAAGGCTCTCCGCCACCTGAGCAAACCCTCGTGGTGCCTATAAGAAGTGATGTTGTCTTGCTCCGATATGAAGATCTCGATCGTCCGCCGGACTATCTATTCTTCCGTGTGTACCGCCGCTACCCTTAGCTGGCTCCAGGAGATCCGATTCATCCTCACGTTACTGAGCTGCCATATGGCGAGATGGGTGTCCTAGAACTCGACCGTCGAGCGGAGCAGGTGGTTCGCTTTGGTGAAGGATGGCCGATCCCAGAGGCCATTGTCGAAGAAACTGCTGCCCAGCCAGCTGGAGCAGAAGAGACTTAAGAGCACGTCACGTACGTGGGAATTGAAGATTCTGATGATTTTCTGGAGGGTCAAGTGATCAACTTCGGAAACCTTCCTAGGCACATACGCTCGATGATCACCCACCGAATTCGTCATCATTCCAGAGCTTCTCCACCGACACCAGCGTCCAGCAATACGCGGCTGGCAATGTTCCAATTGACGAAAGCGGGGGGTCTGAAGAAGATGTTACGAATGAAGACTTTGAAGATGAAGCTTATGAAGCAGAAGATAAAGATGAAGATGAAGTAGATGAAGATGAAGTTGATAAAGATGTAGTTAATGAAGATGAAGAAGAAGCTGAAGATGAAGACGAAGACGATGATGAAGATCTGAACTTCCTCCCAGAAGGAGTTGAGATGTCTAATACATCGCTTTATGGGGACCCTGTTCTGACTATACCCATCAAGGACGAAGTGAAACGCTACCACTAGAAGAGGGTGAGCTTGTTAGCGACTTTCTATTCATACGCGGGGAAATACGTTATCTTGTTCCTTCTCCGGCTCATTTACCTCACTTGGGCGTCCACAATATGCCCTTTGGCCACGTGGGACACCTGGAGGAGAACAATGATGGTGGATACGTGATCGCGTTTGAGGAGGAGCTTCTGCAAGAAGAGTTCCAGCTTCATTTGGAATCGATAAAGGAACCTTCCGGAGCTCAACCAGGACCTTCACAGATACAAGGCACTCTTCAGACCCCACTTGCCACTCAAGCTTACGAAAGTTCAGAGGTCGGCCAGATGGTCCACCAATGGCACTCCGAAGGTTGTCAGGGTGATTCAGAAGAAGCATACTCAACGCAAGAAATCAAGTACTTATTGTTGGATCACATTGCTAAAGATTCTAGCGGACGCTCATTCGACAGGCGAGATTACCATCCCGACATGGATCAGGAAGCGGTTACTTCGGAGAAGATATCTCACTTGCTTCCTCAAGCGCAGGAGAGGCTACGTACTACTCTACTTGATTCAGACGCCTTGGCTTGGTCATTGTACGATCTCCGCCCTTCGGAATCAATCGGCAGAGTTATGAGCCACTGGCACGCGGTAGTGCGGTAGCTCGAATGCGCCGCTGAGGTCGCAAGACAAGCAGACTCTGGTAGTACGGCAGGCGCGAGGGGCGCGGACGCACTAGAGAAGAGTGTATCAGTTCAATTCGTAATAGTTGTTCGTTGTTGACTTCTCCGAGTACACTATCGTACGCGAAGTAAAGCTTACTAAAAGCATTCAAGCTACACTACTAACATAGACAAACAGTTTGTCCTACAAATTCATACACGTACGCATTTGCGTGCAACACATTACTCTAAATGTGATCAACCACTTCAATCAGTTTTACAAAGCCATTTTCCCGGCATCTTGATCATGTCACGCTGTAGCGTACAGATTCCTACTACGCGTGTTCATCTCTACAGTACCACTTCTGGGTTCTTCCTTCAACAGAATCCATCACCTCATCCGGATGTTTCACATTCACTCCTTTTCCGTTTTTAAGAACTTACTTCCAACCGTTGAACCAATCCTTGGACATCGACATTGAACGTTTTACCTTTCATCGTGCTCCATAATACATGTTTAGTCCACTTGCAAACTTTGGTGAGATCATCGGCAATGCTCTCAGTAGTTGGTATCCATGACAGTGTTCTCAGTTCGCCTCTCTCTTGGCTCTCACGCAGTGCAGAAAAATCGATTTACAAACGCTTTTCAAGTGTTCCAGCATTCTTTGCCACCACATTAAAATTGTACGCGAGTTAGTAAAACCATGTACATGTATTCCATGAGCCAGTATTTCAGAGAGCATATCACAAACCATGTACGCGTTATCAAAGCCATAGACCAGTGCATGTATCTCAGCAGCCAACACTGAACGGGCAACTCTCTTACAACGTGAACTACCGTAATGAAAAATATTGGCATTTCCGTTCTTTTCAACAAGAAGAAGAACAGACCCAAGCTGTGATTTGAGGTTCGGCACATTGGCAAACGATGCGTCTGTCATAAGCACTAAAGACACAGAGTCTAGATGCAGAGGAACAAATTTCAATCCTGTTTTGCTAGTCAAGCGACAGTACTGTTGTAGGTTATACACGTTTTAGACAGAGAGATCTGGCATTGACACGACATTCGTCGTGAATCGAAAGTGCGTGCAGCGACAATACACGCCCAATTGTCAGCGGCTCCGCCGAAAGCCACTGCCCACGCGAACGGGCACAAGGCGAAGCATAAGACAGTCCGATGGTGGGGACTGAGTAAACAATGACGGACGGAGTCACAGCGACAACGACCCAGCTTTGATGCTGACCAGTGCTTCCCTTGCTTCAGTAGGCTCAATCCAACGTCCTCATGTCCCAGAACGCCTCCACGTTTCCCACAGTTATGGGCCCAGCTGGAGTTGTCCCTACTGATTCTGGTGGAAGTATCAGCAGCGCGCCAAAATTCGTCACAAATGTTACCTCTAAGGTTCAATATCGCAAATCATTACGTGTTTGGATGAAGATGATGCACCGGTTCGCAGAGGTGGACAACAAATCAAAAGCTGTCTGCAAAGGAGCTGGTCTTTTGGTGTACCTTTCTTGTGATGCAACAGCGCAAGCCTTGTTGGACCAAGCGCAACGCAGTGGAAATCTCTCTCTCGACGGAAACGATGACGACACGAATAACGAAGCATTGATTGAAAACATCCTGAATGTCATTGCAAAGGACAGTCCGACGGAGGTAGTAAAACGTGAAGTAGATCTGCTGACGGCTATCTCCGCATGCGTCCGTCAACCTGGGGAAAAGATTTCTTTCTTTGCAAACAGGTTTAATGGGGCTGTTGCAAAATACAGCGTACACACGAACGGGTTTAATGCTGCAACTAACCGACAGTTTGCTCTGATGATGCTTCGCAACGCCAAACTTTCTCAAGAGACTATGAATGGAATAATATTGCAACTAACGTCAGCGAAATCCCAAAGTGCGATTGACGGTTTTCTCTCTGAAGTCGGATTGTCAGCGGCAGAAATTAAATTTCTCGCTGAAGCGATGAAGTTTGACAGCTTCACCAATGACCCTAATGCAGCCACTGTTACAGCTAAGCTAAACAAGGTCGAAGAACGAGTGAAGAACTCTCGTGGCGATATACCAATGTTTTCTTTGCAAGACGCTACAACGTCTCTTAGCCATGTAGACAATCACGTGGACAATCTTAAAGCAGATGTCGAAAAGCAAACAGCTAAAGTTCAGACAGCTATGCTTGGCAAGAGAGCCAGTTCCAACGGCGCAGATAAGGGTACATTCGTTAAGAAGTTAAAAAGTGAGAACCCGTGCCGTGCATGTGGTGAGTTTGGTCACTGGTACAAGGACAGGGAGGAACGCCGAAAAACGATGCGCAAGAGGTTTAACCAACGTTCTGGTGGCAATGTGGGAGCGTTTGCTGTGCATGTATCACCTGTAGACGATGTTCCGCCACCATCTGCAGCGAAGGATGAGCCAACGATTAGTTCGCTTTTTCAAAAGTGAGGTCTGGAAAGCTCCAACCAGATCTCAACCCCATAGTAGATGATGCAGCACCCAACTCTACAGCAGGTATCAACGAAGCCACTGCATTATGCGATGCATCGAACTTGTTCTTGATCCACCACGCGAACAGTACTATCATGCGTGGGGTGTACACGCTGCTGATCCGAAATTGGTACTCTGCACATGTAACTTTGTTCTCAGTGATATATATGGCAAACCAACAGCAATACCTTTCGATATAGTGAGTGGTTCGTCACCAATCATTATTGGCCTTGAACTATTGCGTCATTCCAACGTGCTAAATCGCGAGACCGCCCCAATTTGCAGTTTCAAAAGACCACTAGACAACGCCGAACGTTGTTTCCCCACTTATATACGCCCTGACGAAGACGGAAATGATCGGTTACGAATGGAGATTGTACCCAGCAATAAGTCTACTATTCGCACGCTACTTGGCACCACTCGGAAGAAAATGGGCTTGAATGCTGTGAAGAAAATTCATCGCTTTACACACACAACTTCGGATGAGATGAAACAACTCCTGACGGATGCCAACATGCTAACTGACGAACTCCGTTTAGCGTGCGATAAGGTCGTTAGAGCTTGCGACCTCTGCGCTGCCTCTGGTCGACCGGCACACAAGAAGAAGGTTTCGCTAAGCCATGTCAGCGAGGCATTCAATGAAACGATACAGGCCGACTTTTGTGTAGTATACATATCAGGTGGAAAGTATGAAGTCCTGAACATTGTCGACGGTGGCACGAATTATGGAGAACGTGTTATTGTCACTCAACGAAATGCTTCTGAACTTTCGGACAAACTGGAGTCAGAATGGATTTACCACCACGGAGCCCCGAAGTATTTCAGTGCCGACCCGGAGTTTACGAATGCCAAACTATGTAAGCTCCTTACCTCTCACGGGATTGAAGTACAAGATAGACCCGCCCGTTCTTCGTCGAAGAATGGTAAAGTTGAGCGCAACAACGGGCTATTCAAGAACGTTTTCGACCGTGTATCTAGAGAGAATACGAAAGCTTCTCCTCAGACATTGGTGGCGCGTGCATCTCTTTTGACGAATATGTTTCACGGCTCCTCGACCTTAAGCGCATTTCAGCTCGCCAGAGGTTACTCCCCGTCAATCCTAGCAATGCCTGGGAATCCGGTCACACAGGATTTGCTTGACGCTCATATGCGTACAGCCGCGACTAGAGCACTACAGAAAGTGTTGAAGTCCTGAAACAATCATCTTCTCTCACCGAACTCTTTTAAACCTGGTGCATCTATATGGGTATATTTTAACACATCGAAGCAGAATGATCCTGTTAGATGGGTTTCGGCGAAGGTTGTAGAGGCCACACCGTTTTTTGTCAAGTGCTGGAGATCCCATCGTGGCCCACCGATGAAGGTTGCGTATGAGCATGTGCGTCTAGCTCCGGAAGGAAAACTGGCACAGGAGCTGCAAGAAGGAATCCTTGAAGATGTACTAGCTGAAGACATTCCAGAAGATTCCTCAGCAGAAGTTTTGAACACTCCACACAATGATGACGATGAAGCTCAGATAATGTTGGATATTTTTGGTCCAGAAGACAGAGATGACAACGAAAATATACGTGAAGTGAGGAGATCGATGCTTTCCAAGCCCGTACAAGGGAGACCCGAGATGGATATCGGCAATGCGAGTGAAGAAAACGAACAGCCAGAAGTAGGACAGACGCTTACATCAGACGAGCAAGAGGTCCTTAATGAAGTCTACCGCAGCGTAGGAAATGCCCAGGTTACGCGAAGTAAGATGGACTGTGCACCCCCATGGATACTGAACAAAGCATTAGACGAAGAGATCCAGAAAGCGTGGAAGGATGCCTCGTCGAAGTCTCAGAGAGTACAGTCCCGCGAGATGCGAATGTTATAAGCTCGCATGTTGTCTACAAGGTTAAGAACGAAGAAAAAGGGTTAAAACGATTGAAAGCTCGGCTGTGCCCTCACGGCAACAGAGATAAAGAAAAGGGCAACATACGTAACGACTCTGCCAACGCTCAGTTTGACATCATTCGTCTCCTCTTGTCTATTTCTACGATTCTTTCTTTTCACTTGGGTTGCATCGACGTCAAGGGTGCCTATATTCAAAGCGGTCCCATTACTCGAGAGTTGTACGTTCGCCCGCCTCGAGAATGTCAACAAAGCCCTGGCACACTCTGAAAGCTTGTAAAACTACCGTATGGAATAAGCGAAGCCGGCAGACAATGGGCAACGGTACTTGAGAAATGGATGCTTGATGTGGCAGGGCTTGAGCGTATTTTTGGTGTCAGTCAGCTTTATGTTAAGCGCGACAAGGATAAGAAGATTTGCCTACTCCTTGCTAAGCTGACAGATGACTTACTCATGGCTGGATCAGAGACAGAAATGCAGACGTTTTCGGAACAGATCTCCGAGCGCTTCAAGATAAGCAAAACCATTATCAATGACGAAATCAAATTCAATGGATGTACTATCAAACAGCATGTTGACTATAGCACCACACTCTCGATGGAAGAATATGCGAACTCGATTGACCGCATCAATCTCAGCAAAGTAAGACGTTCCATGCAGCAGGATAAGGCAACACACGATGAGATTCGCTCCTATCGCAAACTGGCAGGGGAGCTGATATGGCTCGGATGCGGAGCACTCCCACAAGCCACATATATCGGCTCATATATGCAGCAACAAATTCCGCAGTTAAAGGTGTCACATCTAATTGAAGCTAATCGCATGTTTGCTGAAATGCGTCACCTTCGGCCGACGATATGCTACAGGAGACCATCCGAGAAGATATGTAATCTAGAGATTGTTTCTTTTTCCGACGCGTCATTTAACATATCACCTGCGCAATGCTATGGACAAACTAGATTTATAACGGGTTTGCGACTTCTCACAGAAGCGGGAAACAATGATACGGTTCATTTAATCGATTGGGCTAGTATCAAGCAGAAACGCGTATCCTACTCATCGTATGGAGCTGAAATTCTTGCGTGCACAGAAGCTGACGACAGAGGATTTAACTTGAAGTGTGCATTGAAATCTATTTCACCAGCAGACGAATTTACCCATGTATGGAATGTGGACTCCAAATCTTTATTTGAAACGATAACCACCTTGCATGAAGGCAAGGAGTACAGGCTGAGGCAAACAGTCCAGCGCCTTCGAGATTCGTTTGAAGCACGGGAACTTGATACCCTTAGATGGATCCAAGGGAAAGCGAACATTAGTGATGCGCTAACGAAACGAAACCCAGCGATGCATAGGATGTTGAATCGCATTGCGGTCACTGGACAATTGTTACTTCCTGGTCACCGCTCGTTTTGCTTGAACAGTTCTACATGGACTTGAGTTGTCGTAAATGAGTTTACTACAACTGGGGGGTCTGTAGGTTATACACGTTTTAGACAGAGAGATCTGGCATTGACACGACATTCGTCGTGAATCGAAAGTGCGTGCAGCGACAATACACGCCCAATTGTCAGCGGCTCCGCCGAGAGCCACTGCCCACGCGAACGGGCACAAGGCGAAGCATAAGACAGTCCGATGGTGGGGACTGAGTAAACAATGACGGACGGAGTCACAGCGACAACGACCCAGCTTTGATGCTGACCAGTGCTTCCCTTGCTTCAGTAGGCTCAATCCAACGTCCTCATGTCCCAGAACGCCTCCACTTTTTCCACAACTGTACAGCAGCATTCAATACCTTAATGTCGTCCTCAGATGGGCCATTCGCACCCGGTGCGATTAACTGCACTGCGGCGCAGATATCAGGACGAAAGCAGTTGCCAATATCTGAGCTGTAGCACGAACGCTTTTAAAATCCTCGGCAGAGGCCGATAGTTTCAGAGCTTGTAGATTTTTCGTCTGCGTCATAGTTTAGATCCCTTCACTGTCCTTCGAAATCTTCACACCGTTAAACACTCCTTCATCATCATAGTTCAATATCTTTCGCTCCTTAGACTTGAATCTACATGATTCTTCTTCTGCTGCTAGAAATTCTGATGAACAGTGGCCAAAGGAATCCTCAAGCTGTAATTCCATTATCCCGTTTAGAGTATCTCCACGTCTGCGAAACAGAACGCAAGGGTCCACTCTTGTTTCTGTCATAAGCAAAGCCTCTTTGTGGTGCGTTTGGTACGTTAAGAACCAATGAAGACCACTTTCGGGTATCCCGTACAGAGGTTTACGGGCCAACAATACTTCATCGTCACCGAGCTCATGTCAAGAGGGGGACGCAAGAAGATTTGTCGCTCAAGTGCTGATTCAGACGGCACGTAAGCCTGAGAGCTATCACGAAAGTACGACTTGTAAGGTGGCAGGGAGCCAGCAAGACAAACAGTAAGACGCTGTCCAAGTCTACTTACGGTAGGAGCCTTGGTTGAGATCGAGGAGGCCTGCAGATTAGAATAGTTCGGGGCTACGAGTCGAGACTTCTTAATCTTCTCCACATCTACTGTCGTATATACATCAACAAATCTCGTACCGTAAATGCGATGTCCTGCCGGGACGGAAGGTAACTTCACAACTTCGAATGTACCATTCCTTCTTAGACCTTCCAATTCCTTCCTCCGAGGATCTTTGAATACATCTGCTTCATCACGAGATGCAATTGCAATCTTCGTCGATCCGAACATCACCGCACACTGCTCTTTGCTACTTGGAGCGCTGTCATTCTCTTCTGTGTCCTTGTCGGGAACGAAATCATTATCTGATGTAGAACACTCCTGTAAAATGGAACGAGTAACATGCTTCACAACAGTAGAGCGAAATATCTTGCGGCCAGTGGGTAGTTGAACAAGTACAGTTTCTCCATCAATCTGAATGAATGGAAAGGAACCTTCCCACTTTTCTGTCTTATCTCGATAGACATAAACTGGAGTTTCTGCGGGAGGTTTCCGCAATTCCGATCTAGCTTCCATTCGCTTAGGGCCATGATCGTGCTTCAAGCCAAAGGCAATTCGCTTTTTGGCTTCCTCTTTCTGTACAGCTTTGGCTGCAGCGTCCAGCGCTTGAGCTCGTTGAAGCTGAGTTTCTGCATTATGTAAGAGAATTATAGTCAAACCCACTCATTTCAAATCACATCCGTTTAATTCAAATTCATGAGAGTTCATGTTTGAATTCAAACATGAACTCGTCATTCTTTAGAGTACTTAAGGTGTTACTCTCTTATCCAAGTACTGAGAGGAGAGCTAACACTCATACATTGTAAACTGAGTTTCATCCAAACGAGAGGCTCCTGCTTGTCCACTCTCTTACAATTGGTAGCATCAGCTTTTGATTTCGGAACTACAATCTTATACGATGCGTCGTTCAACTCGAAATCACGATCCACAGGACAACGATTCTGTTCCCGCTTCAGAATCGTTGGCCCAACTCCAGCAACAAATTCAACTACTTCAAGATACAGTCCAACAACAGGCCAATGTAATCCAGTCCCTGCAGAACACAGCTTCAAATTCGACTGTATCCAATGTAGCACAAATCAACACCACCGGCTCGAACACGTTCAAGTCCCCACCGGTCCCTATGTTTTCCGGTAAACCAACTGATCGTACCACCGAGAAAGTCCAGAGCTTCTTTTATTCCATACAGAAGTACGGTGTATTGTGTAACTACACTCCAGAAAAGATGTTGGCTTTAGCCGAATGTCATTTTCAAGACCGCGCCGCTACTTGGATTATGCGTCTAGAGCGTGATGGAAAGAAACCATCTTCCATAGAAGAGCTTCGTGATGCAATGATCAAAGAATTCGTTCCAGCCAACGAAATTGCACAGGCACGAATCAAACTCATGGAGATTCGTAGTGATGACTACAAGAAGTTAGAGGAATTCATCGCAAAATTCGAGGACCTCATTCTTCTATGCAGTACTCCCCCCAACGAGGCTTACATTTATTTCTCTAACAGCCTCCCGAAATCCTACAAAGGAAAGTTCGCAGAGAAGTTTCCTAACTCTCAGCCACTTGACAGGTATGGTATCCCTGACATGCAATCCGCATTTGAATATGCTCGGACATTAGAACTGTCTATGAGAATGTCCGCTAGTGGTTCGGCTACGACTCAGAAAGAGAAGAAGTCTAACAGCTTTCGCAACAAAACTTCGAAGAATAGAGGATACAGTGCTGACGACAGACAATCCAATAAGTCTGAGAAAAGTGCAGATGCCCTCACATGGGGTCCTGCTCAGAAAGGCGAGGGGAAACTGTACCGCACTAACGATCGGTGCTGCATTTGCGAACGCAAACCATTCAGCGATCCCGATCATCCTTGTCGAAAAGATATCGAGAGACGCAGGCAAGAAAAGGAGTCAAAAAACTAGCTCAGCCGCACTACAGTGCGGATATTAAGCGTGACTCACAAACGTCATGCTTGCACCTCTCTGCACTTCGTTTTGGAGAGGAAAGACGGTGGATGTACAACATCTCTCTTGACGGACATCCGCTTGACGCTGTAATCGATTCCTTTGCTTCACACAATTTTATGGCTTATCATGATGCTAAAGCGTTGGGAATACACATCAATCCAGTTACTTCTCTTGAAGTGGAACTTGGAGACAGTTCGAAAACAGACGTGGTTGGCGAAGTATCAGCAGTACTGAATGTCAATGGACATCTTTCAAGAGAAAAAGTTTTTGTCATTCACATGAATGAAGATAATCAGAGTCCACTTCTTATTCTTGGACGAACCTGGTTAGAGATTCAGAACCCAGAGATAGATTGGAAGACAAATCAGTTCACCATCAAGAGACCCGACGGCACCAAAGTGATCGTGTCGTCAAAGCGAAATGATGGAAACAACAGTAACACTCCCTGTTTCAAAATGATGTCTTTCAAGAAACTCAAGAAAGTAATGAAGAGTGGTAACTGTGAGCTGTTTACAGCTCAGATTACGCAAGAGATGGCGAATAACATGAAGGATGTAGACTGTTCCGATTTCTTCAAACCTCTACTAAACGAGTTTGAAGATATTTTTCGTGAAGAACTTCCTCAAGAACTTCCTCCTACACGAGGAATGGAGTTGGAGATAAACACCATGCCAGGGGCGAAACCACCCGTTAGGCCTGTGATTCGATTATCCACATCAGAACTCAAAGAGCTAAAGAAACAATTAACCAAGCTCTTAGAGAAAGGTCGAATTCGTCCTTCTACTTCACCTTACGGAGCGCCAGTCTTCTTCATCAAGAAAAAGAACGGAGACCTCAGAATGGTTTGCGAATCGCGCATTGAACAAAATCACAGTGCCGGACGCTAATCCGATTCCCCTCATCAATGAAACGCTCGACCAAATCTCAGGAGCAAAGATATTCTCCCAAATAGATTTAATCTGGGGATATCATCAGATGAGGATAAAAGACGAACATTGCCATAAGACTGCAATTCGAACAAGGTTTGGTTCCTTTGAATGGAAAGTCATGTGTTTCGGACTTCGAAATGCACCTGCTGCGTTTACGAGAATGCTGTCAAACTTGCTACATGAACTGTATGGTGAATGTATGGTTCTTTACTTGGACGATATTTTAATCTACAGCAAAACTGAGCATGAACACAGAGAACACCTCCGAAAGCTCTTCAAGATTTTACGAAAGAACAAAATCTACATCAGACCAAGCAAATGTCGCTTTGGTGCTACTGAGGTAGAATGTTTAGGATACACTGTGAGTGATGAAGGAATCACTACTCAAGGGCGATTGATCAAAGCAATTACGGATTGGCCTACTCCGAAATCAGTGAAGGAAGTCCAGCGTTTCCTCGGTCTTACGAACTTTTACAGGAGATTCATTCGAAACTACGCTTCAATTATACGTCCTGTATCAGACATCATTCGACATAAATCATTCAAGTGGACACAAGAGCATGAGCATTCATTCGATAAGCTCAAGCAGGCTATGACGTCGGCACCAGTACTTCGGCACCCCTCATCAGAAACAGATTTTGTACTCACGACAGATGCTTCCAAATACGCCGTTGGGGCCACACTGGAACAGAATGGATATCCAGTGGCTTACTTATCGCATCGGCTGTCCGATACAGAAATGCGATGGGACACTGGAGACCAAGAACTTCTTGCTGTTATGATCGCTCTCAGAGAATGGGTGGTTTATCTACGTGACAGGCCTTTCATTCTGCGTACTGATCACGAACCCATACGCTATTTGCAGTCGAAACCAAAACTATCTGGACGCCAAATGAGATGGCTCGATGAATTACAGAGCTTTGATTTTGAAGTTCAACACATCTCAGGTTCAAAGAACGGTGCAGCTGACGCACTCAGTCGCTGCGTCTTGCAAGCTCAACTCAAGGCCTTACGCATGAGAGAAAGTGGCCTACTTGAAGACATCAAGGAAGCGTACAAGGTTGACCCTTGGGCCACGGAGCTCTTCAGAGTAATACGAGATCTCGAGAAACCGACTACACGAAAGGTAGAACGTCTCTTTAGGAACTATATCATTGAGAAAGATGTTCTGTACTGGATTGGTTCAGGGCTCAGACGAGTCTATGTACCAAACGCTTCTGGACTACGATGCAAAATAATCCGAATGATGCATGAACCCTCACACTTTGCCACAGAGAAGACGTACTACAGCTGTACTAGGCATTTCTACTGGAACAATATGTACAAAGATATCCAGATGTTCATTGCCGCATGCTTCGAATGTCAGACGAACAGGAACACAAACACAACACGGCAAGGTCTGCTGCAGCCCCATCTCATTCCGGAACAGTGTTGGGACGTCGTCACCACAGATTTTGTTACAGGGTTCCCAACCACTGAAGCTGGTCATGACTGTGTACTTGTTGTTGTTGAGAAACTTTCCAAACGTGCTATCTTCATCCCAACAAAAAAGACCATTTCGACACCTGACGTCTTTCGTCTCTTCATGGATCACGTTTTTTCCAAACACGGTGTTCCGAAGAAGATAATACTTGACAGAGATGCTTTATTCAAGTCAAACTATTTTCGTGGAATGGCAGAACTCCTTAATGTTTCTGTTAATATGGCAACAAAGGACCATCCACAGACAGACGGTCAATCGGAGAACATGATCAAAACGCTTGTCCAAATGCTGCGACACTGCATCCAACAACATCCGACAAAGTGGGACCATATGCTAAGCGAACTCGAGTACGAATACAATGCATCCAAGAATAAGAGCACAGGACTGAGTCCGTTTGAGGTCGACGTAGGAAGAATTCCGCACTCCGACTTAACACGACATCTTCAGAGTTGTACTACACAATGTCAGTCTGCATTTGATGATCTGGAAACGCGAAGAGCTTTTAGACAGCTGGCCAAGGACAAATTGCAAACTGCGTTTGCCAATCAGAGGTTTTATGCAAACAAGAATCGTGTCGATACCAAACTAGAAGTAGGAGATCTTATTTTACTGCGTGTCGAAGGCACAGGAGTTTCTTCAAGAAGTGAATTACCAGAAAAGTGCCAACCCAAGTTCATGGGTCCGCTCAGAGTTCAAAAGGTTTTGGGTCCTGTGACATATCAAATCGAGCTACCGCCGTCAATGAAGAAGGCACACAATGTATTTCATATCTCAAAATTGAAGAAATACGTACGCTCGAAGGACGACAAGAAGTCATTGGAAATCGTTATTGACTCAAAAGGAACTGTAGAACAAGAAGTAGCGAGTATTCTAGACAAACGACGCAAGCGCCGCAAAGTGGAATACCTTGTACAGTTTGAAGGAGACACTGTACAGGAAGCAATTTGGATGCCGAAGTCGCATCTACGCCACTGCAAGGAGCTGATTCAAAAGTTTGAGTCGTTGCCGAGGTCGTCAACTTCAAAAAGGGGGTGAATGTAAGAGAATTATAGTCAAACCCACTCATTTCAAATCACATCCGTTTAATTCAAATTCATGAGAGTTCATGTTTGAATTCAAACATGAACTCGTCATTCTTTAGAGTACTTAAGGTGTTACTCTCTTATCCAAGTACTGAGAGGAGAGCTAACACTCATACATTGTAAACTGAGTTTCATCCAAACGAGAGGCTCCTGCTTGTCCACTCTCTTACACATTACCTTTTCGTGCTGTTCGTGGAAGGGCACCAAATACTAGCAAGGTCGGGCACAGCCCCTCTGGTCCGATAGTGTCGTTTACACTCTTTACTGCCACCTTCAAACACTCTTCATTGATCTCGGATTGAGTTATGGAGTCCCTTATCTTGCTGTACGCGACGCGGAGGGGAGAGTGGTAGCGTTCGACATGGGACATGGTAGATGGTGATACAATCGGAGCTTCGAGGACTGTGATGCCATCTGCAGATGCATTGGCTGCCAATTATGCCGAGATGAAGTTAGATCCTTGATCTACATGGAGAAAGTGTGGGGGACCAAGATAAACTCTGCTCCAGCATTTTAGAATAGTTTTCCACACGTGCTGGGATGTCATGTTTCTCAAGAACTGAGCTGCATTAAAATGAGTGGCTTCATCAACAATATGCAGCACAGGACGACTGTTGATGTACATCACATCGACAGCTACAATGTGGTTGAATCGGAGCTCGTCGGTGCCGATAATGACCTTTATTACGCTGCTGTCCGTTACTAGAACGAATAGCATTGTTGTGCTTTAGTAGAACCAGGTGGGACTATTGCCCGTGCGTTTTGTGTTGTCAGAGAACTTCTGACAGCTCTTTCGCTACTGGGAGAATCCTTTCGTAGGAAACTTCGGTGACAGTTGCTCGTCACAGCGGTGCGACTAAAATCAGTCGCGCGTCCCGCCCCTAGCGCAGTAGAGCTACAACATAAATTATAATTAAGATCTCCCCTGACCTCTGATCCTATCTCTGTAGGGTGGGCGGGAGGAAAACAAAAGAAGCAAGGAAACGGACAACCAGCAGCAAATGAACGCGAGTTTTCAGAGGAGGAAATCGACGAAAGCAGGAAAACTTGAGAGCTGAGAGACTGGTGGGTAGCATCAGTTCCAGATGCTGCTGATGGCGCTTATATAATGGCCGTTTTTGCCCTGACTCAGACGCGCGCCAAATTCTGGGTTGCCGACCGAAACAGCATTAGTTTGACAAACCACAATTCAGTCCTGCGTAGGTTGTAAAGGTTTTGCTCGCTGTTGCCTAGGTAGTCCAGAATAAAATCAACCGTTTGAGCCACTTGTGATCACGTCACACTCCCAGAAACAGCTCCAATAAACACTCATCCCCATTCACCCATGAAACGGCGTGGCTTGGACGCATTTTGAACGCATACATCGCATTCCCGAAGAATTTCCTCCAACGTCTTACGCACGGTACTGTTAATCTCACCGGGGTTCGCACGCTTAAGCAAGTTGAACAAAGCCTGTACGGATGGGTGACCAAACACGCGGTGAAGCTTTCTAAGTTCGGTTTCAGTGTAGAGGGCAAATCCTAAATCCTCAGCCTTCCAACGGTGCACCAGGAAATAGTTTCCATGGCCAGGTCTTGCTCAGCATTCTTAAATCGCACGACGTCGTCTTGAATACTAAAGTCAAGGCCATTGTCCTTCATGTCTTTCATGCTTAGTAGGGACGGCGCATTGGCGCTCAATATTTGAAACTTGATGTCAATCACTAGGTAGAGGTCTTTGAAAGGCACAGGGACGATGGCTGTCCCAACTGCTTTAGTTGTGCCACCGATACCTAGCACTGAGCGCCGCATATAATTGTCAATGTTCATGGGCACATTGAACTCCTCGCAATATGCACGATATTGATAATAGGATATGACTAAAGACCTGTTGGCGCATGAATCTATAAGAATTCCTTTGAACCGTGGAGCCTCACCCATGGAGAGTTCTGAAAGCATCACTGCCATTTCAGTCTTAAAATCGCTAGAAAAGCTTCTTCCGTGCAGGAAAGATGCCTTTGCAAGGTACACTTCAGTTTCCTTCTGCACTGCCTCAGCTTCCTGGATGAGATATGCTGCATCATCGGTCTCAGAGTCAGAGAACTGAATGTTTTCTGTGCCGGAGTCAGCGTCTGGGGTACTATGCAGCTGTTCTGAGATGAATGCAACATCTTCGAGAGTAAGCATTGCGGATGAATAAGAAGACTTCAATCGTTTGATTGCAGCACGGACCTCTTCTGGAGTATGGCAAGTACGTGCTTTATGGTCCTTTCCACAAACGTAGCAACCCTTCACTCCTCTAATCCATCTCGAAGAAATCCTACGTGGGTGTCTGTATCTCTGAAATTGTGCAGCAGAACCAAATGGCTTTCTCGCGTCACCACCATATCGTTTTCCAAGACTATAGAATTCAGCACTCTCATCTGCATCGGTGGTAATGTACGTACTGGCAGATCGTGCTTCGTGGGACAGAAAAGTCGCAATACGATTCATAGCCTCTTGCGCATTTTTCGGAACGCGCTCACGAAGTGATTGCTGCATGGGATCGATGTTACATGATATGACAAGCTGCTCGCGAAGAAGATTATCGTGCTGATAATTAGCGGAAAACTGATTCTGAAGGGTAGACAGCTTGAAAGAGAACGCTCTGAATACTTCTGCTTCACTCTTCTCGGAGTCTTCCTTCATGGCATCAGAGAGCTTTAGTGTTTGCCATTGAAGGAGAACACGATTACGCTGCTCTTCACTAGTATAAAAATCAAGCAATTTCTGACGGATACCATCGAAAGTGTCACCAGGACTGCACACACTCTTGTAGTACGACAGAGCTTCCTCCTGTAGCATCACAGGAAGTGCTTCAGCCTTCTCGTTTTCTGTCAGACGGCATACAAGAGAAAGAGTTTCATAGAGCAGAAATGCAGACGAAAGGTCTTCGTCACAGGGACCGCTGAATTTATCACGTCCCTGGTAGGCACGCATCAGTAAATTTATGCCAAGAGAATGGTTTTCTCTACTGCGTTCATGACTATGAAAGTCTTTCTTCTGAGAAGATTCAACTCTATCTTCAGCGACATTGTCATGTGCTGCATAACCGCCAGGGGCAGTACGCTTCTCAATCATTCGGTCACGATGCTCAGAAAAAAACGTGTCTCTGAGCTGGTTCAACAGTGGGAGAGAACTGTTGCGGGTTAACTGCATCCGTGTCTAAATGATCTTGTTGATTAACCACTATTGCTTCGCTCTCTGGCAGCATATTGGTCGGTCGTACATCACCAGATGTTGGCATTTCATTGTCGCGCACCTCAGTTCGAGCGCCCATCAACTGACTTTCAGAGCCTACAAGACTGTCGAAGGAATGAAAGATTCCCGTAGAAGACATTCAATTAGTGCCTGAGCTCTAGGAAAGAAACGTTCTCACGTGACATGTACGCCATGAGAGATCAAGAATGCAACCCATCGCTGTGCCATATGATTCGGAATAGCTTCAATGGTGTGTTTACGAAACGTGGCTGTGTATTCTATCCAGAGTGCTTCACCTTAGAACCCAGTAGCCTTTAGGGCTTCAAGCATTTCGGCGCAATACGAGTGCACTTCTTTTCCATGTGCAGTCCTTTCAGCAGCTGTGGCAGTCGGTGAAAGTGGGTCGGGGTGATTCGCTTCATAGTTTGGCGTCGCATTGGAGCTGCCATTACCACCGCGGGCAGTTTCGATCGCTGGAGCAACGGGTTCCAATTTCGGAGAATTCGGCGGGCTGTGAAACTGTTCAGGTCCAGGCATATTGCGTAGCTATATTTGTCTACAAAAGATCGGTCAGACCGATGACAGTTATAACTATCAATCGGCAGAGTTATGAGCCACTGGCACGCGGTAGTGCGGTAGCTCGAATGCGCCGCTGAGGTCGCAAGACAAGCAGACTCTGGTAGTACGGCAGGCGCGAGGGGCGCGGACGCACTGGAGAAGAGTGTATCAGTTCAATTCGTAATAGTTGTTCGTTGTTGACTTCTCCGAGTACACTATCGTACGCGAAGTAAAGCTTACTAGAAGTATTCAAGCTACAATACTAACATAAACAAACAGTTTGTCCTACAAATTCATACACGAACGCATTTGCGTGCAACACATTACTCTAAATGTGATCAACCACTTCAATCAGTTCTACAAAGCCATTGTCCCGGCATCTTGATCATGTCACGCTGTAGAGTACAGATTCCTACTACGCGTGTTCATCTCTACAGTACCACTTCTGGGTTCTTCCTTCGACAGAATCCATCACCTCATCCGGATGTTTCACATTCGGATGTTCCGGTAATGCATGAGTTCTCCCTTACTTACGACACAGCGATACATTCGCGAGTATGCCGCCTGCCGCCGAGACATGACGAAGTGGTGAAGGAAGAGGTCGACAAGATGCTTTCAGCCGGAATCATCAAGCCGTGTACATCTTCTTGGTCCTTTCTAGTGGTCATAGCGAGTAAAAAAGATGGAATCCAAGGTTTTGCGTGGACTCCAGGCCTCTGAATAAGGTCATGAAGGCTGATCGCTGGCAGCTCCCTCACATGGACCAGATCTTTGATGACTTGCGAGGCGCCAGCTATTTCACCACCCTCGACCTGTTTTATGGCTATTGGCAGATCTGGATGTCACCTAAATGCAAAGAAATGACTACTTTTGTCAGCAGGCAGGGCACGTACCAGTTCGAAGTCATGCCTTTTGGGCTCATGAATGCACCTTCTATATTCCAGCTTATGATGTACTCAATTCTAAACCATTGTGAATACGCTCGCGTTTATGTGGACGACGTAGTCATATACTCCAAGAATCTTAAAGAGCACATAGAGCATGAGCATGTGCAAGACGTTCTCAGAACTATAGCATCGCATGGGTTGAAGTTGAAGATTTCCAAGTGTGAGTTTGCACAACCTAGGATCGAGATACTTGGGCATGTTGTGGGAAAAACTGGAGTCTGTTGACAAGCAGTTGATTGAATTCATTCAGAACGCTCAGGTTCCCCCCACGGTCACGGAGTTAAAAAAGCTTCCTGGGACTTCCCTAGGAGAACTCGAACGCTACGGGTGGCGTACAAAAAACCTTGAAATGAGGCTCATTGGTGTTCTATAGGCCTACGTTAGGTCGAGAGATTGGCATACAATTTACGCCTACTACACCATTTGTGCGCCATGAGTCGTATAGATCACAAAAGGCATACGTATGGTAAGCATGTATTGTACGCCAGTAGTGTTATTATTGTACCTTACTCTATTGTTGGCGTGCGAGTGGCGTAGAAGCCCAAAACTTTACGCCAATCGCTGGACCTAGTGTAAACCTATAGAACGCCAATGAGCCAGATTTTAAGGTTTTTTGTACGCCACTCGTAGCCTTCGAGTTCTTCTAGGGCTTGCAGGGTACTACCGTTGGTTCATCACACACTTTGCTGAGACCTTGTCGGCCTTGCATGCCTTCAACTCGGGTAAGGGAAGACTCGAATTCACTGACGAAATGCTCAAGGCCTTCAATGAGCTGAAACAAAAGCTCAGAAGTTCACCAGTCTTGGCATTCCCCGACTTTGACTCACCTTTCCGTGTGGAGACCGAGTTTTCGTCAGTTGCGCTCGGATCTGTCTTCTCTCCAAAAGATTCGGATAGAATGTATCACCGCAAACAGGTCTCAGAACGAATTCGTTTTGAGTTGCCTCCCGCCGCCGAAAAATGACAGCCACAAATGATCCATGAATAATTCGTGAATCGATTGATGAGTTACAGACAAGGGCTCATTGGTAGTAGTTCGTTTAAATAAAATGCGTAGATGGGAATGATTAGTAAGACAAATAACTTTTTGCACTTGAACATAGGATATGTGTTCAGACCGAACGCTGGTCACAGGTTGTTGCTCGTTAGATACACACAGACAGACCGGCAAGACTGAACTGGAATTGAAAGTCTGATTTGTCTATATAACCGGCGGCACGAGCTCGTTTTGCTATCATCGTTCTAGACTATCACTATCACAACCACCACAACCACTACTACCACCAAATCACTAAGCAAGTAAAATTAACCTTTCTTTCGCAATCCTTTTTTCCCGTAGCGCTTTTTGCGCCACTCTGCCAGCAACCTTTTTTCAAATATACATGTTCCAGCTGGCATGAAATATTGCCGTTTCTCATACAGCTGCTAGGCGTTGACCTATCTGTGAGCATTTTAGGACTTTTTGACAACAACGGTTTTAAGTGTGTCTTTGGCTTCTCTATGAACGTATAAAGGGACTTTTATCTAGTATACATTCTACTTCTTCTACTCAGTTTTGTGTGGCCCGTTGTTCGAGTGACTAATTCTAATTATCTTTGATTGATATACTGGAATTTGGTGGTTTTGGCGATTTGTGTCATTGGGAAGCAAAAACTTCTCTATTTGAGTATATTTTTTGATTTCTGTTTGTAGGGAGTTTCTATATATCTTGGGGGTGTTTTGTCTGCTTTAGCAGATAGCTGAGCTACGTTTAATTCTATTGCTCTCTGAGGTTGTACTTTTGAGCGTCTCTTGCGTTGTTCTCCTTTGGTTTGCCACCACCCGCGCCGTTTGGTCTGGTAATAAAAAATAGCGTTCTCACTACATTTGCATCACAAAAACATTTTTACATCGTTTTTATTTTTATTTAGTGTTTTTTATTGAGGCAGGCAAAACTGAGTGAATGATTGAATCTCGAACTCTAAGCTCACACACAAAGCACACGAAGGTGGTTACCGACTGAGATATGGCCGCTCCAGTGCTTTGGTCCTCAAGTTTGCACTGCGGAGATTTTATCCTGACCTTTGTGACTGCCATCTGCAGCTGACAGCACTACAGATATATATGATTTGAGCTGCAGTTGCCCTTTATGGAAGAACAAATTGTTCTGGGCGGCCATGGTGATCTGATGTTAGAACATGACATTGGTTTACTTCGTTGGCGCACACATGTAGCTGAAAGAAAATCATGAACTATAATAGCAACATCAATGCAGTATTCAGTTGTGAAATCTGTTCAGATCACTTCTTGTCAGCACTGGTGGCTTTCATTGCTTGCTGAAGTTGTAGTTATTACACTGCTCCTCTCCCCGAAGCCCATCCTGTTTGCATGGAAGATGACAGGTAAAGATATCGTGGAGCAAGTGAATGAGCAAATTCAACATGTGAGCGGCAACGGCATTGCAACACGCCCTCGGGAGGCGGTGGCCAATCGTTGGTGCATGCTGTCCGCTGCAACGTGGAAACTCATACACAGCTGTGTGGGGTCCTCATGCTTTTCGTCATCGTCTAGTCCAATTTCCGTCTGTGCTTCTTCGCCGTTGGCAGTAGTACAGTCGGTAGAACAGGCGCTCGCACTTGCCATGCGGCAACGATGCAGGGGTTCTGAGGATAGCTCTCCCAGCCCTCCTCCCTCACTCGACTGGGAGACGCGGGAAAAAGCTGCCATATATTTGAACTTGCAGAGATGCCATGTCGAGGCAGAATAGCAAAAATGAAAAACGTTAGAAATTTTACATTTTTATGCCGTTGTAGGTGAGCAAAAATAGCGCTTTTTTGAAATAGTTTTGCAATATTTTCGTTTATATTCGAAGGACTTTCAGACTCTTATGTTACGTGCAAAAATGTTGCAAAAGGGACTTTTTAAGTTCTTTAATGGAAGTTCATTGCTGGAATGGGGCAACGCCCAATTACAAAGTTGCTGTTGTAACTTTACTTCGTCTTTGTATCTATCTTGGGTATGTGACAAAACAGGTGTTTCCGACATCTCCTTCGTCGGCCGCCGAGCGTGCTTTTAGCCTCTTCATCAGCCCATTTTGCTACCCATGTTGTGCAGTAAACCGTTTTGAAGCCTCCCCACCTCGCGCGGGACATTTCTGGCCCTACTTAAGAACCACAGAGCCACCCACAGCTTCAACAATGAGGTACCATTTCCAAACCTCCGTTGCTCAACTCAGCAACGACCCCCAAGCGTGTGACACAAACAATTTAACATGAAGCTTTTGCTTCTTCTCGGCCTGGTGGCAGTGCTCACCACCCTCTTCGCACCATCATGCGCCGACCGAATCTGCCCCAATCAATGCCGCCCCAACCATCAGCTCGCCGTGAACGACTGTGAGAACTATCAGAGTGAAGTGTATGCCCTCTGCGAGGTGCAGCAATGTGCGTCAGGCTTCACGTGCAAAATGCCCGAAAACACTTTTCTAGTCCGCTACGATGACCTGTTCCAGCTCGAGGCCGTCATCGAGTATACCTGGTCGCCGGAGCGTCGGGACTTGGACACGAGCACCAGGTTGAGGGGCGTGGATGAACCCAAGGTAGGGTTTCAATGCGGCAGCAACACGCCTTACCTCCGGTTTGAGGGCGACAACTCCAGCTATGGCGGAACTGAAGTGGTTGTGGTTGATATCCAACTCGCTGCAGAAAGTCAATTTGACGACAATACGGCCATTGACTTGTATGCTGGATGGCATGGCTCGCAGAACCACGGCCCGGCTCAGGTGTCTCTCTACTTACGCAGAAAGAACAATGGCGCTGTGGTCACCGGCTCGATTTTAAGCACTGCCATTAATCCGGGAACCCAGAATGGGTGTGCCTCCACTCCTGTGGCGAGAATCGTGTACTTCCATGGTAATGATTATTCGCGATTGACTCTTTCTCGTGTGTAGCTTGACATGATGTACCAAATGTAGCTGGGGGGGTCAACTGTCACTTCCCTGTTATTGGGCAAGAGAGAGTACACCCACAAAATGAATAAATATTTTATAAGAAAGGTTGAATTGTCTAGAAAGTGAGAAAGTTTTGAATCGCTTTCACGGTGTTTCGAAATTGCTTTTCATAAATGTGTTTAAAATACAAGTTATCCTAATCCGATTATGAATTTGATAAAGCAAAATTATTGGTCATCCTCAATTTCGAAATTAATTTAATTGCCGCCCGGTAAACATAATCCTAACAGAGAACAGATTCTTATCGTAGGAAGGTATAAAACGCCAGCCTCGAGCACATATCGAGCACCCTCCCTCCCTCACGCGTTTGCCGCACTTGACGTAGTTACTCGAAACACATCAGAAACACCCACACCCACGCAGAGAAATCATGCATTCTTGGTCAACTGCAGACACCTTCTTCCTCTCTGTTGTATTTGTCATCCCAGTCTCTCCTTCGATCCTGAATGTTGCACTCTCGCATGTTGTGCGTATGTCGCTCCTGATTCGATGAGTGGGTCCTGCGGGGAGATTCAGAGCTTGTGGTCGGAGGAGGATATGGAGGGATCGGGCTCTGTGTCGGAAAGCGCAGAAGGTTATACTGAGAATGAGTACTCGTCTGATCAAGATTTAAAGGAATCCTTATTCGAAGAAAAATTGCCGTCCGAAGAAGGCGTTCGTCGCCGGGGGATTCGGTATTTCTCGTCGGAAAATCCGTTGGAAGAATTGAGTGCTCTTTCGGAGAGCCCAGGAAGTTGCTCCGAGCAAGAGTATGCCTGCGGTGAAGATTTGGAGGAATATCTATCCGAAGAAGAACTACCGTCCGAAGATGGCGTGTACCACAGGGAAACTCGGTGTTTGTTGTCGAAGAAGCCGTTGGAGGGATCAAACTTTCTTCCGGAGTGCGATGAATGTTGTTCCGAGGAAAAGTATTTCTACGATGAAGATGTGGAAGAACGATTTTTGGACAAAAAAGTGCTGCCCGAAGATGGCATGCCCTGCGTGAGAATTCGGTGTTTGTTTTCGTCTGAGGGACTAGGATGCGAAGAATGTTGTTTTGAGAATGAGAATTCCTACGACGAAGATGCGGAAGAACGAGAATTGGACGAAGAACTGCTGCCCGAAGATGGCATGCGCTGTGCGAGAATTCGGTGTTTGTTTTCGTCTGAGGGACTAGGATGCGAAGAATGTTGTTTTGAGAATGAGAATTCCTACGACGAAGATGCGGAAGAACGAGAATTGGACGAAGAACTGCTGCCCGAAGATGGCATGCGCTGTGCGAGAATTCGGTGTTTGTTTTCGTCTGAGGGACTAGGATGCGAAGAATGTTGTTTTGAGAATGAGAATTCCTACGACGAAGATGCGGAAGAACGAGAATTGGACGAAGAACTGCTGCCCGAAGATGGCATGCGCTGTGCGAGAATTCGGTGTTTGTTTTCGTCTGAGGGACTAGGATGCGAAGAATGTTGTTTCGAGAATGAGAATTCCTACGACGAAGATGCGGAAGAACGAGAATTGGACGAAGAACTGCTGCCTGAAGATGACATGCGCTGCGCGAGAATTCGGTGTTTGTTGTCGGAGAATGTCAATGGGGTTGGAAACGGGGGACTGTACGCTTGCTGCGCCGTGTGCGATGACGGCGGCAGACGCACTGGATGCGCTGTCGATGACGATCGCGTGCCCCGCCGCCGCCGCCGCCGCCGCTACTGCCGCCGCCGCTGCTGCCGCCGCGGTGGTATTTAGGTATCGTTTATTGGACGAAGAACTGCCGTTCGAAAATGGCGTGTCTTGCGAGGGAATTCTGTGCTTGTTGTTTGTCGGACAGTGTCAAGGGAGCAGGAAGCGGGGGACTGTACGCTTGCTGCGCCGTGCACGACGACGGCGACGAACGCACTGGATGGGCTGCCGACGACGATTGCGTGCGCCGCTGCGCGCGCCCCGCTTGCGGCGGCGACGCCGGCGCAGTAGTACGTAGATCTGGATCGGTAGAAGTGTTGTTTGTCTAGTCTAGTGGGAATCTATCGTACCAATCTACAGCTACACTCTAAAGTACAGCTTCAAGACTGTCATGGACCGAGCGCGCAACGCAGCGCTCCATTACGGCCGTACGTTGGCACGCGTGGCGCAGCTCCACACCGGGGCCAAAAGTGGCGTTGCACATGGAGCACTCCGCGGTGCCGCCACTGTGCGTTTCAGCCACGTCCGTTGAACCAGCTCAGCTCAGCTGCGGGCGGCGACACTGGACTTTGGTAATCACTCCGCCTAGTCCCACGCCGGGACCGGAACGGATCGTTTGACGGATCTCAACAGAGAAGTCATTGGCGGGATTGGGATGCGAAGAATGTTGTGCTGAGGAAGAATACTTGTGTGATGAAGGTTTTTAGAGGTATGTAGATTGGCATCCGAAGATGCTGAATGGAGGTACCCTGTACATGTCAATGGAGTGATGTGCCATTGATAGTGAGCTCTTAGAGCGTAAGCTAATGAAGATATATATATCGGTATATCAAAAAAGTTTTGGTAAAAGAAAGTCTTTTCTCGATGATGCTCAGTGCGCCCGAGTACGTTGCAGACGCTTTGGTGGATGCAAGCACGAGCCGATGACGTCGCGGTGCCGACAAGTGATGTATAATTACAAAAGTCCGTTAGTGCTGGTATGGTATCATAGTATTTATTCTGTTGGGGGTAAGGTGAAGTTATACGATAATATAATGCGCAAATGCAAGATGAAACGCATGCCCTCGGAGAGAGTTTATTGCGGTGGGGCTGCGCATTGTGGCTTGGCTTGGCTTGGCTTGGCGTGGCGTGGCGTGTCCGAGATGGACGCGTACGGCAGATGAAGATGTTTGGGCGTCGGGTGCGGCCGATTTTGCATGGGGTCGATTTTGCATGTGGCCGATTTTGCATGCGATATAAAAGCTCAAGTTTATGGAGGATGGGAAAGGGCTACGCTGTAGTACGAAGAAGATGATGAGACGTCATTGCCAAACAGGAGTCGGGGGGGGTCGACTTTGAGCAGGAAGACAGCTACGAAAATTGCGGAAGCTTGAGAGGAACAAAGCCGTGTTGATTGCGGTTGGGAGTTGGGAGTTGGGAGACAGCTCGTCAGCAAGCGGCCTGAGCCGGTTGCGATCGGGCGAGGAGGCGAGGCGTGTCAAAGCTTTGAGGCGATTTGGGCGCATGAATGAAACGGACAAGACGTACGTGCGCCGATTTGTTTGATACAAGCGATATGCCAAAGTGGGGCGCCGATGGGCGACCGCGCGGTCGGCGGCGTGGAGGTTTTGTTCTGCGGCGGCAAGTTTAGGGCTTTTTGCTGGCGTTGGTTTCCTTGCTGTGTGCAATGACTGCACACGATACGTGGGAGCATTATTTCGGGAGCGGAGATGGTAAGTTGATAGCGCGCATTGATTTTGGGGCGGGCTGGCAGCCGCCGCGGGGCGAGGCGCGGCGTTACGAAAGCGTGCGTGTGTATGAATGGGCGCATGCGCCCGTAGATGTGTATCCTTAGGATGTTTGGGCGCGCGCTTGTTTTTTTAATTCATTGCCGAATTTGGAGCGCGGCGGCCGCCCCGGCGCCGAGTTAGCCGAGCACACGGCGGCGCCGTCGAGCGCGGCAGCGTGGCCGCCGCCGCCGCCGCCCTGACGTCATGGGCGCGCGGCGCGCGCCGCCGCCGGCCGCAGCCAACCGCCGCGCATCGCTCGCTGCGCGCCCGCGCGCCGGGCGTGCCCGCGCGGCGCGAAGCGCCGACAGTGACGACACGTCGGCGCGCGCGTTCAACGGCCGCGCGCCCCGGCCAGTCGCGCCGCGCCCGCCCGGCGCCGCGCTCGCGGCCGGCCGCGCGCGCCCAACCGCCGCCCTTCATCCGGCGGCGCCACGCAGCGCGCCCGCGCGCCCGCGCAAGTTGATACCGCCTCGCCGCGCGCCGCGCCGCGCCGCGCCGCGCCGCGCCGCGCCGCACACGTAACTCTACGCGCCGGCGCGCGCGCGCGCGCGCGCTCAGCCAGCCGGCGCCGCGCGCGCCAACGTGCACGCCGCTTTCCACGCGCGGCTGTAATGGGGCGGCGCGCGCGCGCGCGCAACGTGGCGAGCTGGCGCGCGCGCGCATCCACGTACGCGCCGCCGCCGCGCACACGCCTCGCGCGCCTGAATTGCGCGTCGTGCGCGATGCGCGCGCGCGCCGCGCCGTGGCTGCGCGCGCGCCGCGCGCGCGCGTACACGCGGCCGCCGCATACGTGGGCGCGCCGCCCGCGCCGCGCCGCCGGCGGCCGCCTCCAGCGGCGGCGGCGGCCGCCGCCGCCGCCGCCGCCGCCGCTATAAAGCGCCGGCTTCGCGCCGCCCCCGTCCATCTTCCAGCCCCATCGGCATTCGTCAGCGCCATTCCACACCCGCCCGCTCGTTGACCGCCGCCGCAGCCTATTTGTCGCCGTCTGTTTCGCCCAACTCCGCCGTCGCCTCGCCCATTTTTTTGCACACTCGCCCCCGCCACCATGAACAGCGCCGTCGTGTTCGCCGCCCTGCTTGTGGCGCTGCTGTCGCCCGTGCACGCCCACCAGTCCATCGCGTACCCGTGGCCCATGTCGCGCATGAACGCCTGCCGCCTCGGAAAGTTCAAGGACTGCCCGGGTCCGTGCCCCAACGACGAGATCCGCGCCGACATGTCGCCTGACATGCCCTCCATCACCGTGTCGCGCAACGCCTTCGTCACGCTCAACACCAAGCGCAACAACCACGCCGGCGGCTTCTCGCGCTGGAGTATCGTCAACGTCGCCGACATGAACAAGCGTGAGGCGCACGACAACAACGCCTTCCTGTGGACGTGCGCCGATCTCAACCGCCAAAAGTGCGACAGCCTCAACTACGAACGCGACTGCAGCTTCGATGGAAAGGGCTACTTCTACCAGCACGACATCCAGATCCCGCCCGTCTACCCCAACGGCGTGTACGTGCTGGGCTGGGCGTGGTACGGCGGCACGCAGGGCCACGGTCGCGGCGGCGACTTTGGCGACTACTACGACTGCATGTACATCAACATCGAAGGCGGCGCGCTGGAGGACACGCACCGCCCCAAGTTCGAAACCGGTCCGTCCGGCACCGCCAAGGACGGCAAGTGCGCCGCTCGCACCAACCGTCTGCAGGACTGTCTGAGCGAGCCGTGCCGCGGGCGCAACGCCGCCATGCGCGTGCCCCGCGAGTTTGATAACAACAGCAAGCCGCCGCTGCTGCAGAGGCGCGTGTTTGTGCCGCACCAGATCGAGAGACCGCCTGCCACCGCCCCCACCGTGTACGGCATTTCCATCCGCAAGGCGAATGACCCCAGTACCGTGTATGCATCGTCCACGCAGGGGGGCATTGCGCAGATTCGCTTGACCGGCCAGGCGATCACGATCACGTGCGATGTGGAGGGCTCCATTGACAAGGTGGAGTTCTACAAGCATGGTGAGGATTTGTTGGGCACTGACACCACCGCGCCGTACAGCGTCAAGGGTGAGTACAGGTCGGGCAACGGCTACCGGTACAACCCGTACCGCTACAAGAGGGAGGACGACATCTACATGTTGTCCTGCGCCACTTACGGAACGGACGGGAGCGTGCAGTGGGCTCGATTGGAAGTATGGCAAACCAAGTAAGGCGTTGAGTGTTTCGCGCCGCCGTGTCTATAGCTGTCTACATACTTTTTGTTCTCTCTCCTCTGTGCTTGATTAACTTGCATAAAAAACAGCCGATTCGAACAAGTTTCAACAAACTGACGAGTGCGTTCCCCCGTGATCTTCCAAGTGTAAGCGCTGCAGGAGCTCTGCAGCATCCTGCATCGAGGAAGCGCCCACGTTTCTGGCATCTCCCAGGAGCAAACTGCAGAGAGAGTGAAATCAGCCGGGAGCGTGCAGCACCCATACGTCATGCGCGGGCGGCAGCAGCATGTCCAATTCCCGAACTGATCGCGTGGTAAACCACGTGCGGCAGCGGCATTGGCACGTTATGTTGCCGCGCCACAGCTCGGGCGATGCTTTTCTTGGGTGGCTCGCGACGGCGCCGCGTGGGCGCACGACGTGACTGTGACGTGTACGTCCGCGTGACAGGCGGCGCCCTCGCCGCGCGCGTGCCGCGCGCGCTCCATCGTTTGCACGCGTGCGTACCACACGCGTCCGTTCTGTTTTTGCTCATCTCATTGTCGTCGTGTACACGTGCAATGAAGACTCGGTCCTGCGAATGTTTTCACTTTTTCTAAAATAACGAAGAATTTTGATCTTGTTAAGTTTATGTCTTTTTGAATTTTTCTCCGCAATTTCTGCTTTTGGGCGAAAACCCTCAAGTCTGTTGTTCGGCGCTGTCGAGCTCTCCACCCCGAAAACTGTTGTACTTTCGAAGGTGTCCCCTTCAGTAGATAACTCGGATCCTCGCTTGCCAGAAAAGGCTCAGCACAGGAATCGCGCCAAGGAGACGGTTGAGGTGCAATTCGATCAGCTTCCGGAAACCCCATGGAGACTGGCCGCAACTCCACCGTTCACCGGTGCTATCCTCCACTCCATGGCCGCGCATCAGGTGGGGAAAAGAAACCAAAAGAAACTTGCAGATGGAGGGTCAGGGTCAGGGCCATGGTTGCGTCTCGTGATCGCGGTAAGAATATCGGGTTCATGGCATTACACAGTGGGCGTCTCCTGAAAATACCATTTCGCATAACGTCACGATAATGTTCTGCACAATTTTCATCCTGGAGTCGAATCGCCACCACAACTCTCTAGCCCAATGTATTTTACACCACGTGAAACTCGCAAACGCAAGAACAAAGCGAAAGCTGCATGTTCTCGGTTGTACGATGCAATCTCATGACCACTTGGTTGCGCGTTGAGTTGCGGTTGTTCTCAGAACGTCGATACGAAGCTTTTTACTATTTTGCAAAAAATGCGATTTGCGAATTGGTGGTATTTCCGGAGATGCCCAGTTTTGTTGACACAACGGCGGCCGAACGCTGGCGACGTGTCATATGGTCTCTTTGAAGACGTGGCCAACAAAATAGATCCAAATACCAAGTGTCATTATGACACTGGTGTGCCAAGTCCAGTAACAGCCCCGTCACCATGACAAGTACCCTGTACTCCTCTTCCCAAACTACAAAATTTAATTTAATTATGAGAAAGTTGCCAGATTTTTCGAATTGCATCAAAACTTGATAATATCATTTAATGATGATCTCATTTTTGAGGCGTCGTATTTGCCCTCTGCTTGAAGCGCATATGTGTATCTTCGGACCAAAGTTTGCAAGTAAAAACGCTGCCACGGCTGGCCCTCATCGCTGAGCTGCAGAAAAACTGAAAAGAAAAGCCCAAACTACTGGTACCAGCAAATACCCCACGGCCGTTGCCACAGTCTCTACTTAGAGCTAGATCCGTTGTCGAATCGGTGCATAAATCGCCCCAGCGGCAAAAGCAGTCTCAGCCGATAGAAAAAGAATCTTTCCACGCCTTCTCCTACAAGTAAATAATGCATATTGCAGTCTATTTACGATACCCCTTCACGCTTCTAACTGCAACCATCATTACGGTGCAACTGAACATAAATGTACCACCACATATTTTATTGGAAAAATCTAATGATGACTCATTGAAGCTGTAGACAGACAGACCCATACGCGTTGACTCCGTTGTGACTCTGGACGTTATTTTGGTGGCAAACGCCGCGGCTGTTTACAAACCCTTACACTTGCCTTTCGTAGCAGAAAAAGAGTCAAGGTAAAACAACCAGCCACTCAAAAAAACCAAGGTGGGCCCAGAATCCACCAAAAAAATTACCATAATATACCCAAAGAAGATTTTAGACAACAAAATAGAAAAAAAACTAGTAGTTACACAACTACCAGAAAAAAACCAAAAAACGAACAACAACAAACTGTACGCAAATTCTGCAGCCTTACTTATCTCTACGCGTCCAAAGACACGAGTAAAGACTTTATACAAGAAATATCGAAGAGAGTTGCTAACAAAAGATAAGTCTTTACTTTATGCCCAAGCTAGTCTCTTGCAGAAGACGTTACGCGGCATTCAAAGAAAATCCAGAGAAAACCCAACGGACAGCTTTTTGTCTAGCGCCAAAGTCCGTGTAGCACCATGTTTTTGACCGACTCCGTTGTTCGACCCAAAGCTCCAGTGGGGCTGACTGATGACAGAAGCGTCTTTGATATGCACCATCCAATTCCCGTCCACGCTTAGAGTGCTTCAACTGGTACTGGGTTATCTTTTGCGTAGATGAGTGCTCGCGCAAAAGGCGTAAACAGGAACATTATTAGAAAGACACAAAGGTCTGAACACAATAATAACTTACTTAGCTGCACTGCCCAAGATATTGGGTAGGGATGATACAATACTAAAGTTGATGAGCACAATATTGTTCTTGGATTGAGACACCTTCAGGCGTCTCGGTGATTCTTTATATAGAGTTCTAAACCCTTCCAGTGGGCTCAGAAATGCATACTAACATAATAGTTACTCGATTAAAGCAGTGCTACTCTTACATGTAGAATAATAGCCACCATCTGAGTGCAGAGAGCGCCCATTGGCTGATTTAGCACACGTGTGGTTGCGTCGAAGCAATCCACGTGTGCCAAGTCACGTTGGGAACTCTGCTGTACGAACTGGTATGCAAAGCCAATGCATAATTACAATGTAGAATTACGCATGAAGCGACATCAATGCAGATCACAGCAGTCCCACTTCACAGTGACCTCACACGCAGTGAGCTGTAATTTGCAAACAATCAATAACTTCCAAAATGGTAAGCACGCCATCATATCCGTGGGTTGCAGTTTTGAATTCAGAGCGGAATACTGAAACGGTTAAATTCACACTGTGGGTTGCAGTGCAGATCATCTCGTGTTTGGTCTCCGACGTTTGCAGTCCATAAAAGCTGCAAACAATCAGCGCGGATGGGAGAAAGACACGAAGTCACTTACCAAGCACTGTTCCGTGCGAGAAGGCACTTCACGCAATTTTGCGAACCCACGTCGTTTGTTTAACTTGTCGATACTTGCCTGAGGCTGAGGCTTGATTCTACTTTTAACCCACGCTCGTATGACAGAAACGACGTTCTCCTGTTTGCAGCCCTGTGCTGAAGTGGCCATTTTCAGCAACACGAGACGCTCTTGAGCGCCTAGATTTCTTTAAAGACAAAGATGTAGACATAATTCCGAGGGAGGTGAATAACGACACCTCTCTGGCTTCTAAACGTTTGCTTCTGCTTCTGGACTGATACCGCGATTTCCTAAGTATCCAAACCTGTATCATATTGCAAAAGTTCCAACCGAAGAGGGCGGCTAATGTAAACCGTGCATAACCGTTGCCGTTGGCTTTGAATTCTCTGTAAATGTCGAATGTGTTGATGAAGAATGTTTGAGATATGAATCTCGATGTCGGATTGTTTGGAACCCTGGCGGTCAGAAGAGTGAGATATGTTTTTTGTGGTAGTGGAGCCTCAACTGCATTGATAGGGATACTGTATATATCTCTCGAGAGAGATATATATCGGAGATTTACTGTATTTGATTTATTAGAGGCGCATATGCGTCTTTTTAGAGCTCCTGCACCTAATCTGGCTCAGCGGGGAGATACGCGGTTTAGCAGGTTTATGCTATCTCAAAGCAGTACATAAGTAGAAAGCTAATTGTCGTTGAACCACTTCACTGTCTTTACTCATCAATATTAATAAACTATCTTCTACAACTATACTATTGTTTGTATCGGTCTCTGACGACCAGAGCGACGCAGCCCCAGCGGGGGCCGTTAGTCCCTCTGCACATGCAGCCCTGCCGAGGGCCGCCACTGTGCTCCCCATCGTTGTCCAGTAGAACAGCGCCGCCGGGCGCCGGGACACTGGGCCTCGTTGGTCCGGAACTCTAGCTCCTGAAGGAGCCAGAGGACCGCGAGTCGACAGACTTCGACAGTAAACGCATATGCTCATATACGTAGTATACGCATTTGCGGGCAAAGTTCTGATATCATGTGGCAATAGGACAATTCAAGTACTAGAGGTGTAACTAGGCTCATATATTACACAATCGTTTTCTTGGCTATCGGCAAGCAACTGAGAAGCCAAGGGGCGCCTATAAAGGCTCCGCCCATGGAAATATACTAGGTGTAATAAATCCATGTTTCATGAGCTCATTAACCCGGTTCCTCATTTCTTCTAATTCAGGTTTCGAAAATTTATACATGGGTTCCATTTTTGGTCTTGCTTCGTGTACTAAGTCCATCTTCATTTCGGCCTGTCTGCGAGTGGTGACTTCTTTGGCAATTCTTCAGGGAATACGTCTTGGAACTCTTCGAAGAGTGAATTCAATTTTGGCTCCAATATCTCTTCCTTATATTTCTTCTCTCTCTCACCGGTACCGAAAAGTGCGGGAAAAACATAGAAATCTAAAAATGTAACACATTAACGCTTTGGTTCTCTTTGCACGAGTGCGAACATTTCATAAAGAACAGAATTATGCTATAGTGTAAGAGAAACCCTTTGTAAGAATATCTCTTGTAGCGTAACGACGCACAACTCCGTTTCGTTGGGGACACATTATCTCAAATATCTGAATTACGGTACCGGGTGATGACATTATTGTCTTCAATAACACATCATGCATCCAATCATGATGTGTGTTATGTTGGGTTTGATAACTAATGTCAACTTCATTTGAACATGGAAGTGGAGCTCTATTCCGGTTCAAACTTCAAATGAAGCTAGAATATTTCTATGAGACTGTTTTGTTTGTATAAATAAATTTTAAAGTGCTGAATAAATGATATTTAAAGTCTCACCCTGCTAAAATTGCAAGAAAAGCACAAAAGTTACAGTTTTGTAACTCTCGAGCTTTCCATTTGGTTCATGTAAAGACCTAAAAATATGAAGCTCATGGAAGATCTGCACCAGATTAACAAGTAAGTGAGGTATCTAAGACTGTCTCTACATCTAACCCTGAAGCTCGTGCCCCAAAGCAATGAAGTTATCCAACTTATCACCACAACATGACATGATAACTTTGATGTAATCTTGTGATAACTTGGTAGTTTTCATTAACGTAAAATTAATGGGATTGTCAAGGTCATTGTCTTTTTGGACGTTTACTGTATTGTGCACATTTCTGTATTTCGTAACATCAGAATTGTTGTAACTCACATTGTCACATTGCCTCAATGCAAATTTTATTTTAGCTCTGAGTTTACTTCTATTAAGAGGCAGACGTCTTTTTCTCAACTTCTACGATTTTCTTCATTTCCAGAATTTCCCCGTGTGATTTAATACTTATTTGGTATACGTTACACTACTTCTTTCTCGCAAGCCATGAAAGTTGTTTAATAGATAACATAAAAGAAAAAAATGAGCCATATTTATGCTTACCTGTTCTTCCCTCTACGTCTAGAGTAATTAATTTTTCTTCTCGACGTACAGTGATACTTCTCTTTTTCCAATCTATTACGAGGTTTTCCTTTGTTAAGCATGTCATGCCTGATATAGTATCGTCAGTGATCAAGTCTACAATAAACGGTTTAATATCAAAAGAAGTATTTCTCATACTAAGTGGGAGGCTATCAATACTCTCGCACGTAAGGACAAAGGTTCTGTCCCAAAACTCGGCTTGGTACAGGCTTTTCTGATAATTTAATCCTTGTCGATCGGCAAAGCCTCTGGACATTACTTTGTCCTCACAGCCACTGTCTATTAATGCCTTACAGTGCTCGTACTCTTTCTGGCTTAGTACTATTCCCTGAAGTTCTAATAAACGCGATTTTCGCTTCCCTGCTCTTCTTGAATTGCATATCTTTACGATATGTTCCTTTTTCTTTCGGTTTCTACCTCTTATTTGCTTTCCAAATAATGTTTTAAATTCAATTTCTTCGCTTCTCTCCTGAGAATGCGCTAATGTCTCCTTTGGCAGCAGCGCCACATTTAGGTTTTTGTCCCAGTACTACTCATGCTTTGACCAGCTCTCTGTTCGTCATGATTTCTAGCAATACAGTTGTTTCTTTTACATATAAAACATAACTTTTCTCTTAAACATCTTCTCTTCCCAGGAGGGCTCAGATATTTTTGATTTCTGAAACTAATATTCTTGATCTGCATAGGCGTTGGTTCTTGCCGTGCATTATTGTCAGTACTGTAAGTTTTTGAGCGAAACTGATTTGCACTCCAACCTTGTTCATTTCTGAATAGACAATCTATTTGTAGTATAGTACGCAGTGGTTGATCCAAGGCCGAGGTTGGACGGCAGGTAGCGCCGTGGCGTACGTGTAAGGCAGGCCAGAAGCTCTGCGGGTGCTAGCGTGGCACACGGAGGCGAGCGCCCTCTGCGGCGTGCGTAGACCACGTGTCTCAGTCGGACGTTGAGGTCCATAGCGTTAGTACTGTAAGTCCCCGTTCCGTAGCTGTAGAGAGGTAAGTGCACCCGATATTTAGGCGCACCCCAACCTCGCGGTGACTCCACATTGTAAACACCAAGCACCCTTTGCTGTATGTCTTGTTCACCAAGTAGCGCTACCGACAGACCGAAAGGCTAAGTACTATAAGGTTCATTAGGCCGTTCGTACCCTTTCGCACGCCCCTGAACGTGCTTGGCGATACCAACCGCCCATCCTCCCCTCTGAACGCCCGGTGCTTCCTCTTCACTCTCCGTACGGACACATTACAGTCGCTCCCTCGAGCAACAGCCTATTCCGTCGTCTCAAGACCACTTCGGGTTTTCTCCCGATACGTACTATATCACACTGGTCTCCCGACTTAGAAGTGGAATTCGAGACCGTACGGAGTTTGCAGAACCGATTCGAAGACGACACTCGAGATGAGTTCGCAAGTCCCACACGGAGAGCAAGGAGAACGGCAGGTCGCAAAAGATCACGCCGAGCACACTTTGGCCGCCCCCCGCGCCGCTTCGGACCATGCCTCGGTAGGCCGCCGGAGCACCCGAAGTATCGCGACGGCCTATGTCACCCCCTCAGAAGAACACGAACGGATAGTCCGCAAAGGTAACTCGCAATCCAAATTGGACGGAAGGAAGGAAAGAAGGAACAAGAACTCGGGGCCTCCTTTGGGAACCGCGATCGTACCACCAGGGACAGCGGGTCCCTCGCCTGCATCTCAGACCGGACAGAAACCACCCCACGAGATATGGGCCGAAATAGCCCCGTACGCCCTGGAGGGACTCCGCACGGAGATTGAGGTCCATGTCCCGATGGCGGTCGAATTATACCTCACGGAGCGTATCCCGGAGTTGATGGGCCGTGACGTCACGCTGATCGTACGTCGCATCGTTAACGACGTTGGAGGATCCAAACGCACCGATAACGGAGTGCAAGAAAATCTGAGCAGCACACTGGCCGCTTTGGTAGCTAAGCTGCCACCCCAACCCCCAAAGTTCGACACTGACCAAGTGGGTAACGCACCTAATCGCGGTGGTGGACAGAGACCGGAATTGGAGAAGGATCCACAGAGGGATCTGACCGGTGTCTACCTTCCACCAGTTCCCCAGCAGGGCGATCCGGACGGAAGTTCGAGCGATTTCTCCGAGGACGGGAGGAATCACCGCAAACGAGGTAGTAAATCGAGCAAACTCTCCGATTCGGGCGACCCCATACGTAGACGGAAGAATCGCCGCCGCCGCAGAGGGCGACGACATTCAGACACTGACTCCGTGTTCTCTCGTTCATCATCAGAGGATGAGCACACCGACTCGGACGTTTCAGGGGACTCACAAACCCCCCGAAGGAAGGGCAGGTCCGACCGGCGACGTTCCCGATCGGACAGGCCAGCGCTTAAGCGCATCCGTCCCTGGAACGTCAAGTTCACCAAGATCGTGGACTACCGTACGGACAGGCTGATTCGACACGGCCAAAAGTACGACTCCAAGGTGGCACGCAAGATTGCGCGTTACCAAAAGAGATTGAATGTCCAGATGAAGGGGCATTCCTTTTCCGGAACGGACCCCATCTCCGTTCTCAATTTCCTGCAGCGGTTCAAGACCGCTTGCAACCATAACGGACTGACGGAAGGAGCGGCACTGTGGTGCTTCCAGTTCTACCTGACCGGGCCCGCACACGCTCTGGTCCAGTCCCGTCTCATTGGCGAGTCGGGGGCTGTCGACAGGCCCCCCGACGAAGCGCTCCACACGTACGAAGAAGTGGCGCACTTCTTGCTTACCACGTACGCTACGGATGAAGCTATTGCGACGGCGTCCGCAGAGGTTACGTTCTACACCCAGTCGTCAGGGATGTTCGAAACGGAATTCGCACAGAAACTCTGGACGAAAGCCCTACGCTGTGATAACGTCTATACCGATCGGGACCTAAAGGGCTTATTCGTCGAAGGGCTTTTGCCCGCCATACGGTCGAAGGTACGCAACCACCTCACCACCCATCCCAGTATCGGATACGATGCACTCGCCCGTTACGCGGAATCATACGGTGACCTTCATCGAGCCTCACGCCGCCAATCCGTTCGGGTGGATACACAAACCGCAGCCGCACGGCCACGCACTACACGTACGATAACGAAGGTGCACATTGTCGAGTCACATTCGACCTCGACGTATTCCCTATCGGACGAAGACGGCGATGAAGTCCTCCTTGTCTCCCGAGGGTCTTCCATGCCATCACCACCCACCACACCAAGTGCAACTACCCCAGCGACTTCCGCACGGTCATACCCCAGTACGCCTGGCCAGGGACCAACCAATGCCCCCGGAACGTCATCCAGGGATCGTCCGTGCAGAATTTGCCTTTCGCGGGAGCCTAACTGCTGTCAGCTTCTCCCGCCGGAAGTGAAGGCTAAACTCCTCGCAATCCGTGAGGAGAACTACCAACACAGGCGCGACGAAGGCTACTACGGTAGCGGACCGTCCGCACGGAGAAACACGCCGGCGCCATCCAAAATCGGTTACCGTAACATCGGCCCGAATCGTACATCTTACGTCCAGCCCCGACAAACCGCCATACTGGTAGAAGAGACGGTCTCGGAACAGGAAAACGGGCCGGAGGATGCTTAGGGGCGTCGCCTCCTCCGAGGCCGGAAAGCCTCAACGCACCGGGCGAAAGGACTGAACCACCCAGTACGTACATGGCAGAGCCGACTCTTGGCACCACGGAACGTATGGACGACACCGTTTTATTTGCCAGTGCAAATTACAAAATCCACCTCTCCGTAGGCCTAACATCCACACTGATGTATCCGCTCACGGGTGTTCTGGATACCGGAGCCCGGTCTTGTCTGATCCACGAACGGCACCTACTCAACTTGTTTTTCTGACTTGAACTCCACACAAATACTACTGAGAATAGGAGAAAGAGAAGATTTGACATGATCGAACGATCAGAAGGTGAACGTTGGGCTTTCCTGAATTGTTGACATAGGTCCTATACTTGGCATATCGTACAAGATATTCTGCTCTCCGTTTTTTAATTGCGGCACATTTGCATATTATCCGTTGTTCACGTCATCCATCGTTCCACGACGACCAAAAGATCCATCAAGATGTTCATCCTCAGACTGAGGAGATGGCGTGAGCTCAGATTCCTTTTCAGGCCAAACAGAGAGTCCCTGGTTAGGAACTGTATTCACTTCTTCTTCACTACCTCTTCTAATACTGTCTAGGTGATCGTTTCCCAATGTAGGAATTTCATGGTGAAGCATCCGTGGCTGAGTGACATTTGAATGCGGGTGTGTCGTCTTCATTTCTTTGTTCAGATTCATTGAAAGTTGGATTTGCGCACATAGATATTTCCCAGCGATATCTCTTTCTTCCTCTGCCCATCTTCTTTCACTAGTTCATTTTGAGCCTTTTTGGTGCAGACCTTGAAACAGTGT
Organism: Gracilaria domingensis; assembly: GCA_022539475.1. Taxonomy (NCBI): domain Eukaryota; phylum Rhodophyta; class Florideophyceae; order Gracilariales; family Gracilariaceae; genus Gracilaria; species Gracilaria domingensis. Next base: position 276,296 of record VCMS01000020.1, read on the forward strand.
TTCGTACTACAGAACCTATGATGTATGAAATTCGGTTCTTATTTCAAGCGGCACCTTTCAACTGGAAACGCGAGCAGTAATGAATACCAAGTGCAGGCAGATCTTCTACATTTTCAGAGTCTCAGAAGCGTACATTTCAATCAACCCTTTTTTCCCCACCTGGAAAGTTCAGATCAATTTCAAATGTGGGAATCGGAGCTGAAACGTTTGCGAAATATTTCATCTCCGGGCTCCAGGGGGGTCCTTTCGCTTCACATCTTCTCTGCTTATCCTAAACGTACTTGAGGCCGTTGAACTGCTTGATCTTATACGCGATGTCGTCACCCTATCTCTCAGTCCCTCAAAGCTTGGTTACATCCGACTTTCTTTGTTCTCTGGACAGTCATTGCCTCCAGGAGCGTTCAGTTCTACTCTTTCACTGAACCTCTGCTGTGAAACAGCGAGGTGCATTGAGGTGCATTGTGAATTGCATAGCGTTCGTTCATATCAAACAGGTACGCTCATGATCATTTTCGCAGACGAGAAGCTGGCATTCACTAACACACTTTACTCGTTGCAAAACAGCGCCTAGCGTTACTTTAACATGAGTATGAGAACTTCTCATCGCGTTACTGCCAATAGCGCCATGCAGTCAGAGCGCCACTCGGTCCCGTTACATTCTTTTCAAGCTTCCGACCATTCAAGAAGAGAATCTCATCATCATTCTGGATCAGTAAGGGTGACTAGTGGTGATGCTCTCGATCGAGCCGTACTCCCGACCAATTCTGTCATGATTCCAACGGCGTCGATGAGGAGGAGGTTGAGAGAATCTGATAGGCCTGGAGTACCAACAGGTACCACTGTCTCCGCAAGGGCTCTTTTCAATCGTTTGTTTCAGGAAAAACTGAGACGCAACTCTGACTCCATTGAAGTTGACTTTCCGATCTATCCGAATATGGCTAACTCAATCAAAGATGATATGCGATCATTTATGTATCATCGCCTGGGTATCAGACAGGGAGCTCACACCTACAGCTACGTGAAGAAAGAGTATCCTGCTCAGATTATGCAGCTTAAGCGGAAGCTAATCGAAACCTACCCAGTTCTTGCAGCCGCACAAGGAGGATGGGTGTTGAATGATTTGTTGAAAGAGACTATCCAGCGCGACAAGAAGGCAGCAGTAGAGGGAAAGAAGCGAGAAGAGCGTAAGAGCAGCACCGTGGGTATCAAATCAATCCCTGCTGCTTTCGTACGTGTCGTAGATACGTCCCCGGCTTCAGAAGTTAACAAATCGCGCGTCCATGGAGATGAAATCCAGCCAGAGCGTTCTCATGGCTGTGCACGCACTTCCACGGGTGTTTTTTCTGATCAGTATGAACATGCTGAGCGCGGTTCACGACTCTTGAACAGTATGCCGGACCGTAGAAATGCTGGGGATGTGGGGAATGATGAAGAGCATGAACTCGAATCTGAACATGGCAATCATGATGATTCTGAGGAGAACAATTCAAGTGACGCTCACGAAATGGAGCAGGTGCAAGAAGCTTCTGATGGTGACTCTAGCGCATCTAGTCAGTGTATGCACCCTGCTGGGCCGGGTATAGTAGGAAAGAAAGTCCCACGCCGCGTCAGTATCACCCGAGTTCAGATAAGTTCTGGCAAGGCAGGTTCGAACTCATGCGCACGCAAAGCAGATCGGGTGAATGAAATTCTTCACAGTTCAGGTGTCGGCGATTTAAATGATGAGAAACATAGCCCTGAAGTTCAGCTGAGGTTCCATTACAAAGTAAGCCAAAAGAATCCGAGGAAACCACTTAAGCGATGGTTCTTATTTCGTATTAGTCGTTCTGATAACGGCGCCGACATTCAAGGTCATGGAAAGCTTCCACAACGTAGGGCTGGTATCCTTTCCGAGTCCCATAAGCGTCATCAGAAGAATTCAAACAATTCCAACCGTACAAATAGTAGGAACCTGTCCCAAGAGTGAGGGACAGAAAGTCTCCACTTCTCCTTCAACTCGTTGAGATCCATTGAGGTACGGTTGAGATACAGGTGGTAGGTACAAAGTGGTCCTCATCGAGTTGGTGTGGAAGAAGACCGCTTTGGGACGTTTCCAAGTGTCACTGTCGTTCTCTTCAGAGTTGAACGGCTTCCATAACGATTCTCGTAGATAGTGTGGATCTATCGATCGATCCGTTCTCGCTATTTTCGTGAATGAGGGACCATGTGATTGGCCTTCTGCGTACTGAAGCAGGATACGGTTGAGTGTTTACCTGGTGGCTTTGGGTATCTACTTTAGCACTCAACAGGGACTATTTATGTCTACGCACTGAACAGAATGTGACCAGATATATAAGTATAAATGGGTCCTTTTCTCGATCCTTGTTGAGATCTTGTTCGTACATACCTAGATTATATTTACGTGACAATCACGTCCACCTATAGTACAAGATCAGGAATCAGGTTCGTGCTACCTAAAGTACTTGCATGGGCCTTTTCTCGTTCGAAACCGCGAACCACTCATAACATCTATGTGGGACAATGTTGGCTACATTTGGACGTGATATGGGGCCTCCAAAGTGACCAGAACATGTCCGAGAGTTCCCTCAAAGTACAGGAATACGGCCACTACTGGGCATCAATTGGATCGATTTACGGTCTACGTAAGCCGAATTTCATTTCTCTTTGAGACCGCCTAAGCGAACATATATGGTCCATTTCTTGGTCAGAATGAGGCCTTCTGAATAGGGCCTTTTCTTTTCCACGTGTATCGCCATTAATGCGGCCATATTCCAGCATTATGTGGCACAGGTTTTGCACTTCTTCTCAAGTGTTGTTTTGAACATATTTCGGACATATATGGGCCAGAATCGGGACACTCGAAATGTTCACAGGGCAAAGCGACGACTGTAAGTACGCGACCAATGGTTCATTTCGTTGCGCCATAGGCTTTAGCTTCGCCTCTTGCGCTACTTTTCACAAGTAGCGCAATACGCGAGATGCTAGAGCCTATGGCGCAACAAACGAAGTTGGTTTCTTGGCGATCTTGGATCTCTGACTGTTCGGGATAGGCGATTCTGGTACTTGGTTCGGACATAGGCTGCTCTCTCGTTTATCGCATCTTAGGGTATTTTTGCTGCATCGGCATTCTCGGTGTCGTTGCTTGTGAGTTCTCGCTTCGAGACCTTTCGCGTTTTACGATGAATGGACTGCTGGTAATCTAACCAATCCCTTTCCTTCTTCTTCTTCCTTTTCCGATTTACTAAGTCCCTCGACTTTTATAGCGGAACGTTTCTGTTTTGCTTTATCAATGGTACGTTCCATCGCATTTCAAATGTATCCAACGGAGCATTGACTAACTTGATCTTGAGAGAGGAATGGAATTGGTCGTTTACCTGTCTGACTGTTCGGGATAGGCGATGCTGGTACTTGGTTGCGACATAGGCTGCTCTCTCGTTTATCGCATCTTGCGGTATGTTTGCTGCATGGGCATTCTTAGTGTCGTTGCTTGTGAGTTCTCGCTTCGAGACCTTTGGCGTTTTACGATGAATGAATTGCTCGTAATCTAACCGATCCCTTTCCTTCTTCTTCTTCCTTCTCCGATTTACTAGGTCCCTCGACTTTTCCAGCGCAACGTTTCTGTTTTGCTTTATCAATGGTACGTTCCATCGAATTTCAAAAATTTCCAACGGAAAATTGACTAACTTATGGATACTTCTTGCTTGCGTATACAGGTAAATATGCTTCGCGCCTCATTCTCTCGGAGTGCGTATGTGTTCTACCGATACCGCACTTTGGTGGAGGTGCAGTCTGCGGCATCTGCCGCAGATTGCGTCTACACCCGTTCCATCATGGGGAAATGGTACATGTAATATAGCGAAGTAGTGGTTAGCAAAAGCGGTCGATAGAAGAATAGATACGAATAAAACGGTATGATTTCATAATGGGCATCATCTGTACTAGCACCAGTATTCCATGTGTTGCAGGGTATCATTCCGCAAAAGGTATCGTGTAATGTGCACCTTAATGGAAACTGAACCTAGACTTGGCGAAATACCGTTCAGGTAGCCCTCGACTAAAGAACTAGCACGAGTGGAAAACCCACGAGTATTTACGGCACAGCGATTCTAGACGACTCAAGCAATTATCTCCAAATTTTGAAATAATTGATCTCGATATTTTTTCAAAAAATTTACTGGACGACCCTTGCCACTTTCTGGACGACCCTCGCCAAAACCTAGCATCTGCAAGAGACAGATGATGTGTCAGTATCCGCTTCTCACGTCCCAAGACATGAGCACGTCCCTTCTCCTCAGTTCCACTGCAAATGCGGGCAACGTTTCCATGCGAACCGTTCCCTTTTGCCAAGGCTTGCTTTGCCTGTGAAAATTCACGACAACGCCTCCCTTTCTTTGCTCGCCCTCTCCAGTTCATGTCGTGAAGGCTGTAGATATCATGCATCCACGAAGACGACAGGCTTGGGAATAACAGGGTTGGACTTCTTCGTACACTCCCGATCGCAGTCTGTCCTCGAGGTCGGCCAGGGCAAACGCTCTGTTCTCCCTTGTCTGGGGAACATCCCCAAGCTCGAGACCATGGACGAACGGCGTGGTTGGCATAACGCGGATGCCGAACCGTATCGCCCGTACCATGAACTCGGAGGCCCCAATAGACCGCTATGCGTCAGCTCTTTGGGACGTTCTCTGCCACAGAGGTTCCTTCTTCGAAATCTGCTCTGCGGTAATCTCTCTCCGTGGCATTACTCATTCTGGGTGGCACTATTGCCACCCTTCCCTTTCTTCGATTTCTCGATCCTTGCTTTGGCGAGCTGTTTAGCGGCCTCAATTTCAAGCTGAGCACTAAGAGCTTCCCGGGCACTGCGGTAGCTGTTCGAGAACACAGCATCGTGTCCGTGCTCCACAAGAAAGAACATTTGTCTCGCGGTCTCCAATCCCTGCTCTGTGATGTCGCGAAAGTACTGTGCCCGCATCGACAGAACCTCCAGTGCTGCCTTGAACGAACCTTCAGCGAGAGACAGCATGCGACGGAAGTCTTCAATGCTTCCAGTACCCATGCGGATTAACGCCAAGGTAGCCAGTCTTGTCTCCGTTCACACTCCAGCAGCATTCAGATACTCTCACTTCTTTGCAGACCGTCGACCCTTAGCCTTTAAATCATTTAAAAATGCGTCAGCTGGTGGCTTAAAGTACCCAAAGTGGGTAACAGGCACGTGTGAGCCTCTTTCAAACACACGGCCTCCTCCAAAGAGCCTTGCCGCGTTGAGGCCGCTCACAACGGCGGCAAAGTCGTGTCTCGTCGGCTTTCCAGTAGTCCAGGCCAGTCTGATGAGCTGAGTCGCTTGGGAACTTTTAGTTGGTAGACTGGAGGGCTCTGGGGGTCGTGCTGTGTGTTGTCAGCCATTACGTTTGGTTCGCATAGACTTCGAACATGTCGCCGCCCTGATATTTCGTGGAAATTTCTCGGAACGAGAAATAGACATAGTCGGAACGAGTTGTGTCAAGCCGAGAAGAGCTTGCCTTAAGTAATCAACAACTCGTGGTTACGGTCGGCATAATGAATGCCAAATTCATTCGCGCTTTGTCTCTCGTTAGATCTTCATATCTATACACAACATGTGTACAGTTTCGTGAACTCGGCTGCCCGTTGTCCAGACACGACGTATACCACGTGTACGCTGGCTGCCAAGGCACAACAGCCAAATCTATAGTACACGTGGCATGCGCCGTGGCAAGACCGTAGCGCTTGCCAATCTTCTGCAAGCCATACGGTCTTGCCACGGCGCATGCCATACGTCGTGTCTGGACCGCGGTCGGAACACATCCGACCATTGGGCCTCCTCTGGGGGCGGCAGAGCACGGTTTGTGCTGACGTTGGCTGCCTTGATGATCAGGGGGCACGCCTTTAACGCAGTGGCTGTCTCGTCGACCACGCGCCAGCGCCCTCCACACCGCCCTGTCACTGCCACGCCTCGTCGTCTTGCGCTCGTAACGAGCTCATGAACGTGTCGTAGTCATGGTGCCGGTCGCTCTCTAGCTCCTGCACGTGCCACAATCAGTACTACGCGTGCATCATTCTGGTGTCTCTGATTCATTCACGGCACAGCCCTAGCTTCTCCTTCAATACCACATTTCGTCAGTACCTGTCTCGAAGAAGAACCCTTCCACGTCATTTTCAACCATTCCCAACGCGCGTTGACACCCCTATCGCGTGCTACACCATGCATTTTTCCACATCTATGATGCTCAGACCATGAGCACTGAAGTTGAAGCGCTGCGGAGACTCGCTTTCTTTGGCATTTCCAAGCCTTTCATGGATTGAAACTTAGCGTGTCATTCCTGTTGTTTCCCGTCCATTTTGGATGCAAATGGTGCACGGGAAGCACGCATCGGCTCCGCGTCGCACCTTATCTATGCTCCTTTTCAAGTGCTCCGACGTTCAAAACACAGCCCCCAAGATCGTCGAGTACGTCTGCTGCACGTATCTTTTCCTTCAGAGCCTGAAGCGACCATGGTGGGTAGAATGCGACCAATTGCGGGTGTGTTCGCTACAGGTGTGTTCGCCACAGGTTGAGAAACGGTTACCATTCTGTAAGTCGATTCAACACCCTGAACACCATGATGATGTTGCCTTCAATCACTTTCAGGTCAGAGAAACTGGTCTCTTGTGTAATAGAGTGAAGCCCACGCTCTATTAGAATAACAATGTAAATGACTTTTTACGGGTCAGACCAGGACGGTGGCTGATCTATCACGAGAGCAACTTGATTTGCAACTCTTATAGAGGCAAAATGATTTTAGTTTGAATTCATGTTTCAAACTACACACAAAACATATGGTCGTATTCTAATGACGACCGTTCTATCTCTCATTATATTACATTGACCTCCCTTTTGAACTTGTTGTCCGCGACAAGTTTTCAAATTCTCTTATGAGGTCTTTGCAGCTTTGGCTTTCGTATGGCGTCTTCGAGACTATCTCCTTCAAATTGAATCAAGTAAAAGACTTTCCGTCTTTGTCTCTTCTTCTCAAGTACAGCCACAACTTCTGGTTCCACATTTCCTTCTGGGTCAATGACGATGGATAATGGTTCGTTTCCATCCTTTCGTCTATGTAACCGTTTGAGACGTGAGACATGAAATACGTTGTGGGCTTTTTTCATATCCGGTGGGAGTTCGATCTTGTAGGTGACGAGACTCATGACTTCTAAAATAGCAAATGGCTCCATCCACTTTGGTTGCAATTTTGTTCCTGTTCTAGAACGCTGAAAAATTCTTGCTCTTTCTGTTTTCAAAAGTACCAAGTTTCCTACTGCGAAGTGTACATCTCTTCGCTTCTTGTTAGCATAGAACGTTTGTCGAGCAACTGCTGTTCTGAGTCTATCTTTCGCAAGTTTTCTGAATGCTCTTCGGCGTTCAAGCATGTCCAAAGCGCCTTGACACTTTATCATATCCTTCTTTATGGATCTAGAAAGTTCGGAGTGTGGAAGTTTTCCCATATCGACTTCAAAAATTGTAAGCCCTGTACTCTTGTTAGGACTTGAGTTGTGATGATATTCCATTTCACATAAGACTTTTTCCCAATTGGTTGGTTGTTTCTGTACGACGCTTCTTATCATAGACGACAATGTGCCAATTTTGTTTCCCGATTGACCGTCAGTCTCCGGGTGGTCCTTCGTCGCCATGTTTAATTCCACGTTTAATAGGCGCGATACCTCTTTGAAATAGTTTGCTTTGAATAGTTTGTCTCTATCAAGTACGATTGAGTGTGGCATCCCATACTTTGGAAACACGTGATCAAACAGCATCTGTACTACCCCGCTGATGTGATAGCCTTCTTCGTGGCAATAAAAAGTGCTCGCTTCGAAATTTTTTCCACAATCACGAGAACAGAATCTTTCTCGGATTCCGTAGTTGGAAGATCTGTGACAAAATCCATACAGATTACATCTCAACATTCTTCTGGAATGTCATGGAGATACAACTTTTCTTTCTTCAGGGTCCGTTTCTCCTTGCTCGTTTGACATTCTTGGCAGGAAAGCACGAACTTCTGCACATCGTCATACATTCTTCTCCAGTAAAAATGTCTCGTGCAATTGTAGTACGTCTTCTCGGAGCCAATATATCCAGGCATATGCGATTCTTCCATAATCTTTTCACGTAGCTTTTCATCGCTCGGCACGTAAATTCGTTCAGCATTCGATTCTCTCCAATACAATATTCCATCTCGAAAGGAATAGTTTCGAACATACATGCTGTCTTCTTATTCGGTGGTTGCAGTATGTGTTTGAGAACTTGTAAAAGGTTTTGTGCCCATACGTCATTTGTATACAATTGTTTCAATGACTCTAGAAGCTTGGGATTACGTAGTCGGAGACCTTTCAGCTCTGCTTCTGGTTGCTCGCTTCTGCTTAACGCATCCGCTGCTGTGTTCTTACATCCAGCAAAATGTTCCACTTCAAAACTATGGCTCTGAAGTTCATCAAGCCACCTACCTTGTCGTCCAGACAGTCTGCTTTTCGACTGAAGATACTTGATCGGTTCATGATCTGAACGCAGTTTAAATGGTCGATCTCGAAGATAGACTGCCCATTCGCGTAGTGCAATCATTACTGCCAACAATTCCTGATCACCTGTGTCCCATCTCGATTCTGTTTCAGACAATCGATGGGAGAGAAATGCTACCGGTTGACCGTCTTGTCCCAGTGTTGCGCCTACCGCGAACTTAGAAGCATCGGTTGTTACCACGAATTTATGTTCAGAGGTTGGATGTCTCAAGACTGGCGCACTTGTTAGGTTATCCTTCAGACATTGAAAGGACTTCTCTTGCGCTTCATTCCATCTGAACACCTTGCTTCTCAATATATCCGTGATTGGTCGTGCATGGTCTGCATAATTCTCTACAAACCTTTGATAGAAATTTGAAAAGTCTAAGAACCTTTACACGTCCTTTGTCGAGGTAGGAGTTGGCCAGTTGACTACAGCATCGACCACCTTTTCCTGTGTCTGGATACCCTTCTCATTAATCTTATATCCAAGGTAATCCACCTCGTTAGCACCAAAGCTGGACTTGCTTGGTCTGATGTACAACTTGTTCTCTCTTAAAATTTTGAACAGCTTTCGTAGATGTTTCTTGTTTCCTCGTTTGACTTGCTGTAGATAAGGATATCACCCAAGTATAAAACCATGCAATCGCCATGCAGTTCGCTTAGAACATGAGCCAGTAATCTTGAGAAGGCTGCAGGGGCGTTTGTCAGTCCAGGGCAAAGTACTCGCCATTCGAACGACCGATATCTGGTTCGTATTGCTGTTTTATGACAATATTCGTCCTTTAATCGCATTTGATGATAACCCCATATCAAGCCAATCTATGAGAACACTTTTACTCCAGCAACTTGATCAATCGTCTCGTTAATGAGCGGGATTAGACTTGCATCTGGAATGGTGATCTTGTTTAAAGCTCTTTAATCACAGACCATTCTCAAGTTCCGGTTTTTCTTCTTGATAAAAAACACTGGGGCGCCATACGGTGAAGCTGACGGGCGCAACAGCCCCTTGTCAAAGTACTTCTGAAGCTGACGCTTTAGTTCCTTCAAATCTTCAGGTGAAAGCCTAATGACAGGTCTGACTGGAATTTTACATCCAAGGACGAGGTTTATTTCGAATTCCATACCACGTGGTGGAGGCAACTCATCCGGAAGTTCTTCTTTGAAGACATCCTCGAACTCTGTCAGCAGTTCTTTGAATTAAGATGCACACTTCGCGCTGTTCAGAGGTTGTTCTCGGGGTCCGATTGTATCGGAGTAAGTTCACAGTCTCCTTTCTTGACTTCTTTAGCCATTCTCTTCAAAGAAATATGTTTGAATTGCATTGACTTCGTACGGTTCTCTGCAGCCCTCCTCGGTTGTATTCAGACCACAGTTCCGTTCTTTCTTCGAAGCGTTATAAATAGAGTTTCCCAATCGATCTTTGGGTTATGGCTCTGCAGCCAAGTTCGACCCAAAATCAAAAGCGGACAATCGTTGGAGTCTTTGTCGTGCATGAGGTACATATCTTCTTCGCTAATATAACCATTGACATTCAGCTAACCTCTTGCTGTACCTTGTACTTCTATCTCTGACGAATCTCCCAATTGCACTTGCAATTCGTGAGTTTTCTGTACTTCTAATCCAAGTTTATGAGCATCTTCCTTCGAAATGAAGTTGTGCGACGCAAAAGAGTCCACAACAACTTTGAATTCTTTGCCATTCATATTCGCTTTATACATCCAGTTCTCATCATCTGTAGTACCTAGTGCGGATAAAAAGAGAGTACTAAAGTCTTCAATGTTCTTCACAGCCGCACTGCCGTGCGGCATGTATAGTTTTTTGAAGAATGGGTGTTTTGTCCTGCATTCTTCCTACAAGGATGATCTGCGTCTCTCCATTCTTTCATGCCACAGTTGAAACATCTGTCGTTTTGTCTGTAATGGCCATGTTCGCCATTTTTAGCCTATCCGCATGAGACTGCTTTGGGATCCTTTGAATTCTTCTCTTGAGAGTTCGAATTCCCAGAATCATTGTTTAAACCACAGGCCTTGGAACTATTGTTCTTTCTTTTACCGTAAGGTTTACCAGACTGATTCTGTTCTTTCTGAGATTCTCCAGTCAACTGCAACGATAATTCTAATGTTCCGGCATAGTCGTAGGCAGGTTGAATAGTGGATTTTCCCGACGAGGAAGTAGATTTATTGGAAAATTTGGGAACTGTGACTGGATCTTAGCTAGTCCTGCCCGCTGCAAGTTCTGTACTTATGGAAGTCATGGGAGCGGCAGCGGGCAGTTGATTCCGACCAGCATCGATCCATCACAACCTTCTGCCACTTTGACGAAGGGTCTTCCAGAGATCTGTCTTTTTCTTTTTACGCGTACCAAATACCATGACTAGACAATCTTCTCTCCCGCCGATGACAGCCTTTGCTCTTCGTCATCTAAGTTGCAAATCCAAAATCCGCAAGCTCGCACACATGGAAAAGGCAGTAACTATCCTTTCGAGACTCAATCCTGCAGCTTTGTTTTGCTATACCTTGTTAGATCGATCCCGGGATCTAGAAATCAGCTCTGTAAGCACTTGTCAAACCCATCCCTTGTGCAATCACGGCGAACAGACAACAGAGAACAATATAAGGCTAAAGGCAAAATTTTTTTCTGAAATGAACCAGACACAGGATAGAAGAGCATCTGCTTTTGACGCTTTGAATATGGTCTTCTCCTCATCCTTTGAACCTCGTCACCTCTTAATACTTGTGCCAGGAAAATCGTTTTTTGCACTCAATCCTCTTATCGCTGCGTCCGTAAACGTGTCTACCCAGGAAAAGTACAGCTGTGCTCTACGCAACTTTGTAGAGTGGGGCCTCTCCCAACCAAACTGGAAGCTAACCCTTGACCAACTTCTTGCACTCTACATACAAACAAGATACGAAAATGATCCCAGACCCGGGCAAATGCAAGAAATGTCAAACCTTGTCTGCATGATTCTGATTCTGATGCAACACATGCGTTCACATCTAGGTCTGTCTAGAAGATGCATTCACGGATGGAAGCACGTGAAACCCTCTAAATCTGTAGCTCCTCTGAACAAAGAGATGGCCTTGGCGTTTGCCTGGAGGCTCACTGAGAAGGGAAAACAGGAATCCGCCGCGCTGCTGCTGCTTTCGTATGCCGCGTACCTTCGCTCTGAAGGGGGTATACGTTTGGGCTGGGAGAAGGTTGCATTCCCAGGAGATATCAGAATATCAGCCTTTGGACCCCATGCAGCAGGTGTAAATATCCTAGACGCCAAACCGTCACGAAAAACAGGGCGTTTGCAGTTTGTACCTCTCTTGGACAAGGATATCATAACGTTTCTTCGGAAGTACAAGTCCACGCAAGGTCCAAGCGCTCGTTTTGCCCCGCGGAGTACTTACTCGAAGTACCAGAAGGACATCAAGGAAGCTGCACAAAGTTTTGGTCTGTCGCAGGGAACATTTTCTACCCATTCAGCAAGGATTGGCAAGGCCACCGAAGACTATATACTAGGTGTTTCAGTGCAGCAAATTGCTATTAATGGAAGATGGAGATCCTTAAACTCGCTTCGCGGGTATCTGGACAATGGAAAATCATGACTGCTCAACATATCCTTGTCAGCCGAGCAGCAGAGACAGATCCGCCAGGCCTCAATCTCCATCACGGACAGAATGAGAGCACAGAACTGAATCTTTTTCAATCGCAACCTCTCCCAAGTTCTGCTTGCACCTAACCGCTTCAGTTTTTTCCAGCTTCCACGCATCACCGCTCTATCCTCTCGACCCCCCAAGCCTATTTCGTGTATCGAGCTGCCTCCCCCCCACTCACCTTCTCCTTCGTCTGCGAACACGTCCTTTCCTTCCCACTGAACTCCTTAACTTTTCTTCACAACATCTTTCGATACATGAGCAATCCATCTAACCCTACTTCCTTTCCTTTAGGACCTAATCAAAGATTCGCCCCGCCGCATCAACCCCGTCCACTTCGGCCACCCCCGAGCCATGCTCCGATGTCAGCCCACCCCCATCCCTTCCCTCACCGTCTTCGTCTGCAGCGAGACCCGCTTCCCGCCCAATCTACCCTCTGTTCGGAAATCTTTCTTCAAAGGATCAACTCTTCTTTCTTTCGCAGCTATCTCATGGACAGCTTCTTACCATCACGCAGTCAGCGCCAGCAAATATTCGCACCGCTTTTGGACCTTTCCCAACGAAAGAGCAACTCATAGCCGACGTTTTACGGCTAAGAGAGCTCGAGAAATCTACGAGCAGAGGCGAACATCAGAAGAAAATGGAACGGCTCATGTACATGCCCGCGCACGAAATCATGAAGCTAGCGATAGAGAAGCCGAACGATTTAGTGAACCTCATGAACTCATCCATTCATGTCGACGCGTCTTTATCACCGAAAGGTTTTGCAGCAAGTCGACCGGACGAGGCTGCTGCGATTGCTATATCCTGGCAGCTGCTCGCCTTTCGTCAGGCGTCTACAGTCGCCAGGAGAGCATCAAAACCATCTCCCGTTCTTCCTCTAACAAACTCAGCACCTCTGACGACTACGGTCGACGACATCGATCTTCTCTCCTCAGATGATGAAGAAAAGCCTCCCCGCAAGAAGGCTAAGCACTCCATAAGGCCGAAAACGTTCTCCATAGAAATGACAAGCGCCAATAATTCCACTCTCCTAAACTACCCGGGAAAGGGCATATCATCTCTCAGTTTAAAAGTGGAAGAGCTCATGGGACCAACCATTCTCTCCCTGCTCATCTCGGGTGGGGCGGACATTCCCACTTTTCTTCAGCATCATTTCAAACATTGGAAGCGCAGCGCAACCAGTCAGCCTCTGTCATCGGCGATGGAGGCCATCACTCTAGGCCGCATCATACATCTCGAGCTGCTGACCCTCGCATCTCCCAAGGAAAAACTCGAGCAACTTCCCTCCCTGGAAGTGGCGCTGAGACGTCTCTACGCTCTTCTACACGTCGAGGAGGCCGTCTCAACCGGAGAACACACCGACCGCAGAGACGCATGGGAAGAAGTCAATCACATTTTAGAGACTGTTCTACAGGGTACCGTCCGTGCCGACACTCTTCAGAAAACAATGACCAGAAAAGTACCCCTTCAGAACAAGAGATTGGCTGCAATCAAGGCCATTCAGGAATCGCGATCGAAGGCCCGTCCTCAGCGTTACGGACACCTGGACAAATCCTACGACCAGCAGCAGAAGAAAAAGCCTTGTCGAGGGAGAAACTAGAGAGCAATTCACTCTTTCCAACCAAGATATTCGCCATCCTTCACCTTGAACCCCGCTCAGCTTTAAATCTTCACGCAAATTCTATCCTTGATGCACTTTGTCACCTTTACCACGGCCCCCATTTTCCCAAGAACATATCTTCTACTGGCCGCACCCCTTCTAAGCTCCAGATCACAGTCAGAGAACACATTTTGTCAACTCTCTCGTCTACAATCGACGATCTTTACGAAGAACCTCCACCTGAGTGGATCCCCGAGAAGCATTTATTCAGCATGGAATCATCATACACCGTCCACAGTCAACTTCGGAACCTTTTTTAAAACCCATCTGCAGCCTTTCCATGAGGAGTTTTTAAGAGAATTCAGGCAAACAGGATCGCAGTCCCGGCCCCCCGACCTCCCCTGGATGTTTGTAACACAGAGTTATGGATCTCAAGACTTCCTTCCAACTTGCAACCTCTCTTTCGATGTGAGACTGTATCCAATTTTGAACTCGGCCTATAAGAACTAATCTTTGATGCGCCAGACTCACAAATCCGTCGTCACAGTCTTCCGAAGCCAATCACCCACGCAAGCCGCGCAGAATACCTCTCCTTGCTTGAAAGAATCGATACGGCGGGAATGCTCTCTTGGTCTCTCATATCGATGGAAACCTCCACGTATTCCAGTTTAGCCGACGTGATACAGCTAAGTCTTTTTGCTGTTACCAAGTCCGAGAGTGATGACCGACTAATCTCATGGCCAAGGATCCAGAATAGCCTTCTTCCAGATCCTCCTTTTAGATCACTGCCAGAGCCAAGCCTGTTTGAGTCCATATGTTCTGAAAAGGGCACACTATCTGCCTTCTACTTCGACGTGGCAAATATGTTCCACAATTTAACCCTCCCTCCTCTCATATCGAGGCTTTTTCCACTGCCAACAGTAAGCATTACCGAACTGCCGCGTTCTCTAGCCAGCTCTCTTTCGGAGAGGCTGCATGTTTCGATCAAGAGCAGCACTATTCTTCGGCCGTGCCAGGCCTCCATTCCCATGGGCTTCAAATGGAGCGTTTTCATAAGTCACTCTTTCGCGCCCGCTCTTCTTCAAGAATTCTTTAATATCTTTCGACAATCTCGTTTGGCCCCATCTGTTGCACTAACTATTACCCCACTATTGAAGGAAAGAAGTCCATTTTACCTTGGTAAGCATCAATCTTTGCTCCTGCATATCATTGATGATATAGCCGTCGTCGTTCACGGCTGGTCCAATGAGTCTGTACGCCTCCTGCACTGCATAATGAGAACTGGGTTCATCGCCTCAAAGCTACCGATCAAGGAATCCACGTCTTGTCCAGTCGAACGAGTGGAACAAAAACCAAATTCTCTTTATTGGATGCGTATGGAATCTTAAGACTAACCATATCAGACCCGGAATATCGAAGATCAGAAGCATGCTGAACCGGATACCAACACTCTGTTGTTCTTCAAACATTTATCTTAACGAGTGGCAGTCTATCATTGGAAAGCTATTATGGCCCTCACTTCTGAACAGGCCAATGCTATCTTGCCTCAATGCAGCTTTCAAGTTTCACAGGGCTCACACTTCCGGGAATGAAGTTGTAGAAATACAACCAAGCATGAAAAGAGAGGCATTACTGCTTGGCTCGCTGCTTCCGATGAATAGCGTAAACCCTTCACTACCGGTCTCGAACTACGTCATTACCTTTGATGCATCCCCGACTGCTGCAGCTGTCATGGCAGCAAAGGTATCACCTGAAATTGCTTCAAAACTTTGGTGTCTCGGACAAAGTTTTAAAGCCTTAACCTTTGAAGCTTTCCTCGAACTGCACGGCGAAGAAATGGTTTCAATTTACGAATCCATTCACTGGAAGAAGTGCTTCACGCACAAGTGAAACAAACCGGAACATATCAATGGACTCGAGGCTGCGACTGCTGTAATGGCACTTGAATGGCTTATACGAAAGGGTGTTTCTAACGCGAGAGTAATCTTCTTTACCGATTCTCTAGTTACGCTTGGAGCTATTTCAAAAGGAAGGTCCTCCTGCATTCCCTTGCTTCTTCGATGCAAACCATTTGCTGCTCTTTCTGTTGCTTTTGGTATTCGAGCAGTGTATCTACACATTACATCAAAACAAAACTACGGTGACAAACCGTCAAGAGAACTTTAATTTTTTTCTACGCTTATGGTATAAGCAGAGCACCCTCGCTCTTCTCTGGACAGCTTCTGTTTTGGGATGGGACATGACGCATCTTGTAGATGCTCGTGTAGCTAGATTACTTTGTAATCGAGCTGGTGTTTTTCAGTCTTCACTGAGACACTCTCACCTACACTAAAACAGTAAAGATCGTTCATGGAGCTGTACCCAAGTGAAACAATAAAAAGATTTCCAAATGTATTCACAGGTTGAGAATTAGGAAATTTCTCAGCGAAAGTTCCTTTAAAGGCTCTCGGTAGACTGTAAAAGAAGTAAATATATGTTTCATTATCAGCAGTACCACAGATAGCGACGAGGTCTTCAAACTTCGTAATATGATCATTTAGGCAGTTTGAATATTTCATTTGTAAGTCCACTAACTTGACTCGTGATGCATCTTTCTCATTAGCTGGTACAAATTCATTCACCATTGCCTTCTGAAGTTCTTCTAGTGATGTGGGTTTGCGATTGTCTTTCTCCAGTCGCATCATCCAAGAGGCCGCTCTGTCTTACAAATAACATTCAGCAAGATCTAACATGCTATCTTGCGAGTAATTGCAGAGATTTCTATATTTAAGAATCGAATAGAAGAAGCTTTTCACCTTCTTTGAGCTCCAGTCTGTTGTCTTGCCAGAAAACACTGATATTGGAGGGGCTTTTCTAGAGTTTCTACCCACAGTCGGCGGTTGGAGTTGCACTGAGGTGTTTTCTGGATCGCCAAGTCGAGATTGTAACTTTTCAATCAGTTCTGACTGAAGTTTTAACGCATTTCTCATAGTGTCTAATTCATCTTGCAAACAACTGAGTGTAGCGCTCTCGTATTGGAGGTCTTCGTTATCCATGCTGCTTGTACTTCTCGTATTGCGCGGCATTACGTACTGAACAATTCCTGTCGAAAAAGAATTTCCTTAGATGCTACCAATTGTAATAGAGTGAATCTCACGCTCTATTAGAATAACAATGACAATGACGTTTTGCAGGTCAGACCAGGACGCTGTCTGATCTATCACGAGAGCAATTTGAGTTGCAACTCTTATAGAGGCTAAATGGTTGTAGTTTGAATTCATGATTCAAACTACACACAAAACATATGGTCGTATTCTAATAACGCCGTTCTATCTCTCATTGTATTACACTTGAAGGTACACACTGTCTTGTGTGTTTTTGGCGGCGAATGTACAAACACATATTGGTCATGCGAGAAAATGCTTCTGCCACCGTTCGTATCTAGAAAGTGATACAAAGGAAACAGCTTTTCCCAATCAATCAACAAAAGTCTTCTAGTCGCGACTGTTAGCAAGTAAACCTCAACCACATCTCTAAGCCAATGCCACAACCCAGCCCATGGCCTGCCTTTGAAGACCAGCTTACGAATTACTGCGTACTCGCTGGTGCTTATTTCTGCTTTCCGTCGCTCTATTTGGTGCAACTCGAAGAAAAGATGCCACAGGACACATCTATGTGTTTCAGTTATCTGCGGCCGGCCTTCCTGCTTTATACAGACCTATGGCTTCAGATCTTGGTTCTGGATTGTCTTTCAGTTGTGAAGATATGTTTAGAGGACCTGTCACTAGTTGACTCTGAAAGTCTAGTTATTCATCAGGGTTATCTTTTCCGTTCTGAGGTTGTTACAGTTGACTGAAGCTTCCACAGAAGTAGCAGACTCTCTCACAGAGAGTAAACTAACACCGATGGCGTATCTCATACTCATTTCCGCGAAAGGGAAGGGTAGCTAATCGCCGTTGCGGTGTGCAGCTCTGCTGGGGAGATTGAGTGATTTCAATGAATCGCTTAACATACAAGAGGAATAGAATGGCGTCTGCGTCCTAGTAATTTCATAATGAAACTGAGTCATTTCCGAAGAATCAATGAACCTTGAACATGTCCTTCGCTGCGCAAGATTTTGCTGTCCGGCGGCGATGTTCTGCATTACTTGGTCGGAAAGGTAAATTTTTCTTATTTGTGCACACAGAGGGAGTATATCGAGCTCTTCGGTCAGTGATAAGAGCCGCTCGGATATCCAAGAAGTCATACCTTCTCGAGGTCTTGCAGCCCCTATTAGACCTTCATCGCAGTTGTGTTGCAAAATTGACAATGAAGAGCGGAACAGCAAAGGACAGGAACATTTGATTTAGTGGAGAAAATGTTTCGAAGAAATTAAATTTACACTTTACTGGATACTGCAAACAAAACGTTTTAAATGAAAGAAAAAAAGTTGTACGTAGAGCCATTCAGTTCAGCGCCAGGTTACGATAATTGTTTTTTATCTCAGATAACGAGAAGTTCATTCGCGCAATGGAGTCTATGGAATTACTGAGGCAATCTTTGGACTTTGATATTCTAGTGAAGACTCTTGGAAGTGTGGAGCTAAAAATATGAATGATGGCCTTGGAAGTAGTTACAGATCCATTGGTACACCTTCTTTATGAATCTCCTAGTAGCTTAGCAGCGTACATCGAATTAGCCGTCACGAATGCGCTTCGAAAAATTGCTCACAAAGGACTTGTGTGATCTACACCGTGCATCAACCGAGCAGGGAATTGTTCAGTTCGTTTAAACAGCTTCTGCTCCTCACGCGGGGCGACAAGCAGATGTACTGTCCATTGGTTTCATCCGAAAGGAAACGCTACCTCTTTTGTGACTATGGAGCACTTGGAGCAACTTTTTGGAGTACTATTAGGCGAAACTTGTCCAGAATCATCTTCAACCCCCAAGTGTCTTACCGGCATCTTCACATCCCTCTGCCTCATACCTCTCAGCCGCCGCAGCTCTCGCTAGAATGGCCTTCGTGTGACCTTGGCCCCACCGATGTAGCGCTTGAGCCGCCTCCCGTGCTCATGTCGCGACGCCTGCTATGCGTGGCGTCGCTGCGCTTGTGACTGGGAGAGGATGGGCTTATAAAGAAGCTTTCATTCGCCGAGAACAATACTCAAGAAATTAGTACAGTCGATGCTGTTCTGGACGTGCTAAGGTCTCTGGAGTGGGCAATCGTGAGCAAGATCACAATCTGAAACGTTTTAAAACAGAAATTTGACATCGCGAACCGCACGACGATGTAAACCACACTACGGGGCTCAAGATTACATTCTGGCAATTCAATGAGATCCGGAGTAGGTACGAGTTCTATACAAGTACTCTTCGCCGCTCGTAAGGACAAAATCGAGATGTAACTAAAGTACTGCCTGCAGGCAGTCTCGGCACACGAAACTTAATCTACTTGGGAACTCTGGTGCGGCGGTGACTGGCAGTGCGGCGAGGGCCCGCAATACGGCGTACAGAAACATCTGTGGAGGGCTGTACGGCGATCTTTCGTGGAGAAAAGGAGTCGATAATTCGACGAATGAACACTGTGTACATGGTGGTAGGAGTGTTAGTCAGGGTATGATGCGGGAGCTACGGGGGAGCCAGCGGAGGGGAAGGGGATGAAAATCCGGTTGTTGGAATACAGAGTCCATAGTGGTGAGCATGAGGTACGTTGAGTAAGGAGTTGGGATTGGGGCTCGAAGTTTGGATGTGCTTGTCGCAAGCGACGCTTGCAACAAGCACATCCAAACGTCGAGTGGCCGTGCGCAAAATCATTTCTCAGCGGTTGACTTGGATTTCCGTTGAGGGCGATCGCGAGCTGCGCCTAGCTCGTTCGTCGCTTCGAAAAGGGTCGAGAGTCCTGCCAGAGCCCTAAAACGGCGCGAAAGCAGCGCGTTTTTGGAGGCACTACGCGTGTGCGAAGCGAGCCTACAAGTGCATCTTTGTGGCTTGCCTGAAGACGTTCCCTTCCACTGCCAAGTCATTAAGTGCAACTTTTGCCCATCGCCTTCCCTCGACAGAAGCCAATGCGTGCCAAAGCGTTCCGCGCTTCTCTTTACACCATTTCGGGCCCTTGCGCACGTCCATGGTGAGGTTATGAAGCCTGCAGGACGTCCTTCAGCTCTACGGCCGGAATGCTGTTCTCCAGCCGTACGTAGAATGTTGTCAATCCCGCTTCGCCTTGCGCTCGTCGATTGTAATGCCTCACGTGGCACAATCTCTTGAGCGATGACCCTTTATCACGGTTCACATCGCACCTAACTATTACGGTCGGTACTAGACATGTGTCGTGCATCATATCTGAAATCAGTATGAATATAAGACGAGCAACATGAGCCATCGTGGATTGGTATTGAAGGAAGGTCAGTTGGTGACGATTGATGCATGAACCGGAAAGAAGATATCCGGATTTGCGCGACCCCTTGGCCCCAAGCTCTCTGAAGACTTCTCGAAGTTAATCGGAGAGCCAGGTGCGAGTCAGATGCCGGGGGTTCTCGTGAATGCTGATACACCAGCATATTGCAGCAAGGCATTGGAGTTTGGTGCAGAAGGTATCGAGCTTTTTCATACGGTACACATGTTCCTCGATGCGCGAAAAATCATAACGGTTCGTAAAATGATCTTAGAGAACAGCAAAGAAAGTAGAAGAAAAGATTTGGCGAAAGTTTAGCCCATGAAGCGTGATGATTTGGCTCAAGTTTTCATGAACTTTCGGTAACGATTCGCGTTCTGCACCCATCATAGCATGACGTTTCGCAGAGACGAATGAAATGGCCTACCGTTCTAGAAGGAGTGCTTACTTTGTGAGAGATCGCGTGATTAAAGTCCTTGAAGTCAACCAAATACTTGGACATCCTGTTTAGACGAGCAAAAATTATCCTGAGGTCTACGAGATTGCAGAACCGCTCCATCATTGAAAGAGCGGCTATTGTTGCTAAGCAAATTAGTTTAGAGGCTGAAGTGAAGATCATGATTCCATTTGTAGCCAGTGGATCGTAGCTTCAGATTGTGAAGGAGCACGTAGGCATTGCTGTCAAGGGGATGTCTTATCGAGGTATCACGAGGAAAAAGAAGAAATGTATACCTGTCCACAGGCGGCTCGATGCACGATGGCAGCATATGCATGCGAGAGACATTGTATCCTGAGCGCTCGGATAGACACGCAGTATGAGAATAGCTTCGTCAGCAAGAGCTGGACGCTATCGCTTCTGTGCGTCCTAGAGCGACTGACGATCATGTAGAACCCGGAGCAAATGTGCTGTATTCGTCTCGGAAGCCCTTAGTAGTCTGATACCTGGGAGTCTCTCTGAAGAGAGAGAGTGTGATCCGCAAAGTGCGGAATGTTCTAATTCGACATGAAACACTTCGGACAGTGCAACTGGGACATGCGACAAGTATCGATTTTGGGGTAGTTACTTTTCTCTGCGCATACCCCCAGAGATGCGAATGATAATGCCGTGTACCCAAGTCCGTTGGGAGCTGCTCCGAGCACAGCTTAGAGCGGCCACGCATATTTACCCATGCCCTTCGTCGGATTCGTGAGCCGAATATTTTTCGAAGATATCTCTTCACGATTGGATAAAAGAAGAGTTGGCGCTCTACCCACCTGAGAAGCACGAACTTTCGCCGGTTCCGGTCTGAGTTGACCTCATTTGAGGAGCCGGAGAGATGACAGAATGCCCAATGGATATCCTCTATTCGTAGCAGCCCACAAGGTCAAGTCACTGCGATTAGGTCCCGGGTTATCCTATTTGGATATACTTCTGCATCATCTAATGCAAATTTCTCGCTGTATCAAATGTGCGTGAGCTGCCACACTACTGCAGAGTAACCTTATAGTCGTGAGACCCTCAATGAACCATCCTCGGGGTCTCGAGTATATTCGCAATATGGTTATCTGAGAGCGGTGATATATTAGCCGCGAGTTAGGACCTCACTACAGTCTCTCAAGCCCTCGTAAAGCGAATCGCGTGGACAGAGCAGCGTTCCACGTGAGTCCGTAGTTTATTTCGCGAAGACATATCCAGCGAATAGCTCGGTGGCGATGACTCCTATTGTCACATAGTGAATTTTGCTTCTGAGGCGTGTTGGAGTTGATGAGAGTGCCCTGTCGCAGCACTGTTCGAGAGAAACGGAGACATGCACCGCTCGAGTACCTAACTAGAGCTGTTGTATGGCTCACACTGAGCACTAATGGCCTAACCATCATGCGAGTCTAGAGTAATGGAAATATGTGCACATGAAAGCTTGAGCGACCGACTTGCGCATTTACAGGTTAGTGCGGTGATAGGTCGCGGGCGTAACCTCGGATTCGGTCGCATAAACTGGCTAGTACCACCCAGGTGCCGTATTGGGACGCGTTTTCTGTGGTCTAGCGTGCATTACTGTTACGAGAGCAGGTGCGCACGGCGGCTATTACGGTGAAGACTGGAGTGTCCGGCACAAAAAGTTGAAGAGGGTGTGCCGCGAAGCCATAAGTTTATCCTTGTCGCAGAGAGACAAGACGCTCAAATCTCGAGTATAAGGACTCGAGGTGGCGCCCGAAGAGGCTGCGTGAAGCCCATGATATCAGGGGAATGTCCTAACGGAAGCGATCGAGTAGAGTCCGAGCAACGCTCAATGTCACGCGCCGATCTGTAGCACCGTAGGAAGTTCACCGTTTGTGCAACTGCCGTTGGAGGCGCGATGACCGCTCCGGGCCGGTGGCACGGGTACGCGCAAGAAGCAGGTGGGATGGAGAGTGAAGCCGCCGCTGAGAGGAATACGAGACTTTCATATTCATCTTCATAGGCGGAGCACAATGTACTTCTGCGCCATGCGAGCTGAGCACCCGGCTCAGGCCCTCTTCGAGAACTGAGAGATGAAGTACTCGACGCTTTCGAGAGATCTGGCACAGCATGGCGATGTGCGGCAGCAGCATCACTCGCGCCGATTGCTCCTCGCGAGTTCCGAGCACACGACCTTGCCACCTGCTGCGCGGTGGGGTCAGTGAGTTCGCGGAGCAAAAAAGAAGTTGGTATAGCGGACACAGCGGCTTATGGGGTGCGGGTATCAATGAAGTTCCGACGACACGAGGATACTAACTGTCGACTCTCCATCTACTCTCGTCAGTATCGGTCGCACTGTGCACATGGTGCGGCTTCTCTCGCCTATAATAACGGCTGGTCCTCACGGTAACAGGGACAGAGAGAAGGAGGGTATTCGAAAAGACTCATCTTCGGCGCAGTTTCCGGTCATTCGCACGGTCCTGTCCATTGCCGCAACGCTTGGTCTACCGCTCGCGACCCTCGATATAAAAGGCGCGTACTTGCACGGAGGTGAGCTCTCTCGGGTATCTTCATGATCGCGCCCAAAGGCTGCGCTGAACCAGGCCATGTATGGAAGCTTTTGGCACCGACATACGGGCTTGTTGAGTCGGGCCGGCTATGGCAGCTCGCTATCGAAAAATGGTTTGCGGAGAATGGTATTGAACCTGTACCGGGCCTTCCACAGCTGTTCATAATGCGGAACGAAGACGGTTCGATACGGCTAGCTATGGCAAAGATGGTTGAGGATATGCTCCTCATCGGGCTGAAGCCTGATTTTCAAAGCTTTTACCACGATATTGTAGTGCAAAACCACCCCTCACGGGTACTGATGAGCCTGCTTAGGATGTGCGCTCCCTCCGGGATGAGGTGCTGTTCTCGTCGAGACTGGCCCCACTACTTGGGTAATGTTGGGGATGTTTCTGGTGAACCTTGTCAGGTGAAGTCGGTCTTGGAACCATTGCATGGTCATGGACACGTGGATATTGTGTAGTTTTTAGCTAGTGCACTACCTCTCTAGACACCCTGACAGTGGGTTAGCCACGTGTATGGACCTCGTTAGGTGTGCACTACATTAGTTAATAGTTGTTAGTTTAATGTCTAGTTGAACCTACTTAGGTGAGCGTGACTTCCCGGTCGCGGGCACTAAGTAAAGTCAACTGAGGTCGCCTCGCTTAACCAAAGGCTTGGTGCTAGTTCGTACTTCCTTCGTAGGTTTACAACCCCTTTTTAGGCCGGTAACCACGTTTGGTTCCTGTACAACTATCCCCTCAGGGTCACTTAGGAAGCTCTGTCTCACCACTGAATGGTCATTTGTTGTTGATCCGATTCCGGCTAGTGTCAAGCGTCTTGGCCCTGGAGTGGCGTCGCTTGGACATAGTCACCTGGTTTAAGTTTGGTTTCCGCCCCTGTATTGGGTTTATTTCGGCATTGGTCGCCGTTGTCGCTCGCTCTCGGCCCTGTTTCCGCCAGTTGGCAGGGGCCTTGGCTCCGCTTCTGGGTTGGTTTCCTTGAGGCATTCCCTGTATTTACAGTTCCTTTTCCCTTCTTTCCCCCTTTCTCTGGGTTTCCGTACTGTGTATTGATCACCATCCTTTCTTGGTTTCTCACCTCTGTAGGTATATCCAGGCACCGTCTCCGGTCTTACACCCGGCCAGCCCCTCGGCTTGAGTGCGGACAGAGGGCTCTTCTGCTGAGTCTGCCCATACAGGGAGCAGGACTCGGACATCCTGTGGATCATCACCCTTTTGGGTTTTGCTCTACATCTGGTCTCCCGACCTAGAAGGGATTGTGATCAATTGGTACTCTTACGAGTGTGGAATCTTTGAGATTGGGTTCCCCTTTCGGGAGATTGTCTTCGATCGATATCGTGTTTCGGTTCGGTTGAGATATTCTCTCGTTGTTTTCCGCTTTTCGGAAGTTGTGGTGAACGTTTTTGTTCGCACCGAATTTCGGGTCATCATGATGATGTTCATGTTGTCATCAGACAACACTGATGACGGTTCCACCCATTCGGGAGATGCTGACGATTCTCCACGTATGGATTTGCAAACTGTTCCCCAGGGGATTGGTGTTGGCGAAGTTTCATCCGATTCTCGGAAAGTATTGTCCGTTTTGTCGGTTCCCGAAGCCGGGTGGTCTGTTGATCCCACAACTGTGGTTCATGGATTATCTGAGTGCCGTGATACGGACGCTCTTTTGTTCTTCAGGATGGAGTCTGCTACCAAAGATTTGGTCCTTGGCCAGCAAGTCCAGTTGGAAATGCTGTCGAATCTCAGACGAGATATTTCTGATATCACACTCCGAGACGTGTCGGCAGATATTCGCGAGTTGCGACTCGACGTTTCCTCGATTATCGAAATGATTGGTTTTCTGAAGCCTCATTTGAGGAGTTTACTGTTAAGCTGAACCAAATTGGTAAACGTTTGGATGCATTGGAGAAGCCTTTGAAGGCCAAGAAGGATCTCCCCGATGCTACGGTTGTTGATGGTTTCCGTTCTCGGAAAGGAAGCCGTAAGTCCGGTTCACGCCGTTCCTCTCGAAAGAGATGGTCCTCTTCGGAGAGTTCATGAACTGACAATGACTGATCCACATCGGATTCGAGTCCATCTTCCGACTCATCGGATACTGAACTTCCCCTCCGGAAGATTCGAAAGCGTTCCCGTTCACACGGTAGAAGTTCTCGAAAGAGATTGAAAGGAAAGCGTACCAAGTCATCTGGTTTTCGTTCTGGACGCCGCAAGACGGTTCACCCTTATATGAGCACGTCTGACACGGAGACATCCACGTCAGATGTGTCGTCATCCTCCTTGGATTTGAATTGGTTTGAACACTCGCAGCGCGAGATAGATGAGTTGTATTCTCACCGAGATTCTGGGTTCTCTCCGAGGCCGGAACTTCCGCAGAGGTCAGCTTTGACGATGCAGAATGATCCCGCTTTGCACGGTGAAGGTACCCATGCTGGGTTTCGACAGGTTGCTCCTGGAGCGAACTCACTTGAGTACAGAAAACCTGAGGTCAGGTACTCGTCGCCGCAACTTGCTTTGCACGTTCTTCATGTTGGCGAACCGGCCACGGTGCTTTGTTATCGATGTACGAGTTTGAGCATCCGGCACCGCAGTGCACGTTCCCACTTCGGGATTGGTCGACCATTATTGGGAATTATGAATCACTCCCACCTGAGGGCATTGCTCGTGTGTCGAGAGCATCTTATGAAGTCGCAGTGATGAACCGAAACGATTTTGGAAATAGTGGAAACACCGTTACGATTCAGAACCAAGACGTGGTGGAGGAATTCTTTCCCAAGACCGGGGACTTTTCAGTTCCCCAGGATGGGTCTAAACCGAGTCATTCGGTGACGACTGTTCCGAAAAACTGATTTCGGGAGCCTCCCATTCGGGAGAGGTGACCTGTGAACAGAGGTCATCGCCACCTGAGGCTCTGCCGCCTCGCTCCCCGATGAAGATCCTTTCGAGGAAGATATCTTTATCCCTTGCGGATTCGCACCCTGAGACGAGTCAACTCGTTCGGCCGTGGAAACGGAAGGTCAACCCGAAGCGTCCGGAACGTGTTATGATGCTCTCGAAGAGAAGTTACAAGGTTCACGCCGACTTCGGCTTCTCTGACCATCTCATGGTTCATCATGTCGCTCTATTGGATACCGGAGCCGGTCCCAACTGTATACTGGAATCGTTCCTTCCGCAGGACTGGCATGCTCTTATCCGTTACGGTCCCCTGATGGAAATCGCTGATGCAAATGATCGCCCAATTGTTACGATGGGAATAATACCAATTATGGTTCGTTTAGGAATGACCGCTGTATCGGTAAACTTTGTTGTGTGCCAGACGCTTGCAGCCCCGATTGTGCTCGGTTGTGATTTTTGCGAGCTCCATGTGGAGTCTATCAAACCCAGACTTTCGAGGGTGGAGCTGGTAGATGGCTCGTCGGTTCCATTTGCTGGAAAACCGTGGGAACGGGCAAAGAAACGCTCCGCACGTAACGCGGCTCCGCTGCCACCAGCTCAGCAGTATGAATCTCAAGGTCTTGAGTCCTCGAGGGTACGCGTTTCCGAGTTTGTCCGGATATCTCCGATGTCCCAAACTTGGGTTACTGTCTCAACTGAGAGAAATGGACTTGCAATTGTGCACCACTTACCGTCTCTCTTGGAGAAGTATGGTCTCGCTGTTGCTCGAGGCATTACCCTTTGTGAAGATGGGAAACCTTTTCAGGTTCTTGTTGCTAACTTCTCGCGTTCTGCGCAGACGCTACAGCACCAGCAAGTGGTTGGTCAAACTACTGCGCACCCTTTGGGTATGTTTGCCACTGATTTGGATGTTTCAGATGTTGTCGGCTTGTCTGATAAGCTCGAAGCTGAGAAGTTGAACGCCCTTTGGGATTGGAAACCGTCCCCTCATAATTCGGTTGTTCCACGTATGAAGAAGCCGGTTTCTAAACAGGATTTGATGTTGGATACCCGCCGTGGGTTTGAAAGTTCTGATGTTGTGAAATTTGGTTCTCTACTTGAAGTTCTAACCACTCTGTGGTCTACTGTGATTGATGCCCTGAAGGGGAGAAATCGGTTTACTTTCGTCCCGTTCGTACGGTCTCTTTTTGATTCGACTCGTTCCGAACGTTCGGTGGCACCAGTTTTGGTGGTTCCTAAGAAGGATAGGTCTCTCCAGCTCTGTCTGGACTACCCCCTTGTTGGTCTGAATGCCGTTGGAATCTATGCCATGAAGCCGATGAAAAACGGTGTGTACCCTGAAGCTGGGTTCGTTTGATGTTGTCGTTGATAACCAGGTTTTGGTCGAGGATTCTTTGGCACCGGAATTTCGGGAGATAGTTTCGGTTATATCGTATCTGAACCCGATTGATTCGGTTTGTAATCCAGAAGGATGTGATCGCACCGTAGAATCGGTTGCATCGAATGGAAATGTGGTTGCCACTACTGTGGAGCCTAATGCAGGAAGAGATGCGCCACCAGGGAAGGTCAAGTTTAAAGCTTTGCCAATCAAGGTGAGGAGTGAAGCCCGCATGGGAAGCGAAAGCGTTACGCTGAATTCAGTTTCCGGCGTTAATGAGGATTGTCCCCTGCGCAGGGTTCTACTCCATCGGATTCCTGGAAGGATACTATTTCTTTGGACACATAAATGGGTTGAGGACTGTTTCCTAATGTAAGGATTGTTTTGGTTGTTTGCTTGTTTCGTGATTTCTGAGTGAGTCACTTTTTACTCACCGCGGAACGGTTATTTCTTCATGGAATTACTGTGCCCAGTTGAGGAAGAAGTGATTCTGCTCACTTGTTTGTGCTTTTTCATGTTACACTCTACTTGAGTTCTGTGAATATCTTTTGTCGTGGTTACCATGGTGGTTTTTTCACCCGACTACCGGGTTACGTTTCCCCGTAAGTGCGGTTTTTTCCCATCGTGGGAGACTGTTTCGTCTCATTTGAGAAGTCTCCAAACCATGGAATATTATTTTATGCTACCTCTGTTGAGTTCGTTGTCGAACCCTACTTGGGAATAGTTTTCGTACTCTACCCGAGTGGTTCCCAGTTTTTCTGGTTTTGTTTTTTACTACACATGTCACATGATGTGAATGTCCATTCTTGGATCTCCCCGAGAATGATCGGTTATCTGGATTTACCTACGTGAAGTTTGTCACCAATTCTGGA
Organism: Gracilaria domingensis; assembly: GCA_022539475.1. Classification (NCBI taxonomy): domain Eukaryota; phylum Rhodophyta; class Florideophyceae; order Gracilariales; family Gracilariaceae; genus Gracilaria; species Gracilaria domingensis. Next base: position 304,560 of record VCMS01000020.1, read on the forward strand.
ATGGTTTTGGTATTGTTTGCTATACCTTGAAGGTTTTCAATCCGCGGACGGAGTTTATCTGGTCAATTCGTCAAGCTAACCTACCCCTCTGGTTTGGTATTACCACTTGTGGTGGCTCCGCCTAAGGAGGGAGAGGGAGCTTGCGAAACCGCTTCGGTTAGTTCGGCGTCGCAGTTAAATCCCGTTTCTGGAAGCCCTCGTACTCACGAGATGGTTTCCTGCTGACCGAACACGGTGTGTTATATGTTCTGGTAATGACCCACTGGGTTATACTTTGGACCCCGCATCGGTTGGAGAAAGTTCCGTTTCGGATATCTTACCCTTTCGTAAGGACGGTGTTACTGTGTTCTACGTGTTCCCAGTCATGCAATTCGTGCCGCATTGCGGATGGGTTCCGTCGTTTATCGTGTTCGTGGACTGCACCGCATTCGGTTTCGAACAACCTGAATTATGGGTTCGCTGAGTATCCGCACTCGGTAGAAGTTCTGTTTGATGTTCGCCCTGGCTCGGGATTGCTTCTGATTGACCTTGAACCCTTTCGGGTGGTTGCATTCATTGCTGCCCTTTTACCGGGATGTATCGCAAAAGCCCCGTCGTCTGGTGTACATTGTCGGATTGTTCGCGTCACGCAGTGGAAAGTCAGTTTGAGTCACCATTTGGAAGGTTTGATCATGTAAAAACCGAACTCGGTTGATGCAATCGCCGCAAGCGGAAAGATACCTTGGTGGTCTGTATTCATTTCTGGTGTGTTGCAGAGTCACTCCGATATGCTCGGCATCACGCAGTTCCGTTTCAAACGTTCGGTGAACGCTGGCGCCTCTGTAGTGCCACATTGTGGAAATTCGCTGAAGAACGCCTAAATGAAGGTTGCGTAGCAGAAGAACCGTTTCCGGTGTGTTGATGAACCATTCCTGGTCCGAGACCCAGTTGTGGGTGAAGATTGATGAAGTTTTACCTTGGAAGGTGTGCTGAAGTACTGCCCTGATGTAGAAAAATGTGCACCGTGATCGGGAGTTGACGCTCGACAGTGTCGCATGGCTGCGCGTGCACGCAGGTACCGCTGGCCTGTTTATTGTCTCAATTTTTTGAGTGCCAACCGTTGTCGGTACGCGGCGCAGGCCGTACAGCAATGTACACCCCTGTGGTGCCAGCCCAGGTGGGCGTGCCAAAATTATTTTATTTGATTTTTTGGCTTGCCACGGCGCATGGAGACTCCGCAATCGGACGATAGTGCACATGGCCACTTGGCACTCAAATCGCCCAATCGGAATGCATGGCACAACTCCACGTGTTAGAGTGCAGAACCAATGGCATGGTGTTGCATTGCTGGATTGTCGCATCAGCCAGAATGAAGCCAAAGTGGATATTTTGGTGTTTTTGGTACCCAGTGTGGGTTGAATATGGTACCGCGACGAGTCGAAAACTGTCCCAATTGTACAGGGAGTGCAGTGACTGCATGTTCACCGTCAGTACGGTATGGCGCATGGTTTTTCCGCTATGTTCTAGTGAGGAAAGCTACCGCGCGTCGGTTTCTTGCCCCATCAACGTAATGGGAAAATATTTCCGTGCCTCCTAAGGAATAACAACCAGCGCATGGTTCCGAGCCAAAGTGGTATACACCTGAGGTGAGATTAGAAGTTGAGCACAGTAGCGCGTGACCTTTGCAGGTTTGTTCTACACTGTTGTTCCGCTCTGGGCAAATAGATTCAAACCGCTTCCGGTGAAGTGAATATTCGTTCATGGAACCGTTCAACGGTGATGAATATCAATGAACCGGATGCGTCGGTACATGGCTGATGTTGGCAAAGGTGGAAATGGCTGATGATACGTGATCCTACTTCAGGAGTAGTGTTTTCTCCGAGGACACGGATTCATCTGTAGTGAGAGACTCTCAATTGACATGGAACCTCACTGAGGGAAGACCTCACACAGATATGAAGTGGCCCTAACGGGATTTCAGCCATATTGGTGGAACTTGTTTGTGCATGCATATGCAGTTTCTCGCGCATTGCAGCGACCGCGTAGTCGGTCTCGGACAGCCCTTTTTGGGAGATGAAACGATCGATATCGGTGCAGTCACCCTGTTTTTGGGTCTGGAAAGGTAGAATCCTCATGGATGCATGGATGTGTCCTTTTACAGGAAGAGGTTTTGAGAACCCATATGGGTAGAAGAAGATGTGAATTCACGCAGTGAAGGAGATGGTTGCCCGCGTTGCGGTGTGAAATACCAAGGTGGTGTATGCATGTCCCCCCGTTTCGGGTTGTGCCTGGTGGCGTGGCACCTTGCCGTGCCTACCGCTTATCGGTGTCAATATCTTAATGATACCGGTCTCGGTGTATCTCGCTCGGGCGTATTCTCGAGGAGAGCACATGATGCACACCACGCCGTGGTCACTCGTTCTTCTCGCCCTGCATTGGGAGGATGGGGAATTGGTTCTCTGTCGTAATATTTTATCTCCTGAATAGAACTTTACAGCTGAGTTTCAGATTGTACCGTACACGGCTATGTTGCCCTTTAGGGATGGAATATGGCTTGTTGAGCTCCGTATGTGAACGGCTAGCAGCTAGGCTCACTCGTGAAGAGTTAGAACCAGTTTCTGGTGAAGCTGAACAGCTCTGTTAGGACAAATTTCGTCGTTGAGACAAGTTTTGTCGGATGTCTCCGAAGTCGGAATCCGAAGGAGACACAGCTGAACCCGCTGGGTACTACCTCTCGTGTGACGCCCTATATCTGGGAAAGCCATTGGAACCGTGAACACCGGTGTTGTAACGCTACCGTTTTCGGTCTCTCGCTACACGATCTGGACCTAGAAAGGTGAACAAAGAGGGAGTCAAACCTTCGCAGGTTGGACCCCGGAAGGGTGTTGTCAGCCCTGTCAAGTATCCTATTGGATGGGAAGTTGGTATGAAACCTAGAAAGGTTATGGTACGTTGGTGGTCAATGATCCTGAAAAGGAGAACACTCTATGTGAGTTATGTGTGGATGGTACCGCCGTGCGGTTGAGGAAGTGAACGTCGTTCGCCGCGGTGCGGATGTGAGGATACATGACAACCGGATGGTCGGTGAAGTTAGTGTTGAATGCTCGTCAGTACGAGGTGGAAGTGGTTTGTTCCCGTTTTCGGGCGCATGCACCCTCGGCTAAGGAGGGGGATATGTAGTGCAAAACCACCCCTCACGGGTACTGATGAGCCTGCTTAGGATGTGCGCTCCCTCCGGGATGAGGTGCTGTTCTCGTCGAGACTGGCCCCACTACTTGGGTAATGTTGGGGATGTTTCTGGTGAACCTTGTCAGGTGAAGTCGGTCTTGGTACCATTGCATGGTCATGGACACGTGGATATTGTGTAGTTTTTAGCTAGTGCACTACCTCTCTAGACACCCTGACAGTGGGTTAGCCACGTGTATGGACCTCGTTAGGTGTGCACTACATTAGTTAATAGTTGTTAGTTTAATGTCTAGTTGAACCTACTTAGGTGAGCGTGACTTCCCGGTCGCGGGCACTAAGTAAAGTCAACTGAGGTCGCCTCGCTTAACCAAAGGCTTGGTGCTAGTTCGTACTTCCTTCGTAGGTTTACAACCCCTTTTTAGGCCGGTAACCACGTTTGGTTCCTGTACAACTATCCCCTCAGGGTCACTTAGGAAGCTCTGTCTCACCACTGAATGGTCATTTGTTGTTGATCCGATTCCGGCTAGTGTCAAGCGTCTTGGCCCTGGAGTGGCGTCGCTTTGGACATAGTCACCTGGTTTAGGTTTGGTTTCCGCCCCTGTATTGGGTTTATTTCGGCATTGGTCGCCGTTGTCGCTCCGCTCTCGGCCCTGTTTCCGCCAGTTGGCAGGGGCCTTGGCTCCGCTTCTGGGTTGGTTTCCTTTGAGGCATTCCCTGTATTTACAGTTCCTTTCCCCTTCTTTCCCCTTTTCTCTGGGTTTCCGTACTGTGTATTGATCACCATCCTTTCTTGGTTTCTCACCTCTGTAGGTATATCCAGGCACCGTCTCCGGTCTTACACCGGGCTAGCCCCTCGGCTTGAGTGCGAACAGAGGGCTCTTCTGCTGAGTCTGCCCATACAGGGAGCAGGACTCGGACATCCTGTGGATCATCACCCTTTTGGGTTTTGCTATACATAAGCATGCCATACAAAATGTTCACGTTGTAACCATTCTATTTCATGAATCACATACCGGAGAAGCATTGTTCCGAGTAGTTTCATTGCTTTTCGCCTCTCTTGGTGGCCCATATTGAAAGGACAGATTAATTGCAGTGACGACTGATGGAGCAAGCAACATGACTCGGAGGTTTCAAGGTGCAGTCACACGATTCCAGTGCATTTCGAAGCCTGGATTCTATCGGGTGTGGTGTGCAGCACACCAACTAGACCTTATCCTGCAAGAAGTGTTTCGGTCAATTTTAAAACACGAGTTCTACTCTGCGCTGATTGCTCTTATCGCTTGGCTCAGGCGTCAGTATACATTGCGCGACCAAATGCGCAGCACCTGTCCTGCAGTTTCAACAACGAGATGGCTTTCATTGGGGTCTGCTTGTTCCTGCCTTTACTTACATCGAGAGGAGGTAACTGAGTTTGCAAACTCTAGACAACATTCTTTGCCTTCGCTTCGGTGATGGGTGCTATTGGCAGCAATTAAGGATTTTATGCAAGCAGTCAACAAATGCTTCACATTTATTCAAGGCAAAGATATGCTACTCTCGACGCAAAACGAAAAACTGCAGGAGCTCGCCTCGACAATCAAGGAGTGTTCTGGTCTTATTGGCCCCCTTCCCTGTGTGGAGCTTTTTTCCCTTGCTGCCAACGAGAACTACATTTGTCACGACGGCCAGTATGCCGTTTTTAAGCCAAAACTTGCTGAATTCATTGAGGACCAAGGGTTTGAAACGTGCGAAGAATTTCACGAGCTCGGTTGTTTCGACAAGCAAGTTCTGATGGAGTTCTTGGCGAAGCTGTTTTCGAGTGCATACATCCGTATAATTGCATTGGCTGCAGAACGAGATAAAGAGAATGCAGCTGCAGAGGCCTTAGCGCCTCCTGTATTGTTGCACGAACTAGCCCAATTACGTCCCAAAGTGTTCAACAATATGGTTAGAAAGCAGCGAAACAGATTGAGACTTCACAGTAAGCGAAATATTGAGAAGGTCGTGCCAAACGAATTTGCACAATTCCGCAAGTATGTGTCCTCGACGGAGAACTGGGCCACCCAAATCGCTGCTTCTAAACAGTACAAAGAATTTGACAATGCTTGGCGTGGCTTCCGTGCGAAGTACAAGGAACTGCACCGATTTGCTGCAGGTCTTGCGACAATTTTCCCTGGTACAGCTACCGTGGAAGCTGATTTCTCAGTCATTAAGTGGGAGAAGGATGAATATCTTCAAGCCCTTACTGATGTCTCCCTTGAAGGCATTCTTCAAGCGAAGCAACACAAGACACTTGTTTCACTCTCAAAGTAGAACCATCAAGTTGAGCACAAACGAAAAGAGTGTTAGGTTGGGTAACATTCAGAACACTTCGTAAACAAAGTGTCTCTATCTTCCTCAAAGCGATTGTAGCAAAGTCCACTGTAGTAGTCTTATCGCCGTTTCATTGGAAGGCGGAGGAGCGACGTACAGTGAAGTGGCGGCGCCCGTTGTGGAGCCAAATGTCTGCATGGCTTGGCGGTGCGGTGGCGTTGTGTAGCAGAGCGAAGCGTAGGGCCAGTTGAAACGCAGTTTAGTACCTCAAACGTTTTAGGGATTGAATACGCTGAAATGTAGCAAAGCGGCTGAACGGCTCAGCCGCAGAGTGGAGCGGCGAAATGGCCACAAATGTTTGCGGAGAAGCCGAGCGGTCTGGGCATTCCATTGCGTGACCTAACAAAGCGACGGTGTAATGTGGCGAATCTAAGCGGCGACGTTGCGTGTAGGCAAAAACGTCAGTTAGGCGCAGTAGAGTAAATAGGAATGGCGGCAGGGTTTAGTAGAAGCACTGCTTGGCTTGGTGAAAGAACGGAAGAGCTGGGAAGTGCGGGAGCAGCGGTGCAGAAAAGTACAGTAAAACAGCCCTACTGCAACGGTAGAATTGCTTTGTGGAGCGGTAAAGCGTACAAATGTGTTGGAGATGTGAAAGTATGGCGATGAAATGTACAGAGAGAGGCAGGCGAGAGAACGGTGATGGGGCCTTGCAACGCTGCGAAGAAGTGAGTGGGAGCTGTAGAGCAAAACGTCCTTTGTGGGGATGCACCGAGTTTTTTTTCATAGTTTGTTGATCCGTTACCGGCTTTGACACCTCAGGTTATGAGAGGCTACTGTGGTAGTGGCCCTATTTTGGGGTATGCCTAGGAAGGGTAGTATTTCTGCACACGTGTGCCAAGTTGGCCCGATAGCGGGTGCGCCGTGGCAAGCCTGCCACGGTTGCACACCTGTAGTGTATTGGCTGGCATCGCCGGATACTTAGATATTTAATTGATATTTTCAAGTGCCGTATATAAGTGGCGGCACTTGCCGCCACTGTACGGGAAGTAAACCTCAAGGAGGCTTCTGGTTCTGACTTTCTTGCCGCTTGTGAACGGTCTTCGTCCCTTATCAGGCAAGCTGCCACACTTCCGGGCTAGTCATCCGGCCTCTACCACTGAGGAATTCTAGACCGTCGTTACGGCACCTTTTGTTGTTTCTCTGTTATTATTTCCGTCATACGGCTCTCGTTTCTCTGCCCTGTTATACAGGTTTTTGCCCACTAGTCTCGGGACTTATTCCCGTTTATCACGAGTCAGTGCTCCGCAGTGCGGCTCGTTTGCAGATCCCTTGTTGCTCCCTACCGTTAGGCTGGATATCTCCACTGGCTGCGGCTCGTGTAGAGCAAACCCTCCTCAGGGATACCGTTTCGGTAGTGGCAATCATAACTTATGGAGACGCCCATCGATGGGGAACTCGAGGTTATGAGTAGCACGATGGCGTGGATCCGGACCCGGAATGTGTACATGTGTACCACTATTTGGTTGTTTGGATGGAGTGAATCTTTTCATACTTTTTAGAAATACCCCGTGGGCTTTGGTTCGCCACTGTCAGGACTGCCAGGGACGAGAGGTGCACATGAGGTGCTTAGATTATTCCATTATTTAGATATTTTTGATAACCCTCTACAGGGCCGCTAATTCTACTACTTAGGTGATGGCTCACCGCCATCACCAACCTAGTAAAGGTAACCCGGTGTGCGGATCAATCTATTTCGCCTGCGCGACGACTCCAACTCCTCGCGGAGCGAGTTACCGCAGCACGGTCTAGTTATCCCCCGGCTCCAACAAGGAGAGTGCACGCAGTGCATACCATCATTGGTCTTGTTTTTATTTTGTTTTACTTGTGACTCGTAGAGTGCACACATCTTTGTTACCGGCCGGTACTTTCTCTCCGCCCCAGTACTTGGGTTCGTTTCTGTTCTTTCTTTTGTTTTTACCATTGGTTTGGTTCATTACCGCATATTTCTGTTTGGTTGTTCCACCTTTGGATGTGTACATTTTGGTACAGATACCGTCATTGGTCAGCTACGATCTGCACTACTGTGTCCGCCTTTTCTGGCCTTTTTCTCGTTCACGCGTTCTTTGTCAACCCTGTGGTATAGCCTGAAGTCCTCGTGGATTTACACCTACACCGGAGGATACAGGGTGCGCTGTCGCTGTGCAAACCTCTCTTGAGAGCGGGGATTCGAACTGCCGCGGTGGCTTTTCCCTCTCTGGGATTGCTCCACAGCTCGCTGGAACAACCAGATAACTACTCCGATTCTTCCGCTTCACCTCTGACTGCACGCCCAGATCGGAGCCACCCGGACTTACACCCGGCACCGCGCTGGCTTTATCAGAGGGTTCTACTGCTGCATCTACCTCTATAGAGAGCAGGTTTCGAACACTCTGTTGGTGCGCTTTCCACGACGCGGCTTTTGTTCGTCCGTTCGTAAGATTGCACCACAGGAGCGGCGGAGCATATAAGCGACGACGCGAAGCAACATGATGGTAGAGCGTCGAAGGGATGCCATGGACCGGCGTTGTTGTAAAACAACTGTCTTGTGGAAATGATCGAGAGAACAGCGGAGCAAAGCGGCGAAGCAGCAAAGCGATGCGCAAGCAGAGTAGAGAAGCAGTTGAGAGTTAGAGAGACAAGAGAGTAAAGAGTAAGAACGATGTGGGAGGCCGTCTCAAAGTATTCGAGTGATCTAAAGGCAGCTCACTGGAGGCCGGAAGAGGTTTTGTGGAGCGGTAAAGAGCGAGAGCGAGGCAACGATAGAACAGAGCGGCAGAACGCCGAAACGGTGTTCGCCAGTGGTAAAGTGCCAAACCGGGACATTGGAGTGGCTACAAGCTGCAAAGTAAAATCAGCGAGTTGGTGAGAGGCGGAAAAGATTGACAAAGCGCCAGAATTCCGGTAGAGATTTGCGGGGTGTTGGTGGATTGGGACGCCACTTGACAGCTGCGGAACCGTGATCGGTTAGATCAGAAGGTTAGTAAAGCCGGGAGAAGATAGGGTGGACAAGTGGAGCGCTGGAGGTGCGTGGCAATGGGTCGTCGGTAGAGTGGATCGGCAAAGCGTCGTGGACCTTACGCTGCTTTGCCGCTCCACTAAGACGCACCGCGTCGCTTCCAAGATTTGTTGGGCCTCCACGGCGTAGAATGGCAGCGCATTGGGGCAGAAATTCTCCCGCAGAATGGAGTGGCGGCGCGGTGTCGTGGACGCGAGCAACGGACTGGAGCGGCGGCTCAAAAGGTGTTCGTTTCGGATCAATTCGAAACCGTTTTGAAACTTTATCCGAAAGGAAGTTCATTTCGGATTTTTCGGATTGATCCGAAACGAAAGAGGCCTGGCGACAAGTGGCGTAGAAATGCAAACATTTAAATAAATTACGAATTCAAAACTGTAAGCCACTCACAAGTTCACAAAGCACCATACGTGTACCACACGTGTACGACACGTACACCAAGATCTTGTGCCGGGGAGGTAATATCGGGGTGATGGCGGAGAGGCGTCGAAGACATGAGAGCACGCGTTGTGGCGCGAGCGCGGCAGGCAGCAGAACGCCGCTCGCAAAGCGCCGTCGAGGTGAAGCGACGCGCTTCGTTGCCCGAGAGAACGCCGGCGCAACACATTGCTGCTCGACGGAAGTAGCTGCACACGCTGACTTCGTCCTGGAAATCATCGCGCCGTCTTCTTGTCGGCATGCTGAATCTAACTCGGTTGTGGAACAAACCCTGTGGTGTGTGAACATACGCATGCGTTTAGAGTCCAACTCGAACGGCCACGCGCAACGCGCCCTCTTCCACCCTCGTGCCGTGCCTCGCCGCGAACGCCGTGTACTGCAGACCCTCCGTCCTCGACTGCACTCGCAACCCCCTGCTGTAACGCGGGCTATTCACGCGCAGGCTTCGCTTCACACAGCCGACCATGTCGCAGTACGTGTTCATCATCATTGCGTCGCCATGAAACAAAACCATATGCCCCGCAGTGGCGCAGCTCTCGTTGGCGTCGCACAGCACCCACGAAAGTGCATGCTTGTCGAACACCAGCTCGTGCGTCTCGAAATCCGACAGTGCTCGCGCATCTACGCACACAGCAGAGGGCTCATCGTCGTCGGGTTGTAGTGATGGTTCGGGCGTGAAGTCCGTGCTCGATTGCTCCGATGCGTCGCCCAAAGACTCTGCCGAAGTTTCTGGTGACGATTCGGGAGTAATGTCTTCGTTTGGCTCTATTGACGCTGCCATAGTTGACGACGGCTCGGTAGATGGCGAAGCAACAGGCGTTGTTGCGGGTGTAGTTGTTGCGGCTGCAGTTGTTGCCGCTGTGGTTGTTGCAGGTAGAGTTGTTGCAGGTAGAGTTGTTGCAGGTAGAGTTGTTGCAGGTGGATTTGTTGCAGGTGGAGTTGTTTCAGCTGGAGGAGACTCTTGTTCTGTCGGGATTCCAATTGGACTTGGCTTGTTCAGAGCTTCACAGAATTGAGACACGCAAACAAGCGGTGATCCAGGTCTAAATTTGCTGCACACCGATCCAGTTTGGCAATCATCATTGGACGTACAGTCCTCATATGTTTCTGCCTCTGTCGAGGTACAGAATCCAAATGAGCATGTCTCCTCATCTTCACAATCAGCATCTGATTTACACTGGGGTGATAGGCAAGTTGAACTCTTGCATGTCCCATCTTCTCCGCAATCGGCGTCGTTGTCGCATACATGCCGGCAAAACCCAAGACTTTGTTCATCCGTAGGAGGGACACAAGTGTCTGGCAATGTACAATCATCATCCGACTCGCAGTACAAGCCCTTTTGTACGCATAAGCCGAGTGGATTGATCTCAAATTTCGAACAAAGTTGGTCCTCAGCGCAATCGCGCGAGGTAGTGCACACAGTTTCCTCTGCAACACAGAAGTTGCTAAAGTCTGTCTCAAAGCATACGTGCCCATCCAAGCAGTCCGCGCTGGTGGTTCAACCTGTACAGAATCCCGATTCGCAAGCAATACAGCCGTGCAGTCAGATTGAGATGTGCACTTTCTCAGCTTTGGGTCAGATTGGCGCACAAGATGCGGCGGTGGGGCGTCGTGACGAAGAGCTTGATGCTCAACGCGGCGATAGTGCGTCGTTCTGGTATTGATCGGTCGTTCGACGACGGGGTGAGCAGTGGTGGTGGCCAAGAAAATGAGGAACGTAGCAACAATAGCAGTGAAAACATGCATCTTGTAGTGTGTGCGATGCTCGCGCTGACAATTGTGTTTCACCGGATTGGTGCTGGATTGGGTGACTGCTCTTATACGACTGGGAGTGGCAGCACAACGTTTAGCAACTTTCGTACCCACGGCGCACTAAGCACGCCGTGCTGCAACAGTCTCCATTGCACCCCGTCTCGCAGCCCGGCATTCACCGCGCATGAAAAGACCATGGACGCGGCGAAAAGTACCGCATAGCTTGGAGCCTGCCAGCTTTCCGTGACGATCACCAAACCTCCAACCATCGCCGATAGCATTACCTTCGCCAGACTCAACCCTAGCAGTTTTCTCAGCCAGCTGCGTAGCCACCATGGGATGCGTCTTCCGCCGCTCGCATTCGGCTCCAGCGGCGAATCGCGCATCATACTGCTTAGCGTGCGTATCGCCCTATCCACATGACGGAGCAAGACGGCAGCAAGTGTACTCTTTTCCAGCTCGCCACGGATCGGTACTGTGGCTACTGTGAACTGCTCCCAGCGCGCAATCACCGCCAGCAACTTGTTAGCTTTGTCATGTGTAGCACGGTGAAGCGCGGCTTTGCGCCCGGCGGAAGCAGAGCAGCCACTTTGGTCGCGACTCGCGTCGCTATCTCCGCCTTCTTGGTTCTCATCGCCGCGCCGCTTCGTCTCGTTGAGCAGCATGCTTGCCCAGCTTGCTGTTTCTGCTCTTGCGCAATACCGCATCACGCTTGTACCAGCGACGTGGACAAGCGCCAGCGCCATGTTGCGTTTCGCTTTGTTGCCGTCGTCGCATTGGCCTGTCGGTGACAATCTCAACATTTTTAATGTTGGCAGAGATTAAAAGTTCAACATATTTTTTAACGAGAAACTCATATTTCTCGGAAATATGGGGCAAAATCTACTGGTCTACGGAAAACACGTGGTTCAATCAAGCGGCAGCAACAATGATAGCCGTCCAATAGAATGCCAAAGGCTCCATACAGCATTTAATTTTTTTCAATTGTAACCTTGGATTAAACGTTTTCGAACTTTTCTTCGAGAAATTGATCGGAATTTAGAAACAATGTCAAATATGTTCCACCCAGTGTAAAACCAGCGGAAGGGCATGGTGCTGGTGCTAGGCTACAAGGGCACCTCTATCGTCAATGATTTACCAATGGTAGAGGCGATTCCACCGCTCTGGTGCGCAACTGAGTGTCGGACGTGTGTTGCTGTGGATCACTCGTATTTGTAAGGCCCCAAGCGTAGCTTGGCATAGAGGCCATCACGCGCAGGGTAGTGAACTATCGTACAAGGACGTCCAAGAACTGAAGCAAATCTTGTCGACCATTGAAATGTGTTCGTTGAACTCGTCAACTCGCAATGGACTTGAACGAGATAGTTTCCAAACCTGCAGAGACTTGTGAAATTGAGATTATATTATGTTATGTTCATTCGACAGATCTATCGTCGTGTAGCACCAAGCAACGCATTAGAATGGCGTGCTGCGCGTCGACACATTAACTCCAGTTATGTTTATCAAAGAGCGCAATCAGAAATGAAGGAGTCGTTGAGAATGAGTGGAAGAACTGAGCGTTGGGGAGCTCGGCGAGCGTTGTGGCTCTCAGGTTGAGTTCAGCCATGAAGCGACGAAACAACTGGGAGCTTGTCAACAAACAAATCAGAGCCACACAGCGCCAACAGCCATCTCCGTCAGGGAATCAGGGAACATTATAATAACCGACGCAGTCGGAAAGGATTGAGAGGGTAAAGCTCTTGAGCTACGCTCACAAAAACAGGCATCATACAGTGTGTGGCATACGCAGCAGAACGCCGCCTATCTTATTCGGAGGATGAGTCGGGGACCAACAGCGATGCAGAGGGCGTGGCAGACGCACTGCTCACGGTGGTGGGCACACTGCAATCACTAACGGCTGGCGGTAACGTGAGGGGCGGCGGCGACTTGACGGTCTTTAACGCGGCGCGTGGCGCTCTGGGAGGAGTACAACTGTCGGACGGGCGGTGGGACGGTGGCGTAACAGCGGCGGTTGACGACGACGTATTGGTGGCGGGTGACGACATTTGTGGTCCGCGAGAGTGGCGTCCTCCGTGTGATATTGCTTCCCGTCTCGGTGCCGTTCGGTGTGTAGGCACAAATGTTGGACGCTCCCGAGCGGCAGGGAGGCCCCTCGCGTTCAAAAACACTTTTTGAGGTGCGGCCAAATGGAACAAAAAAGTGTGCCGCATGTGGCACGTGTTGCGGCGACTTGGCACTAGGCCTACTTTGCATATTTTCGAAACTTTTTGCCGTGGGACAGTCGGACACGTTGTGAGTCAATTGCGAATTGCACGTGTAACAAAGTACAATAGCACGCAAACAATTTCAAAACTTATTGGCAAAAATTAGTACTTGCTTTGCCTCTTGCTTGTGGTTGAAGAACAAATCACAAATCGGGATCTACATGATCTAATTTCAATATTCATTTCCTTCTATTTCTGCCGAAGCGCCGCACGCGGCAGTTGTACCCAAACGAGCCGGTCGTCTGGCTGGCCGTCCCGGCACCGAGCGGCCCATCATCGTCAAAGCTTATTCGACAGTCGCCCACATCCGAAAATGAGAACGGGTTTCTTTGCCACACGCAGTACGGGTCGCCCACTCGTAACCCCGAAAGCGATTTGTCCACACCTTGCAACTCTGGAAACGAGCCAGCCAAAGAAAAGAGCGACGGGTCTCCCACCGCCTGCCTCACGCTTGACTCCTCAAATGTCTCCGCCGTGAAGAAAGAAAGCGGCATGGCGAACGACTCGTGGATCAGCCCCACCACCGACTCGTTCGTCTCTCTCACCAGTTGTGCCCTCAGGAACAGAACCTGATCGTCCAGAATGTATGACGGAGACGTGCTGGACAGCCGTTCATCGAGGCAGAACGGATTCTGCTGGCAGTCCGAGATACACCCAAGAGCCTGCGAGCACACAATATCGATCTTTGTTGCAACGTATGGGTCTCTACCGGCCCCTTGAGACCGTTCTTGACATACGACACATGCCGATAATGAAAACAACAGTAGCAGAGCCAGAGAACCTTTCATAACAAATAATGTGCACTTCACACGAGCTTGAGAGCGCGTCTGCGATGTTTGCCTCCTCACAAGCAGTGCCTTCAAGTAGTGTCCGTATGGGCGAGATGGGCAAAACGAAGCGGCTGCTGAACCATGGCACCGCACTGAATGCGAGGCGAGCTTCAACTATTATGAGGTGCTGTCAGTCGGACAGGAGGCGTGCATTGAATCCCACAAAATCATCGTCAGCGCCACTTATCATAGTGCGCGCGATAGCTCTTGAGCTCTGAACGAGCTCGTGATTTGGAGGAGGCTCTGGTGGATAGCAATGTTACATGATGTTGACGACATGTGCATCCGCCTTCTTGTTTGAGGCTGGTTTCAAACCAATACCGCATTGGGCCAAAACTGAGATTCTTTTCGGTGAGCTCATGTCCACGTAATATGTTAACTCCTCATGCCATTATACCATAAAAGTGTAACATTATCTACACCACGTCATGTACATAAAATCAAAGTTGCTGTCATGCACGGGAAGCCTGACCTAAATCTTTAGCTGAAGGCTTCTGTAGTTGCGAGGGAGGTCTGGATAAGACAGTAGCATCCAGTTTGTTGCAAAGCTGATCTTTATCCAGTTCCGTTGTCGGAGTTTTGCCCTTGGAAGTACAGACACTTGCTTGATTGTAACGTTCACTACCCTCTCCGAAAATCCGTCCCTGAGGAAACGAGGCACAAGCTTTTGAACTCACTCTCATAACCGAATTGAAACCATGGCCAAGATGAAGGATAACGTTTTTGCCACACTTGTGTTTCTGCATACTCTTACTGCCTTGATCTGTTTATGCCTTGGAGATCAGATAACACCCGAGGAACTTCTAGATCCCGAAATATACGCCGCATGTTTTTGGGGTTCTTGTATCTCTCCCCCCTATGGAAAAGCTTACTGTTTTGATCGACAAAACGAGCCAATGCCGGAGAATGTGGAAGTCGAAGCTCCTTACAATACTCTTTTTTTACGCGGAAAACTGATTTCCAAAACAAAACACTCAGCAATCTTCTTGATGCAGGAGACTTATTTGGTGTCGTGGGGTTTCTTTTATTTGAGCATTGATGACGAGTGTGACACGACGTTTTGTTCTCTCGAGGAGCTGCGCAACGCAGATCCAGAGATTCGAGGGATCAGAAAAGGGGACAAACTTTGTGTAATACCGTTGGAATCGTACGAGAGAGGAAGACAATTACCGAACAGTGTGAGGGCTATTGAGGTATCGGACGTATCACCGGGAAATTTTCTTGATTGTTCGCGTAGCGGCGGTGCTTCTAACATTAGACGCAAGTATTCGTGGTTTTAGCTAGATACCTTCTGTGAGTAGTAAACGACCCTACATAGGTCTGGGCCTGAAGCCGTTTGATTAATGCTTGTGATTGTCTGCGAGGAACTACTTCTGAATTGCTTCTGAACTGCTGCATGCAAAGAACTCTGTTTGAGCAGCAAATTCTGGGATGGCAGAACGCCATCTTTCGACAGCAACCTCAGGAATTGTTATCGAGCTGCAAGCAACCGTTGCTCGCTGGCGTTCTGTTTTGGTCCAGCAATTCAGGACAAGCGACGCTTTCCGGTGGCTGTTGCTTTCCTTACCGTGCGCAGAAGTCCTTCGAAATCCGTCATACGATACCCCGTGCATGAGATTTCGAAACGCACAGTTCACGAATGGCTGCAAATGTTTGCATACGTGGCACTCAGGAAGCATGTCTGGAAGAAATCTCCCAAAGCTCGCAAAACTTGTTCACTCGAATAGATATTGACGGTTCAGAACTCTCCCCTCAAACGCGTTTCGCCGCGATGGAAGAATCTGTTGTTTGGCAGAACAGAACCTCATTTCCAAGAAGCAGCAATCTCCTTGTTCCTGCCAACGAGATCGTCGGGCAGGTGCAGCAAGTGCTACATTTTGGATACTCGACATATCTGACAATTCAACGCTTGAACGTTTTCCTTACACGTCTTCCTGGCAGTTGCAAAGAGTACTGGAAGGCAGCAGCAACGACATATTTGCTGCAATAAATTGGATCGTACATCAATCTGTACTGGATTCACATGGTCAACTTTCCAAGCACTTCTCCGTTGAGATCCGAACTGGCGGGTGTTCGTACCATATGGTGCTTATCCAACTGAAGGCTCCGTTCGTGAGCGTGATCGTAACCGTACTTTCCACTCTTGCGGAACTCGCATTGCTCTCCTTTCTTCTCGTTTTGAACAACCTCCACGAATGCAAACGGCTTCGAAGTGGGCGGGGGGTTGAAGTACGCCACCATCTCAAACGAACTCGCATCATCTCCTTGCTGGCATTGGCTGCTTTCTTCGTTCTTGAGGTAGTGTTCTCCTTCTACAATGATCCTGTTAACAACGTTGTGTCGGAAACACATGCGTGTGTACGGGTTGCTAATTCTGTGCGGGAACGAGGTGACTCGAGGGGCTTTCTCAGAGCAGCGGATGTGCTTTTGGAATGTGGCGTTGTCGAGAATGGCACTATCACTCAATTTGAAGGCAACTTCAGTAGGCAGACGCAGCAAGTGGAATGTTCTCCGCAAGCCATGTTTACGTATCCCTTAGACGATCGCACAGTGAACGACAGCGTCTCTGACCTGCCATTTCGCTGTGTAGCAGTCGCTGAAGGTGAAGAGTGCGTATTTCTACAACAAAGAGGAAATCTGTCGCTCATTTCTCAACCGTTCTTCTTGGAAGACCTTCCGTTTCTTCCTGAAAATTTTCCATTCCTCCCAACCGAACTTCACTTTACGGCGCCATCGAACCTCACTTTGTTTGCCGACCGAGCAATTGAGGCATTTCAGCGAAACATTTTCGGGCCTGCAGCTCTGAGAAGAATCATCTACAGTGGGGCAAGTGAGGGTACCTGTACGTTTCCAGTGGTGGATGGGACTGCCACCACCATACCATTGGCAATGATTATTGCTTTGTCAGTGGTATGGGCGATCGCGATTTTGTTGTTTCTCTCCGTGTGGTGGCTTCGCAAAGATGTGTTCTTCGAGATGAATAATCCCATGGATTGGGCTACGCGAAGTATGCGGTCGGCTGATGATCCTTTAGGAATGAACCCCATCTTGACTGGAGTTGAGGATGAGGAAAGGATGCTGGTTAAGATTTCGACGTCAGCCCGGTTATCTGGAGACAATCGAATGGACAAATAGAAGAGGCAAGCGGAAATATCCAGACAACCGCAAATAATTTATGCAAGTTGCAAAATATTTTGCCCATTAAAATTTTGAATGAGAACTTGTACGTGTGCAAACTGTAACGGTGGTAAAAATAAACTTTTTGAAAGCCTAAATTTAGTTTAATATATTCTTAGAAGTTTGAACTTCTCCACACTTTTCCATTCGCCCAAAGTTTAACGAGCCATATTTGGCAATCCGGTGATAATACTCGTGACAAATTGGTGAAGGGAACTCAGACCGGACCACGAGGTCACCCTCAGTTGCGCCGATGCCATACTTGTCTCAACTGCGACACGAATGGCTCGCAATAGAATGATCCGTTCATGCTGGCTGGAAACGGTTTTCAACGACACTGACGCGTCTCTCATGCGACGTCGCGTGTGAAGCCTAGGATCACTCGTTCTTCTTCAAGAAATAAGAACAGGAAGCACTGGATTCGAAAATCCTGCGGACCTGTTCTGGCGGTAAAGGTTAACAAGACGATGGAAGTTGTGGAAAAGCTTTCCAGCAGAACTATCTGTGGCTGTCCAAGGATCTCGAGACATTGAGATGGTTCCGTCAAGACAAGCCAAAGGACAAATTCACGAAGCCATAACTACTGTGATGGGAAGCCCCCGAAACCGCCATGCTCTTGAGAAAGAGTGGGAGTAGCTACATTCAACGATCCACCTGGGAACGAATCAATACATCACAGACAAGTCCCGAGTCGTGCATCATCATCATCACAACGCGATTTTTCCTTTTTAGATGCGGTAGTTCGTGCATCTCTTAGCAACTCTTCGAAGATAGAACTGTTCATGAACTATCTTTGTCCTACTGGCTTTGATCTTCTCCTCCATGCAGTATAAAGAGCGGTGTTGAACCAAAACTGACGCCGTTCTGCTCCACCTCCCAATCTGGTCTTCACCTCTTGCCGAGAGCATCTTACAGCACCTCCCGCCATGAACATTTGCTCCATCTATATTGTGTTCGCAATATTCCTCTTCATTCAAAATGGCAATGCCGGCTTCTTCTGTCGTGGGCGTAGAGGCCGCCGCCTTGTGATCATCAATCCGCCCACTCTCCCCGACCCCACCCCCTTCGGTTACCCCTAAATCGTGGTTGACACGAAAACTGCGGTCGCCCATGTGGCTGGACTGAACGCAGTGAACAGAACGGGGTCCATCGCTGGTGAAACTCTCGCTGAACAGCTTGAACAGACGCTGCTCAACATTGGACTGGCATTAGATATGGGTGATCTCTTGAAATCCATAGTTGTGTTTGTCGGCGTTGATACGGGTAGTGGACTTCTACTATTGGAGGCAAACGGGATGCACGGCCCGCCAGAGCCGCCGAATACCGTATTCACTGCCACATCGTCGCGTTGGAGGGACTCCTAGTTGAGATTCAAGTTGATGTAGCCGTCTCCGAATCGTTCGTGAGACGCTTGCTGTGCTAATAGATGTTTTCGATTCACGACTGCAGGTGATTGCCCAGTTTCTGTTAGACATCAGGTAGGAGATTGAAGAGCTGTAGCTACCAGGCCCGTATTTGTGACTGACTGATTTGATAGATATATAAATGACTATTGACTGACTGACTAGCACATGCAGTTAAATTCTAGTCACATGTAGTCATTTACAGTACACATGGCCACAGAGACACGTGTCTCACTTTCATAACCACTCATCATCCTACACGTGTGTAACATAATAGCTTAAATAGTTTTCAAATTAAGTTTAAGTTTTATTTTCACTAATATTAGTATAAATAGTTAAATAGTCGTTAAGATATCGCTTTTCGATTAATTTTGTTTTCAATATTTTCCTCATTGTTAAAAACGTTTTAAAAACTTTAAAGTTTGATATTAACATTTTTTAAAACGAGTAAACATGGTTAAAGCCTAAGCAAGTTGCATGTATACCTGCATATCTCAAACCAAGAGTAGTGCAGTTTAATTTCTAAGCAAACAGGCTTAGAAGAAGGACAAAGAAAATTGTGACTAAATCTGACTGACTACGAAATTTTTTAAGTGACTTTGACTTTTCGACACGGTCAAAAATCCAGGCCCGTATTTGTGACTGACTATTTTGCCAAATAATAGAGTTTGACTGACTACTTTAGCAGAACGACTAGTCCTTATGCTATTTTTTCCTTATTTTTAGAGCGTTGTGACTAGTCGATTTGTCATTTTTGTTGACTAGTGACTACTCAATTTACAATTTTGATAGTCACAAATACGGCCCTGCTCTCCACACATAAGTGATATTGAGCGAAACCTCGGCTAGCTAGTGAACAATGAGTTGTTTGTCTTTTGAACTAACATGGGTGGAGGATGTAGGAGGCCATGAAGGCCACCATAGATATACAAGCAAACTTTGTTCCAGTTCAAACTGGCGCAAAATTATGAGCTGACAGCAGCCCTGGCTGAAAGTCAGCATGTAAGTAAAAGAGAGGCGTCACAGAAACATCAAACTTGCCGTCACCATCCATACTTCATCAGGTAAATTCATAGCTGTTACTATCATCAGTTCCATCAAGAGGCCCGTGTAGCTCGTACTTTTCTCAGGGGCGTATTTGTGACGGATTAAATTTAGTTTCCCTTAGTCACTAGTCACAACAAAAAATCAGTTAGTCAGTCATGTTAGTCATTAAAAGCTTTCAAATATTTTTTGCTCAGTTTTCTCAACTTAACACGCAATGGCGTCCACCAAAGAACCTTCGATGCATTTAGCATGATTTAAAATAGTAGTCTGCGCTACGTAATCGTCTTTAAGCTTACTTGTAACAAAAAATCGAAATAAATTAGATGTTTTTAAACAATTTTTTTGAAAACCTTTGAGTTTAATTTCGTGCAACAGGACATGTCTAACCTCTAACTTTTGTGAATATGCTTGTAATTCGGTATCACAGTAGACTTCCACGTTAAATACGCCATCGTAAAGAACCTAAAATTTGCTATGACTAAAATGACTAAATCTTTTTTACCGTCGTAGTCAGTCAGTCATTAGTCACCCATCTTTTAGCTTAGTCAGTCAGTCAGAAATGCAGCCCTGACTTTTCTGTCCGCCGGTCCTATGAGAGGATTTTCGTCTCTGTGTCGAATGGGGGCACAATACTGCAGGCGGATCTTATTTCCCATTGTGTGGTCGAGCCCCTCAGATGTTTCTAAGTACCGAGCCCAGCATGCCGAAAGGCCGTCTAAAGTGTTTGGCCTCATAATATTTTTCATTTTCGTGCAGAAATAGATTTCAACCAGAAACCCAAACAAGAGCACCACAGAAATCTCCAAACCTCCGAGAATGATTGTCGGCTTGTCTATTGTCGTCCGCATCGAAATCTTTCCTGTAGGGAAACGTGCAGTGATATTGTCGGCCTTGGAATACAAAATGCGACGTACAATGCTTCGAAAGTCTTGTTCTCCTAACGGTGGATCGGTTATGAAGTCAACGTTTACAAAGTGTCCGGCGTTGAATATCACTTGTTCTTCAAACTGCAACCGGCCCACAAAATATAAAGGCGCAGCCATTGTTCCATTCGCTGAGGTCAAGTTGTTATTGTCTGTGCTCATTTTCGAATTGTTGTTTACTTCGATAGAGTTGGTACCGGCGGAGTAAAAGTCTGCGTTGTTGGCAGTGACATTCTGGCACATCAGTTTCACGACAGGCGTTCCTTCACCAAAAACAGTTTGCAACGAATTTTCCGTGAAGCATTCTATGCCGTCCATATTTAGAACTCTAACCTCCGTTACCTGAAACAACTCCGTCAAATCTTCACCATAATCATTACCCTCGGTGATTACGTCTTCAAACCTCTCACGATCTGGGGATGGTTGAAAAGAAAGAACTGGACCTTGAATCCACGATATAGACAGTTGAGCTTCTGTCTTATGAGCAGCAGGAAATGCGGGCAATTCTGAAGGGATCACAAACGGTGGTAGCTCGTTAATGTACCGAAATAGACGTTTGGAGGTACTTTCAATACATTTCACGTTGTCTACTAGTCGGTTTGCGTTATAAGTCACGTTTGCTGTTTTCGCAGTCACAAATCCGTTTTCATCAGAATCCACACAGCGATCGAAAACCGTCTCTGCGTTATCTCTGAGAACTATAATGGGGTCCAATTCCGATTGGTAAATAATCCAATCATCTCGCGGCTCGGCAACAAATGCATTCTCAATCCGTTTGGAAACTAGAATTGGAACCCCTGTTGATTCCAATCTGGTTTCTAGGTAGACCGGAAGAGCAACACACAGTACACGGATGAGTAACAGAAGCAAATGAGAAGGATAACGATGTAAAAGACCTTCATTCCATAATTTGAACTTCAAACCTTTCACTTGTACTGATTTTCCCTTTTCAAACTTTCTGTTGAGAAGCAAGGATGCGACTTTGCTTGTAGATTCCGTAACTACAGGAAAAACAAACAGCTCGAATATGAGAAAGAGAAAGCCTGCAACGATTCCGGTGGAGAATGGGATCTCCAACATTTTGCAAGGAAACAAGTACGTTGTCGGAGAGGAACCTGGTTGAGAATAGCGGAGACGGATGGCAGGCAGATTGAAGATGAGAAGCCGTGAGGATTGAAGCGATGTTTATATATGGGAGGTACAACCAGAACCGTATGTAGATGGAGAGGGAGAGCATACTCGTGTACGTAGCGCTGAATCTGCGTGGAAGTTCTTTGCTGTATTGTTTCAGTATATATGTCATATGGGGATCATAACTGAGTTAGCAATTGTTGCCCTACGGATCACCCAAAAATCGAATAGTTCAGGACTCGAGTGTCGACGGTATAAGAAGAACTAAAACAAAAAAAAGTCTAAATTTCCACTTCCCCTCGCTGGTAACAATTTGGTTCACACCGTGTGTAGTTCGACGCACTCCACAACATTTCGATACCGGTTCCAATTCTTGGGTGGCACTTGCTGTAAACTCTCAACAAGGAAGAGAATGCCAACTAGGAAAGAACGGATCGAGAAAGTTGCAAGTGCACGTTCATAGACAACGAAAGGTCAGCTGTAACACAGTAGTGTGACCTATAAGCTAGACTAGTGTCTTTTGTAGTTACGCGTGAGGCTTTGCGTCACCTTCATTAGCGCCTAGCGCTTCAAGCTACCTTCCACGCGTGCTATAAAAGAGGAGGTACGAATCTGGACTGTGCCTCCTGAGGCGAGGACAGCTGATCACGACCTTACATCTCATCAGTTTCGTCACAACTGTATTCCTCCACCTTCCGTATTACATCAGCTCAGTCCGAACATGGCGTTAGTGTTCGGTGTGAGACATTTCCAGTTCTAGCCTTGAACGTCGCCAGTTTCCAGTTCTTGGATGATACGACTGGTTAAATAGGAATAAGAATAAGGTCCACGAAGTTGTCAGGACGACTAGGAAGAAGCGGATCGAGGAAGCGGCATGTGCATGTTCAGAAAGCTGAAAAGGTTGACACGTCTCCGAGTTGGTATTCCCTTTTGGCGCCAGGGTGAGCCCGCTGCGGGCTTGAAAGGGGCAACATTTCCGCCTTTGGATGGTCCTAGTTGTTGTTCCGCGACGAGAATAAGGTGCAACAGGTTGTCACGACGACCAGGATGAACAGGATCGAGAAAGCCGCATGTGCTCCTTTTATGAACGGCGAAAGGTTAGCTGAGAACGAATTTGGCCGTGTCATTAGGTACAAAATGGTTTGCTGTAGGCTTGGACGAGGCAATTGTATCGGCGGCATAATATGCCGCCGATACAAATGCCTCATATAATGTGTCATACCCTTGGTACTAACGAATACGGCATTGTCATTGTTTCACTCATGCACTGTCGAAAACGGCTAATATATACAAAGCCTTTACAACAAAGGCAATTAAAATGAACGTGGTGTGGCGTGGGGACCCCCTCAAAACACGCTGTCGAGGAAGAGTGAGAAAGAGTTAACCATGCATGGTAACTCCGCTTGCGTATCACGGATTATTGAGGATGTAGCATATACATCTACCAAAGTTACCAAACGGCCTCAAACAAACATATATAAATGTCCCAACACAGCGATAAGTTGATAAGTAAAGTGGTGGCCTCTTACGGCGTATATCGTGCGTCCTGAGTAGAAGCTCGGCACCTTAGCTGAGAGTAATGACGCATGCCCATCTCAAATAGAGAAAATACAGTGCACAGTTCGCTTGACAAGCACCCTTGATGCCGGAGCAAAATAAACGATGTGAGGAGTCCTCATGTGATTTCGAAAATCAAATAACCATTTTGAGGCATTAGAGAGTTTACGCAAACCGCATTTCTCGTGTAAACGGGAGTAGACACGAACGACACGTATGTCACGAAACTTTTATGCGTTGAATAGCTTTCCAAATCTTACGCCAACCAAATCTCGTACCGAACGTACAAGGATATCGTCACCTGTTGACTTTTTAAGTCTGAGATAAGACGGGCAGAACGCCACGCGACCTCAGATGTGAAGCGTCGTCTGTGCTTGTGATTTCACCTCGCGTAGTATACTGTGACATTCAATTGAACTATTGCATCGCACCATTGCAAAGCTGAATTTGCACAACTCTAGTCGGGCTTCAAAAGCCTACTCTTTCTTTTCGTTGTTCAATGGTACGCCAAAAGCAGTATACAATTGGATATGCACGTCGTCGCTACCGACGCCGAAAGTTACTACTCGCCCTATCCATACAGTCCAATCTCTGTCCTTTGTTGCGCGAACATATGGCCAGACTTACGAGAGAATCCAGTAGTGACTTGACTGCTCTCAAGCTGCGGATATGGAGCATCAAGACCCATTCGTTTAACATGAACTGTCTCTCGACGGAACAATGCCTCCATGATTTTCGCTTTCGTCCAAATGATGTTGGGCGAATATCAAATATCATTCATTGGAACCAACCGCACACCTCACGAAATAGATACCGATGTGACTCAATCACCGCATGTTGCATTGTCTTAAAGCGATTGGCATCAGCAATTACGTGGTATGATATGGAGTACATGTTCGGAATGAGATACTCGCACATAAGTGAGGTTTTTTGGGAAGCAATAGAGCATTTTGTCGAAAACAAAGGTCATCTTGTGACATCGGTTCGCAATCATCTACTACAATCTAGAGCGCAGTTGTATGCGGAAGCTCTTACTCGTGTTGGTGCACCACTCGACAGTTGCGTGGGGTTCATAGACTGTACAAAAGTAAATATCTGCCGGCCAGGCGGGGATGGTAGCAATCAAAGATCTTGCTTCTCTGGACACACGCGGCGCCACTGTTTGAAGTATCAGACAATTTCTACTCCAGATGGTTTAATGTTTCATCTATTTGGACCTATTGTTGGTCGGCACCACGATCTCACTCTGCTGCGACGAAGTGGAGTGGAACAACAAATGGAGGAATGTCTTTTAATGAATGGGAGACAGTACTATCTGTACGGAGATCCGGCATACGTTCTTCGACCATGGCTACAGACTGCATTTGAACGTGCAATTGCAACTAATGATCAGAAAACATACAATACATCAATGAATGCAATACGGACCTCCGTCGAGTGGAACTATAAAGATCTAAAGCAACTCTGGGTGCGAAACGGATTCTCGAGGCTTCTGTCTGTTCGCCGTTTTCCAGTGGCCCTGCTGTACATTGCTTCGGCTTTATTACTGAACTTCAAAGTATGCATTGAGAAAGGAGGGCAGGCAAGCCATTTCTTTGGTTGTAAAGCACCAGATCTAGACCTTTACTGCATGCTATGAACTTAATCTGGGTGAGAAAGGTCTTCCATTTCGGTCTGGATCTTTTGAACAAAGTGTAAGGATGTTCCAAACTACGTGGAATCTATGATTGGTACCACTGCTTCACTGCTTAAAACTAGCCGTGCAGACCTGTATCACCCAAAACTGTATAGACGACGGTAATGTTGCTGTGGGTGTGATGTTGTTGACGATCACATTGCAAGGGACGTTTGTGACACCCAAGCGCTTCGTGCATATTTCCGAGTTCTTTCTGCACGACTCCTAGATTGTTATGAGCCTCAGTTAGACGTGGGATACTTTACACAGCAATATTTTAACACAGAAGAGCGCGTTCAAACTTTCCAGTTTCGGCGTAGAGAACGCCAAGATTGTAGTAACCATCGGAGAAGCAGGGCTGGAGAGCAAGGGCGCGCTTAGAAAGGTTCCTTGCAAGCTTGGCGTCATCATGCTTGATTTGAGAACCTTTTCGCAGAGAGCCACAGTGAGATTGATTTTGGCCATTTCGTAGTTTGAATTGCGGTATAGAACCTTCTGGTAGGCGAGAATGGCAACATCGGGGTTTCCTGCGTTCTTGTGGAGCACGCCGAGGTTGCACCATGCTTCGACGTGCGAAGAATTGTGCTGCAGACACAGCTCGTAGTACAAGAGAGCGTTTTGAGAGCGTCGGAGTATTGCTTGACAGCGTGAGCAGGAAGGCCGTCAATCTTCAAGCGCAGGCATACATCGCTGAGCAATGCGGGCGGCTGCAACGTCAGCGACGTATCGATACGATGATATCACCGCACGAGGGCGAGACCGTGACGGCTCGTCTGAAAAGTCGGAACGCGTCTGGAAACTGCTCGGAGTTGTTGAACAAAATGGTGACCAGGACCTGCAGCGCGGGCACCGATTTGGGCGCGTTGCGCAGCACGCGCCGCAACGTCTTCTCGGTGTCGGAACGCGCGCGTGCGCATGCTGCATGGTCAGCTGCTGCACATTGTTCTCATGGACGACCAGCAGTTCGGTAAATTCGGCAATGGCGTAGGGCAAATGAGGATTTGCCCCACACGAGACGCATCAAGAGCAGAAGTGCGCGGGCAAGCAGCCGCGTCTTGCATGGTGCGTGGGGAAAGACAGGACGTTGCGAACGTCGATGTGGGAGAAAATCCAGGAGCGCCTCAGCTCGCTCAGCGCGGAAATGTGGCGATACACGCACAGCGGTGCGTGGCGCGGAAACACGGGCTGCAACAGCTGCAGAAAGCGTGGCAGTAACGCGCGGTGCAGCACGAGCTGGCGGACGCCGGCGGGCAGATTCCTGCAGTCGAACCGCGGCGCGGCGCGCAGCGGAGGCGGGGCAACGGGGGCAATGGGGGCGGCGACGACGCGGAGGTGTAGCAGACTGCGGCGACCGAGGTGGAGGCATCGCAACGGATGCGAGCCGCACGACTGCGCGCGCATACTGCGTGTGGTCGTACTGCAGCGTGGACAGCGCACTGGTGACCGCGTGCTCCGCGGCGGCGTTGGGGCCGCACACGTACAGGAACGCAGCCCGCGATAGCAGTTCGTCGATGGGGGGCGCGAGGTGTGCTGGGGGGAACGGGGGCGGCGACTCGGGCCGCGGGGGGCGCCGCGGCGAGGAGGCGCCGACGCGGTCATGGCGCCGGGTTGCGACCGGCGGTGGGCGCGAGGGTGAGCGCGCGGGTGGCGCCTTTGGCAAGGCGCCATGGGGGGTACTGGGGGGAACGGCGGCGGCGACGTGGGCGCGAGCGGCGCCGCGAGGCGGGGCGGCGACGCGGTCACGGCACGAGGCTGCGACGGGCGGTGGGCAAAGTGGTGGCGCTCTGAGGGCGCTAGTGGCGAGATTGTGCTCGTTTACAGCGTGCCGCGCTCCTATTGGACGTTTCCGTTCGAAGCTGGCGCCTTTAGCGCCGCGCACGCCGTTTTGGCCCCGACAAGTTCTTCGTCGCGACGGCCGCGCACCTCTACCGGCGGCACCGTGTTCACACAGCAACGGTCCTGGCGCAGCCGCCCGCCTTCTTACCGCGAATCTCTGCCATGGACCGCCCCCGCAGAGATCCCCCCCGCCCCCAGGGCAACACCATTGCCGTGCACTTGCTTCGTTGTTTGGAAAACGCGCCATGTGTGGGTCCAAGACGACCTCGCGGCTCGAACACGGACAGTCCGTTGCGGATAGAGTACCTTCTCCCAGACGTTTTCACACATTCAGTGAGCTACTTTGAGGCTCTCTTGCAGAAGTATGACACGACAGGGTTCAAAGTCTACGCCTACGCAAATGTGGCACAATCTGATCCGAAGACCGTCCGTTACCAGACGCTTTTCAAAGACCGATCACGAAATATTTGTGGTCTCACGTCGCCTGCCGCCGCAAAACTTATTGTCGAGGACAAGATCGATATTTTGGTTGAGCTGGATCGGAATGTGGCCAACAATCGGCGGGGTGTAATGGCACTTCGGTTTGCACCGGTGCGGGTGTCATGGATTGATTATCCAAACACGACTGAGCTGAAGGCTATACACTATCGGGTAACTGATCGCCCAATTGATCCACTCAATACGTCCCAGCAGTTTTCGAAGAGGCTGTGGCGACTTCTTGATCTTTTCCTTTGTTACATTCCATCTCTTGAGACCCCTGAACAGCCCTGTGAACCACCACTACAGTCATTCGGTGGCATTGTTACGTTCGGTTCCTTTCGTGTTCTGGCAAAAGTGCAGTAGCGAGCGATACGCTTATGAGCGCCATTTTCGAAGCGTGTTTCAAGTTCGCAATTGCTGTTGAAAGCAGGGCCGTTTGCGACCCCTACGACAAATAAGCGCATTGAAGAGCTGTTTCTGAAACAAGCTGTCTCTCCCGAGATGCTTGACCTTGTTTCTCTCCTACCGTCTGCCATATCATACCTGCAGCTGTATCCTTACGTAGACGTCAGATTGGACCCGTTTCCATACGATGGGATAACTATTACGTGTGAAGCCATGTTCATGGGAGTACCGGTTATTACGATGGGCACGCGATCTGAAAACGGCGACCATGCTCACAATGTTGGGGCCGGCAGACATCCAGAACTTGTTGCTTACACAGATGATGAATTCATCGAGAAGGCAGTCAGCTTTGGTACCGATCTGCCGCGCCTCAGATCTATTCGCAGCTCGCTTCGCACGGACATGATGGGAAGTCCGCTTGGGCAGGGTGACAGGTAAATGATGAACGTGGAGAAAATGCTCTGCGGAATGCGGGAAGAGAACGATGGAAAGATTGTGGAAGAAGGCAATTCGGTATCACTGACTACGAAATGCGAGGAAGTTCTCTCTGACTGTATTTTTGAATTGGAAGATGATTCTGTTGGATCTAGTCCGCCATGCCGCTCCACCTGTGAAATTTCGGACGAAGAAGAATCTGATGCGTTCGGGCTGGGAGCAAACAGTATTTCTTAAGGAAACCCGAGCGTCGATATGTGTACTGCAATCGAAAGTGTTGTGGCAACCATGAATGAACAAGTAAAGCAAAATCCGGGCCAGTTGTTGAACACAATCTCGACCACTGTACGCCTCCAGGTTGTCATTGGACCCTGAAGGCATCGTATATTCTTTCTCTTTGTGAAACCCGAACATTGTCTCCAGGACGTCGTAGCAGACAGTTATTTGTTAAAAGCTTTTGACGCAGGGAAATCAATCACGTGCTACTCTTGAGATTTAAGGATTCAATTCCGCGATGTACGGCTGCAGTACTTGTATCGTTATGCTTCGCATTTACTAAGTGAATGCTTTACTCCACTGCATGCAAGCGCAGAAAGAGTGTTTACTATGGACAAGCAAGGCAATGAGCTGTTTGATATTCAACAAATCCGGTGAAGGCAACTTCCTGGTTCTAAACCTATGCAGAACAGCTACTTCTACTCAATGAAAAGGGCCCTTCCGAGCCTGGAGCTCACTAATATGAGCAGAGCTCAATGTCGTTCAGTTTGCTTCATACTTGTAAAATGTCTTTCGAGAAAAACAATGTATGCAATGCAAAGGAGCGACGAGCTACATATAATGATGCGAAGTCATTGTAGTTTTCTACTCAAGGCGGCCATTATGTTTAGCATGTGTTTCCGTTCCTCCATTGCTTGCCTACGTTCTTCTTTCTCCAATTCAAACCTCTTCTCTTCCAAAGCCATCCTTCTTTCAGACTCAGACTTCAGCGTCTCGTAACGTTCAAGTTCTCTTTCCGCTCTACATTTTTCAACCTCTAACCTCTCCTGTTCCACCCTAATTCTTTCAGATTCTCTTTTCTGTTGTTCCCGAGATTGCTCCATTATAAGGGTCGTAATCGCATCATCAGATTGTAAAGCATCAACTTGTTTCACTCGTTTGGAATGAAAACTTGATTCAGGGCCAGTGACGTCGTGATTTTTGCGCTTAAGTTTAGAACTACGATTTAACGCTTTCAAACGTATCATTTCACCTGCCTCTATCAATTTGGTCTCCTTAGCCTCAAGTTTAGCTTTTTCCTGGCGAGTCTGTTCTGTTCTTTCATCTATTTCCAATATGAGGTCATCAAGTAGATTTTCTTTTTCTCCGTACTCCTCTGCAATGCCGCTTGCTCTCTCATTAACTTTGTTCTGCTCTCGACGAGCACAAACAAGACGTTTGAAACGGTCAATTAATGTCTTCTTGCTTGGTTTGTGCATGCAAGTAAAGGCACGGTGTGGAACTAGAGTCATGAATGTGGATATGACTTTGTCAAATAAAGATTCAGTTTCGCCCCATTGAGGAACATGTGCGTCTGCATCTCTTACTGAGCGTAAAAGGAAGAGATCATATGTGTCTGAAAAACGAAACCGCTTCAATTTTGTTTTCGTTTGCGACTGCGGTTTTGAAATTGAATGTTCAGGAGCGCTTTGGAAAGATAGTTGTGACGATGAATGAAGCTTCTCTGATTTTGCGTCTTTCAGCTCATCTGTAGGGTGGTTGTTGGAGCTTAAAGCATCAGCCATTCTGCCGCAGTTTGGCGGTATTGGACTGGAGAAGATGAGGTGGCATTGAGGAGTCGGTACGAAGTGCATCTCGTACGCAGCTGCGTTTACACGAAATATGGTATTCCAATTCTCGTACCCCTCGTAGCCACGGAGTACATTACGTCTACGGGTACTATGTGGCTACGAGAATTTCTATACGAACTGGCTTGCGTAAACCCTCTATTATCCCACACTTTCATTACTTAAGTCTCATCACGAAAGCACGGGAGATCACCTCGAGCATGAGCAATGTTACCGCGTAGAAAACCTTATCCCTTGTCGGGTACATGGAAGAGATCTCTTCCATGTACCGGTTTTTTTGGAAAAGGTACCGTGTATATGGAAGAGGTGTTTTGACCTGCCATGTATGAACGTTACAAAAAAACAATCAAAACTTGATATATTTGGCTGCTCCAACGTTGCTGGAATCACCTCACGCTCACGAACGCGGCACTGCTGTTGCGAGAGTACTACCAGCCAGTGAAACACAACTTCAATAAATTTATAGGCCTCCGAGAAAATTTATTGGGCGTTACCGTCGTCCGTTTCTTCCGTGACAACGGTCCCTACACGCTGAATAGTATTCAACGTTTTGAGATGATTGAGCCCACTTTTGAAGTATGCGTTGCATACTAAAGCCTATTCATGCTGTGATCTCGGGCTCCACCAAGCTGAAATGTAATTCTGCCACGTATTCCAATCGGATTTTGAAGTCCCTCCAGGACCAGCGGACAGAAAGGATTGCGTTCCAGAAACACGCGCCACGGAGAGGCGAGAAAGAGTTTATACGTGAAGCTCCGCGTGCGGGAGGCCTTGTGCCATTCCAGTAAAACGCTCACTCGTCCGTAGCCAATATTAAGCAGCTTCATGTCTCCATTCTTTTAGTCTTCTCTGCAAAAACTCAATACTCTCCCGCCACACCGGTAAGCATAACAAGCCACCCGCAGCCGCTTGCCACCCCACCCAAGCCCGCAGAAACCTGTAACACTTACACGCGCTTCTCTCCAGCGATGTCCAGCAATAATGCATCCGCCCGTCACGAATCGCAGTCATCAAACTCACGAAGAGTCGGCCGAAAGCGCAGTTGGTGGCCCACAGAATGCTTTGCTCTACAGCAAGACACCGATCCATTATCGTCCTCTGAGAACTTCTTAACTACATGCAACGGCTGCGGGTGGCAAAGCAGAAGCCAAAACATGAACGCTACGCAGTTAGGTCAGCATCTTTTGCAATGCGACTTTACTTCTACTGAGACCCTCACAAAACTTCTCAAATCGCCAGCTCTTATGCGTGCATATCGCAAAATGGGATCTTCCTCAGAGTGCTTCGGTATTCCCGTAACACCGTCCAAAGCAGAGACCGAACGAAAAGCACCAACCGCCAGCAAAGATTCAAACCCCGTTGTAGGTAGACAACCGGGCACTGCAAGTGTCATGAAAATCGGCGAAACGGAGCACGACTTTGCGCGCAAAGTCTCTCGGCTCCACGACCTACTAACCAAATTAATCGTCCACCACATGCTGCCGTTCAACATACTGAGTAGAAAAGAGGGCGGAAACGAACTTGTCGAAATCATCAAACTTCTGGACGCTCGTTTCGAACGTCATGTCCCCACGATAGCGCGAATGGCAAGCAAGAACATTGAAGGGTACTATATGCAGCAAATGACATCGGTGAAGTCTTCGATTACCTCTACTCTGCGTCAAGCGTATGGGACGCTTATTTTCGACGGCTGGACAGACTCCAACTCTGAAAATGTTGTCAATGTGCTTCTGACTATCACAGGCGTGAATCGTTCCAGACAAACCTACTTTCTGCGCTCGGTGTACACTGGGTCAGCCAGCTGCGACTCGTCGCTCTATGCTGATATTGTTACCCAGGTGTTCCGGGAATTCGGAGATATGACGCGCATCAGTGGCGTTGTCAGCGACAACACCGCTTCATGTGTAAAAGCCAAGGAGGAAATTGTGAGGAGACACAATCATATTCTAGCTGGACAGGACCAGACCCACGTCGCCAACCTTTTAATGCAAGACATTGGTGAATTACAATGGGTAAGTGACATACTATCTACAGCGTCAGGGGTAGTGAATGACTTGAGGAAGCATTCGAAGCTCTACTTCCGATTCAAACAATTGAAGGATCAATTTAACGTCAACCTTCGAAACACAGGGTACGTGACAAGAAATCGGGAGGTGGATCAATATGGCAGAGTCCTTCCGATTAGAACTGCGGTTTTGCCTATGAAAATGGCAGCTACTCGCTTCGCAAGTTGCGAGGGAATGCTGCATTCTTTTATCAGAGGTAAGCCCGTCTACCAAAAATTGGTAGATTGTCCTGACTTTCATAAGAATCTTTACGGGAACAGAAATCCGCAAAAGAGAGATTACTTCGAATCCACTGTTCGCGACAACTCCGTATTCGAGAAATGTCTGGAGATATACTATGTGTTTAGGATCATGCGACAATATCTCCGCGTTTTTGATGATGACAGCTCAATTATATCAGAAGTGTACCCCGCAACAAGACAGCTCGAGCAAGAACTTCGAGCATTGCCGTTGACTCCTTTTCTTACGGCAGAGCGGAAGGGCGAAGTTCTGACATCTTTCCGTATTCGAGTGAAAGAAGACTCTCGAAAGATTCCTTTACTGACCTCCCTACATTTTGCGGCGTACTTTTTAGATCTCCGCAGCCTTAACGAAGACGTCACAGAGCATAACGCCCATGTCCTGAAGTACATTCGCGCATACGTTGCATCCGACGTGTTTCCTCCTACGCAAAAGCTCCCCAGCGCAGGAGGTGTTGATGGTGCTATTCAGCGGTTGTTCGAGGAGTTCAGCTACACGCGGTTGTCGTGGAGAGCGCAGGCCGATAACCCCATGGAAAGAGAAGCTCTGATGGCATTCAGGAACATTCCTGTCGTTTATTGGATGCAGTTTAATGGAAATCCGTGGTTGCGAGACTTTGCTCTGCGCATTTTGTCGGTAAGTCCGTCTTCTTCGACTGTAGAAAGAAGTTTCAGCTTGCAAGGGAGGGTTCGAACTCCCTCACGTAACAGGCTTCATCCACTTAAAGTGGAGAAGATGATATTCTGCGCATTTAATAGGGCATTGAACTCGGAAAAACGGCCCAGTAGTAAGAAGGTATTGAGATCGAATGCAACTGCAGCGGCTGAACCGCAAGTGTCAAGGGTAGCTCTTCATCACTCAACGCCCACAGAGCCACAACAGCCTACAACGAGTCACCCGGCAAGCACCGGCGACTTCGTGTCGTACTTTGAGATGGACGCCAACGAAGACACAACCACTGACGACATTAATGAGGACGAAGCCATCACGGAAGTGATCATTGAATCCGCCTTCTCTGAGACCGAAAATGATCAGGAATATAGTCAACTCCCCGAGGCCCATGTCATGCGTCGTCTTTTCCAATAGTATGAATTAGAACTGTTTAACACGCAGCTCATTGGCCTTTGCTGCTCAGTACCATGATGAAGGATGAATCTCCAGCGAGGGCCGGCCCTCACATACTAACATTTCGTGTCTTGCGTCTCACTATTTCTTTGCCTACCGTCACATATGTAGGGATGTCCGTGCTGAACAATACTCTGCTGTAGGTGAGTGTGTCCTCATCGCTATGAAGTTGGAACTGGGGAACTTGGCCTCACAACAGTTTCTCGATGCGTGGAAGAAGGCGATCTGAACCTTGCCAGTGTGTTTATCGACGTCGAGAACAAGCTCCGCCAGAAACTAGAGGCAAAGGCGGGATATAGCGGTCTCGTTCCCACATGAAGGACAAACCGGAAGATATCCATGACGAGTTGAGGAGTAGCTCGTCCAATATATCTTGTTTTGGGAGAGGCTTCCACAAATCCGACAGACACAGAAAACACTTGCTTAAGCGTTCTAAACAGGATACTAACTTGGTACGAAGAGAGGGTTACGGTATTGCGGGCTTGGGTATATCAGACTGGGATATGAATTCTGAAGTCAAAGCTCTAGCGTTGGCGTTGCTTGGCAACCGCAGTCTAGCGAGACGAAGAGTAGGAGATATTCAAGGTTCGTTGTTTGATGCTGTGACAAGTCTCCAGCTTGACCCATCTTGGATCAGAGGGTATCTTCGAAAGGCCGCTGCTCTCAGAGAAGATGGGAGGCTGCAGCAGGCCAGGAAGGTGGTGATGGAAGGCCTGAAACAAGATTCCAATCACGCTGGCTTGATAGATATTCTGCGGAGCATTGAAGAGGCTGTGGAGAAGGAGCGAATGGTTGCGGAGGAGAGTAGGGCTGACATTAAGTTGTGTGAAAGCGAGGTGCAGTCGGCTCCAAGTGCGGTGGCCGGATCATGTTGATTGGGTTTGTCACGATATGGCGCTGCTCAGAAATTAACCGCAAGTTCTGGTGGCTTTCGAACTGTTTTGTAACCCATTACGTGGTGTCACGTCTTTTTTCATTCGGTGTTAGAAAGGTTTGTACCAGTTTGGCCATTCTCCCCAGCGGAATAACGGCTGGCTAAAGCGAAAGAATGCGAACGAATATTGCAAAATGGAACGAAACAATCGGGACGGGCGACAACTACTCGCGAAGGTCTTGATCAGCGGCGCCGCTACACGTAGAGGTGGCGCCGACCCTAGCTGGAGAAGTATATCTCGAACACAAGTCGAAACAGATCCAGGTTCCGTTTTGTCCAGGTGCGTAATATACCGAAGAGTCATAACATCTTTGAGAATGAACAGCCGCGAGTAGGCATGGTTTCGAATGATACAGAGGCGTCTTTTTGCTCCGCATAGTCCCTCTGAGTGAGACCGAGTCTCATTGAGCGGGCGCGAAGGTGGAACTAGAATAGATCTTCATCAGGACGAACAAGGGCAAATCTTGATCAAGACGGTCGTGTCGGGCTGCTTCGGTCTTACTCACGCACTGGATTCCTTTCTTTTCTTGCGTCACAGACTGCTTAGGTCTTCGCGTCCATGGCTGGGCCCTTGTACTTCTTCTAATGTCCTTTGGCATGGCATCTGCACTCAAGGCTGAGCGCTGACAACTTCAATGGGTAGCCACACACTGATATGGGCATATCAGTCAAATGTAACACGAATTCTAATTGCCAAACTCTGATACAGGCCTCTAATACACGTCAGGGTCCGCCGCAGCGATGAAGATGAGGACGAGACCTTGTGTGAGCGCGGAGCGTGAGGAATTGAGGAAGCGAGCCCTGTTGCTGGCAAGGAGAATGCGACCGCAAACGAGCTCCGAGGCTTCTGCAGACTCGCTAGCGGTATATTGGACCATGTCAAGGCGAGGATAGGGAGTGCAAGGGAGTGGTATCGCCTGTGCCGTGTCGACGAAAGAGAAGGTGAACAAGGAAAATGGTCGTGGCCGGGATGGAAAGCAGAAGAGAGTGGTATGGCTTGTGACGTGTCGAGGAAATAGAACGCGATCAAGTATAACTGAGGTAACGCAGCGGTGGTCGGAAGCCTCAATACGAGAGCTTTGCGATAATCATCGCATGCCTGTTAAGATGCGAGTAAGAGAGGTAATCGTTGCCGGTTGGGCAGCAAAACAGAGTGATGCAGCTACAAAGGGCTTTAAATGAACTACATGGGATTCGTTAAGAACATTCACGGAGAGAAGTACAATGCAAATGTCTCTTATTAGTAAAAGCCGACTTTGAGAGTACTAGCTCAAGTCGAATCTCGGATCTTGGATGCATTGGCCACCAATGTTTGATCTTTGCGATTCTGTACCTTTTCAATGCTTAACATTGAGAACCAAAGAGAAAGTTAGTACAAAAAAATGGATACAAGTTTGGATCGCGTAACGTACTTATACATAGAAAGGCATCCGTCATGATGACACTTAGTTGACAGACTCTTATTACCGCAATAACATTTGTTGTAAATTACAAATCCTGGACGGTAGAGAGGACTGTTTGCAGGAACCATCGGATCAGTGGTGTGCAAAAGACGGGTTCTACTTTTGCATTCACTTTGACTTCTTGGAGTCAATGTATCGAGTTTAGAACTAGTTTTTGTCTCGTTCATGATAGAAAGAAAAACGTAGAACTGTGCAGCAGCAGAAATTGATGCAAACCCTGGTTGAGACCTTAAGTCGATTTGGAGGCGCAAACGCTATTGTAAGAAGGGCTGCCGTTTTGACTCACAACTTGTGAGGTTACTTCATTGAAGTGCAATAACAAGATTCTGCTCTGTTGGCCCAACAGGCTTGTGAAATGACTCATTGCTAACGAAAGAACTCTATAATTGAATGTTGATTTCAACAACATCACGTTTTTCGGAATTCAACAAAACCCGAACCATAAAGATGCAGAGGCATGTGACTGGCAAAAATTTTGAAGTGACGGGTGTGACGAGGGGGTCAGAGAGAAAATTTATTCGAGTCGTGTTTCACTGCTACCAGCAATGCAACGCACTGACAAGAGATTGATTTCTGATTGTTTCTTTGTAACCTCCGTGTACTCCGTACATGGAAGAGGTCCAAAATCTCTTCTATGTACGGATTCGAAGATGCTTTGGAGCCATCATTCACGATTAATATATCTCTTGAAGTAAATAAGTGTTTAGCATCAAACGCAGTGCAACAGAAGGAAGAAAGCAGAATCTACTAGAGTGCTGCGCGCAGAAAATGACAAAGAAAGATTGAAAAACAATGGAGATGCGCACGCGAGAAAAATGCTAAAATTGAACTATTTCATGTCCGCCCGACAAGGGTTATACTTTTCCGAGCGTAGAAAAGGACAACATTTTTCAAGTCCATCTTCCCGAAACCATAAAACCCGCTCTAACGACGTGCAAAAGTTTTTCACATCCAAAAGAAACTCGTCGGGCCTCACGTTCGTTTCTTGACTTCACGGACACCCCAATCGCCCAAAATCCGCAAGATCAAAGCTTTTTTACGACTCTACGCCAGTGGCTTCTGATTTTCCCCATTTCTCAATCATGATGGAAGGAATAGCGCATCGTCCTTCTCTCATTCGGTTTATCATTGGGACTGAAGAGGTTGATACATTAGTTCATAACTGGATGGAGGAGTACAAGAGTCCGACCTCAGATCTGAGTGACACGAAACTTGAATTATGAACGCAACCACAAAGCACATGAGGATTAATTCCAACGTGAGATTCGCGACGATGAGGAGGTATGCCCCCATTTTCCTCGCACGGTAAGTGCAAGCTACAAGTTGTGGAGGATTGTGGGAGAGAAGTTCAACATCCAGGGCATGCTGTTTGAATAAAAGTTATTGTATTCTGTAGACCACAAGACAGTTGCAGCTTTTATAGTTTGTGCAGAAAAGGCAAGGACCGCGTCCTTCCGGCCAAGGTATATCTTCAGATACATCTTCGAATGGCCGAAGCAAGGTGCCTGCATCGTCGCCGCGCGACGGCGGTGCATCAAAATCACGCACAACTGTCCAGGATCGAAAACGTTTAAATAAACTATGTTCTTCGTCCCTCGAAAAGATCCACAAACATGCGAAAATTTCAAATTCAGTTTGATGTGAATTGAATTCAATTGTTCTCGGAAATAACAATTATGGGCGCATATCACTGTCGCCTGCACCTCCAAGGACTCAAAATATTCCAAGAAAGACAAAAATTCTGAGTTTAACCAAATAATACACGGAAGTACGTGTACAGTGGACCTCTCTATACAGTGCACCCCTGTGTAAAACAGAATCGAAGTGCACTATAGGGATAGTGCATCATACCGAGGATACAAATTTTACTAGAACTTCCTCTCCTATAGAGAGTAACTTCGCATAAATACGCAATAGACGTAATGATAGAAAACAAAGCATAAAAGAAAAACAACGCATGTGTTTATAAAAGCATGTGTATAGTACTAAAGAATAAAGAAAGCACAAGTGCACAAATATATATGAACTTCTCAAAGACCTAGTAATATTGCAATTCATGATTAAGAAGGCTCGATAGTATCATCACCAGAACCAGCCACGCGATATCTTGAATCCATTCGATGCTGACGCTTTTCTCTATATTTCCTCAGAGCCATAGAACGCTTGGCTATATTTTGCCTTGAAATAGATTTTAAACGATTTTCAATTTGATTGTAAAACTCCCCATCAGCGCTGCGCAACGGATATTTTATGATATAGGCATTTGTCAAAACCAAACAAAATAAAAATATATTATTATTCGCCGACTCTGTCCAACGATTTTTGGACCCAATGACAGCCCACAATTGCGTGAGTCGACTAAAATAATTTTCCACACTAAACCTATCGCTTGAAATTTTAGGATTCCTCTTTTTATTTTCAAAAGACAAAGTACCTCTTCGCGGCTTCTTCTCAGGTATAATTACTCTCATTCTTTCAGTGGCACTTTGATACCCTTTATCCATTAAAGTTCCCCAGTATTTTCTATACTGCGAAAAAATCTCCTCAGTGTCGATAATAAAATTATTAGTTTCATCCGTTCTCTTCTCCAAAACAATTTTATGATCCGCAATATTTTTCTAAAAAATATCAATATTCGCTCTTGATCCCGGAAATTGGGAAGAAGTTAAAAGTGCCAAACCAATCGACAAAACAGAAACTTTTGTCTTAATTCCATAGACTTTATGCTTGCCACTGAAATATTTTTTATCTTCTTCCATACTTCCAGAGGGACGTAATGATTGCTGGAAAATTACATCGGTAGCATATCGGCAATAAGTTAAGTTTGAAAATCCTAAATCGCAATTCAAAATTTTTTTCATAGAAAAAAGACCATCATTTCAACTAGCAAATGCGTCCCATAACTGCAGTGCAACTGCTGCAATAGACTTCAAAACTACTTATTGATATGTAGAGGAGTTGACGTCAAACATTTGCGCTAGAAAATCCCACTTTCCACCGTGTTTGAGTGTAGTCAAAGTCATGAAAAATATTTCTTTGGCAGTAAAATTATATCTTCTGCCTCTACCAGTACTCTACTGTACGGCGGTAATTTTGCTGACCTTGGTCCAAATTTCCTGAGATTCATGGGCAGTAAAATTGGTCATCAGCAAAACGGTTTGACTCCTACCTGGCGCTGAATTGCTGCAGCCGCTAGAAGATTGACGGACTGCGCTACGTTTGAAGCTGAAGGGGGTTGCATTACGGATTTATGTGAGAGTATAGAGTTTTTACTGTCCACATGATACGTTGAAGACTAATCAATCTCTTGTATACCCAACTCTTTCTTAGAAGACAATATGTTTTATTTTCATTGTCGCTATATGCGCATATGGAGATATGTTTCTTTTCTACTGAGTCAGTGCACTGAGGTGCTGTATAAAATTAATTTACGTAAATGATTGTTGCATTTGCTTTATAAGATCACATACTTAGATTTCTACCAGAAAACATAATGATTTGCAAAGAAACTTGACAACGCAGCATTTATCTGCTATATGCGTTGAAGGTCTAGTAGTGGAAAGAACTCTAATCCCCTAAATTCCCTGAGGGGCGTTCTAACTTGTAGTCCAAAAACCTTTCGCTGCCCGTTTCGCCCTCCACGTGGCCAACGTAGCAAGCTTACATCTGCTTTTCTACCAGCAGATCTATTCTGATCAGACACTAAAGTTGACAGAAAACCGCGGAGCATACACATAAAGAGACGACCAGAGCGTTGGTCTTTCTCAGAATCGTTCTGCAATCTTACAACTTACTACCGACGCCATTCCTTCCCTTCTACGTCCTCAAGTCTGCGGCCTCTATATTGTTGAAATTCAAATCGTGGAACACTATCATGAACATAACTAGCTTACTACCTTTCGCATTTTGCAATCTCTTCCCCGATTGATTTTCTACGATGATAATTCAACAGCAAAGGTTGAAAGCTGCCCGGCAGCTTGCATTGACGCGCATCCAACTCCTTTCTCCCGCAAATTTCATGGCTCGGCCACAGACGAAATCAATCTTTCGCACACTAGTGAAACAGAAAACCAAACTCCCTGAGTTTCGACGCATATCTGCAGATTAGAATAAAGAGCTTTGCGCCTCCCATACTGACGAAAGCTTTGCGTCTTTTCTTGGAATGTAGCTAAAAACACTTTGGAAGCTTTTTCAGCGCGTTCGTCTTTTAATAGTTACGAATAGTAAAATGAGCAATTTGTTGAAGATGAAGGTGATCTGTCGGTAGGACAGACTCTGACCTACACTAAGAGTGTTGGCTAGAGGTCCCTATTTAGAACAAGCGCGCAGCCACAACATTGGTATCTCTTCTTTTCAGCACTTTTTCATGAGATATGTGTAGGCCAAACTCAAAACAGTGAGAACCCACCAGACTGTCGAAATTTCCTCTCTCGTTCGAGATAGTAGACTAGTGACAGTACCCTCCGTACCACTTTAACACGGTTGCAAAACTGAAGTAGCAATTGGCTATACCTACCGAAGTGTTAGGCGCAGAGGTGGGGAGACGATGAAAACCTAGAGATATAGGGAAATGTCTGCAACAATGCGACGCGACCAACGACAGGTGTAGTCCCGAGAGGGAAAAAAAACTCACAAAACTAACAAGCAACCAACACTCAAACGCAGCAGGTAATACTTTTTTGACATGATGCTCTGGGCAGTTTGGAATGTTCCAACAGGTATACACAGGGTTCCAAAACCACAGATAAACTCTATACAGAGTCGGATCACTTCGTAATCTTTTATGATATATCCTCGGTATGACTCGTAAGCCTTGACATCAACAACAGGTGTTCCTCAGAGGTACTGAAAGGATAGGACCATCGTAAAAAGACGTGTTTATACTCGTGACAGTGATAACTCACGTAGGCTATTGGCGCCAGAGCCTCACTCGTGCTGAGTTCACTCGAAAGAGCGCTACTCGACGAAGCGTTTACTTGGGGAGTGCTCGACTTGACTTTGCAAAGGCGATCGCGTCCGCGAGATCACGCTTACCTAATTAGGTTTGCAAACTAACTATTTACACGTGATCCACACCCGCAGAGGTCCGTACACGTGGCTAATCCAGTGTCAGGCACATCGGTGCACCAACTTTCCTCCCGTATTCTGCACACACACGGATGTGCCATAAACGCGTCCACCTAGCGGCAACAGCCAGCAATGGCACCCCTGATTACAGGTAAAAACCTGGGAAAGCCATCTAAAAGTAACTGCATAAATTGGGTCCCACTCATACATTTCGAGTGCATCCTCCTATACTCACCCTTGCTCATATGAGTAGCATTATTGTGCAAAACCCAGCGATGGGCGAAGAGACGAAACGTGTTCGGAGCCTTCACTTTTCGAGGTGAACACAGCGATAGAGCCCCTCTCATGGTGATCGCACTAGCCGGGTGTAAGACGGGGGATCACCGTCACGACTCGCGTAGAGAGCGGTAAAACAGAGAAGACGCGCTAGGCGGTAAAGACTACGACACACAGTCGGATGAAGCGTCACGTGAGTGAGACGTGGTACCCTTAAGAGTGGCGACAGCGCTCGATAGCGCAAATAGGCCACGAAAGCGGGTCGACACAAAAAAACTGAATGCACCGGTATGCGGCAAAGCAATACGTGTGTAACAGAGACAAATATATGAAAACACACAGCGAGAGAACCACGCGAGAGCGATAGGAGTGTTCTAGATGCCGCGAGGCGGATAAAAATCGCTACGCAAGGCGACAGCTCTCCACGAGGAG
This sequence comes from Gracilaria domingensis, assembly GCA_022539475.1. NCBI lineage: Eukaryota > Rhodophyta > Florideophyceae > Gracilariales > Gracilariaceae > Gracilaria > Gracilaria domingensis. The sequence goes on from VCMS01000020.1 coordinate 345,869, forward strand.
TTTACTGAACACCAAGGGTGAAAACGTAGAGCCGAACACTCGGTTCGTTCCTGTACATTCCCGAATATGGGTGCAGCTCATCCTGCTATGTGGAGTAGAGTGCCATTGTCAAGTCTGCAACCGAGCAAACTAAAATAAACATCTAGAATATCCCCAAGTTGGGTGTCAGCCGTCCGTACAGGTGTGTCACCATCCCGTATTGCTGTGTTACCTCTTCCAACGTCCCGGACCTCAACTGCACTACAGCTACGTGGAAATAACCGCAAAAGCGAGCATACACCGCATAATGCGTTGCACTACACATCCCTCTCCTGAGGCAATTTTTCATGACGGTTGAAGTCCCGTACAAACAGACACCGTCGTGCAAATATCCGCATGAGTGGTATCTGCTAGCGATCTGCAGATTTTTCTGCCATTCCAGCGGGTACTAGGTCTATCTGTGTCCTCCTGTACCCCCTTTGTTGTCGAGATCACCGTCTGTCGACGTGCCATAACATTACCGACTTCGTCCTGGAAATGGGTACAGTGCACCCAGATTGGGGTTCACTGGCGTACCTTGACACGCAATAATGGTCGCGGGGTCGAAGCGATATGCGCCTTGACTTCCCCACGTGGTGAACAAGCAAAAACCATGACTGTACTCTTGCGCGCGAGGCGGCGAGGGGACTTTCTGCCAAGCAGTGTTAAGGTTGCCCCCGGCACACCGACTCCTTGCACATTGCGCACACGTGTATAGGCCGCGAACGGACTAAACATGTGTACCCAGGTCCATGTTTGCAGTGCGCGCGCCGAAAGCAGTGCCAATAGCAGATCAAATAAGCTAATTGCCCACACGTGTATAGTCCGCAGAGGGACTGAACACGTGTACCCAACCGTCGCGCTCGGCAGTGGCACGTGATGGTCTCCTAGTGGAATGCTGGCTACTATCTCGCAGAGAGGTAAGGCGCGTGGAAGCGTGGTGAGTATGTCAGGTATGTCAGGAATCTGGGGAGAGCCCCGTTTACCGTGAGTGGCGCTAGTCGCCTGTTAAGTAGGGAGCGGAAGCCGAATGCTTCAGGGGAGGTGCCGAATCCCGATATGCATCGGAGGGCAATCGGTCGGATACGTCAGTCGGATTGCCAGCTGTAGGGCTGGTCACCATCACTGGCTCTTCTTCCTCCTGTTTCTCGTCTGTGCCACCTCACTCCTTCTTCTTCTTCGTCTTGTTATTGAAAACCGTTCCGCTTTGTTGTGTAACCCATTGCTGAATTGGGTGGTCGACTTTATTTGTGCGCAGTATTTTGGTTAACGCGCGACATGCCTTCGGTTTCGTTAGTTCGTCGCAAGGGTTGTGGTTGCGGTCGATATGGCCAATGTCCGAGATTTCTTCGCGGTTGTAGGCTTCTCGCGCGGCGCTGATGTCGATCATAAGCCTTTTCTCCCTCGTGTAAGTAGCCTTCGTGATAGTATCAAAGATACTCTGGCTATCGGTCAATAAACACAATCGAATTTCTCTTCCTAAGCAATGTTCCAAGTCCTTCTTGATGATGTATGCGGCGTCAAAGGCCTCGGCTAAGGCGTAAATCTCAGGGGCCAAAACGGAGCGGAAGATTCTCTTGCTCTTATACGAACGGTAGCTGAAGATGTTGCAGTTACCAAGGTGGTCGCATAGCGTAACGATGTATCCAAGCTGTGATGATAGGTCGTCGTTATTGGCGAATGAACTGTCGGAGTAAACTCCAAGTAACAAGTGTGTGGGTCGATTTCGACGTGTTTGATACACAGTTGTGGAGTGTCTTTCAGGTGCTGGATTACCTTGTTAAGCCTAGTGATGTGACCACTGCAATAAACTTCCTCGGTCACCTGTACCATCTGCGACGTGTTGCAGGCAATATCTGGTCGCGTGTGTGTAACCCAATTGACCTTCATTAAGTTCGACTTGAATGCGCTGTAGTCTGCGTCGTCTAGCTCCACCAATTTCTCGATTTGAGGACGCTCATGCATCTCGAAATGTTGCGGCCTGCTCTCAATATGGACTCCAGCGTAGAGGAAAGAGTCATTTCTCCTTCGGTTTCGAATCAAATTTCTGCGCAGTAGTGTCCGTTAAGTCTTCGAACTTCTTATTACCAGCCTGTGAACAGTCGTCGACATAAGTTCCCATCACTCCATTGAGCCTTCTGTCCTTCCCTTTCTTCGTATACAGCGATTGGTCGCTCTCAGCTCTCCTCATCTTGAGGTCATGGAGAGTGTGTGCCGTGAATGTGTGATTCCAATAATCACCAACCTCGGTTAGTCCGTTAAGTGTACGGTTCAACTTCAGTAATCTGTCCGGCGGGAGCTTCATTTCGAGAGGCGGGCGCAGGTAGAGTAGTCTTCCGATGGGCGATGTCGATTGAATATACGCCATTGTAATGTCTCGTGACGACACACGAAACTTGGATATGCGGGCGATGCATGTGATAAATCGTATAGACTGTATCATGAGCGATCGTTGTTCATGGACAATTTGTCCCTTCAACCTATCGGTATTTCCCTGTGCGATTAATCGCGCCTTGTATGTGGGCGAAGAAGTCTCCGAATTCTTGATGACGTACACCCATCGCGAACCGAGTATATTAGGAGGTTCTCCTGCGGGGATACATTCGGTTTCGGCTGCATTGCGCGTGGTGGTAGTCCAAGTTCCACGTGCTGTCAATCCTTCAATTTCCTTCTGTCTAGCTGGCTCAAATTTTGGCATGCTGCAACGAGAGTCATGAGGTTGCAGTTGCTCCGTGACCATAATTGTTAGGGTAGGTCGAGGGGTCGGGTCGTCCTCGCTCTTAAATTGGTCTAACTGAGGTTTGAACTGCTCGAGAAGCTCCTTGTCGGAGTAGTGCGAGTTGGGGATGCACTGGGATAAGTTGAATTTGGATTTGTTTCCGTTAACTTCTGCGTGAACGTGCTTTCCATCCAAATGGATTACCTTGTGTGGACCAGTAAACTTCTTCTGCTTTTCCCGGTAGACGCGGAAGAAGTCACTCGGCTTGATATCGAAGTGCGCGGCGGGAGGCACTCTCGCTCGCAGTGCTTCGAAGATTCTGAGCCTCGCTACAATGCTCGTGTAATCCTTGCGGGCGAGTTCCAAAGCGTTAAGCCGCTGCCGTTGGTCGGGCAATGAATATGTACCACCATTTGGCCTAGGTAGTGTACCAAACACAAACAGCGAAGATACAAGCCCGTTTGGCCCCATGGTTTCATTAATGGCCTTTACGGCGATGCTGAGGCGTACTTCCTTCTCCAATGTTGGATATTCCAGGCTGATCTTCTGGAAGGTGCGACGCAACGGTGCGTGGTACCTCTTCCTGATGCCCAAACTGTTGTGGCTCTCCGTTCCAGACAGTATGAGCTCGATTCCGAGGTTCTCGGAAATCTTTTTCCAAGCGTCCGAAGTGAAGATGCTACCCTGGTCAGCTCGCTGTTTGTTGGGGGCTCCAATATATAGCGTGAGCCAACAGGACAAGAATGCCTTCCACGCCACCACCGCAGATTCGTCGTCCAAGAATTTAGCGTTGGAGAATCTTGTCTCCATGTCAACGACGTGTAGTACTGGGAGCTTCTTCCCAGTGTGGTGTAGGTACATCAAATCAAGGGAGATTTGATTGTTGAACACGATGGATTCTGGAGGTATGCTTACTCTAAACCTGAGTGGTCTAGTGCGATACGATTGACAGACCCCGCAGTTATCTGCGATTGTCTAATAGTCCCCGTTTCGTAGGAGTGATTCGGTCAGGTGTGGCGCGCTTGAGGAGATTTAGCAGTTTCTCGGTCTGCGGATGGAAGAAGTTGAGATGCATTTTCCTTAGTTCCTTCTCCGTGTATTCCGAAATTGCGGAGTGTAATATTGAATTGGGCTGGCTTGGATCCCATTCAATGAAGACGTGGCCATTCTTCTTTGCAACTTGAATGCTCTACTTCTTGTTCCCACACAGTAGTCTATGGAGCTTCATGTCGAGTATGAAGTGCTCTTGTTCTCCAATGTCTAGTCCGATGAGCAATGGTACAGGTGCCTCGACGACGTCAACGTAGAGCGTCAAGAATGTTCCGTCAGGTAGTGGCACGTTAATCTGGATTGTACCAAGTGAGCTCTTGATGTGGCCTCCGAACTTGAAGTGCTGTGTTGAGGTACTTAGTTCAATTGCCTGTGAAGATGATTGGAAATATAACTGTGCTTCATTATTGCCGATGACGGATTTGCTAGCACCTGAGTTGATGCATGCCCCCTGGAAGCGATGCGTTCCACTGGGTTGGAAGCTGGCTGCGTGGTGTGCTTCCCAAAGCTTTTGGTGGGGGAGCGGAATTTCTCCGTCGTCGTTATTTGGTGAGTGACTGATGTCAATTGTTTCTGTTGTGACGGGGGACGTGCTTATGCGGCGGTTGGTTTTGCTGGTTGTCATATCAGGTGGTTCGCAGCCATCATAGTTCAATGAGTGAAACGGTGAGTTCCGTTGTGGACTGTTATCGGGCGGTTCATGGTCAGGTGAGCTCTTGCCCGGGGAATTTGGGTCTGTGCTCACGTAACGCCTGGCGCTGGAGACTAGTCGGCGATTTAGGTCTCCGCTTAAAAATGCGGGACGTCGTCATTGTTTACGACATCGTTCGCGTAGTCGTCGGCGAACTCTGCCAAGAACCCGGCATGATGAATATGTCCTTCCTGCGCGATGTCATTATCTTCCTCATCATAGCCTTCGTGGCTCGCGAACTGATCATGAGCGTTATCACTCTCGCAAAGGAGTGTCGTCGGTAATTGATCGTTGAGCGTGAGGGTATCGTCGTCGCTCGCAATGTCTTCTTGTGCAAGTGCGGCTTGGAGGATGGACATGACGCAGTCATGGTTTGTTCCGTCGGCTTCCTCGGTTGGGTTGGTGTCATTCGCGGCTGCAAACAGAGTGTCATAGATGCCGTTTGCCTCTCTTCCGGAATGGCCAGTTTCGCTTGATTTGGCCAGGTTTCTGACAATGGAAGCATTTGCCTGAACCGGGACCGCGGCGGAAGTTTGAACGGATGGAGGTATTCCCGTACTGGGCGCCACGACGGAAGTTAGAGCTGCCGTTTGGCCTTGCATAGCGTGCGTTCGCATAGTTGATAGACGCAGTTGGTTTCTGTACTCCTCCGTAAGGGCCTCTCTCGTTTCCCAACTTTATTTGTTTCTGACAGTAGCGTTGTGCGCAATCTGCTAGTGCGATATAGAGATCGTGATACGTTGGATAAACTGAGTTTGGTCGATACATTTCGATAGCGCACCATTCCATATTCTCCGCGGAAGCGATGAGGAGGACGCGCTTGTACTCTTCCATTTTCAGTCCGTGAGGAATCTATGGAACTTCGATTCAATTTCACCCGTGAGCGCGCGATATGCCTCATTGATGGTTCGGTTACCATCCAGGTAGTCCTTCAAGTGCAAATTCTTGAGGAATGACAGAACACGCTGTTGCTGAGCCGTGTTATGGAACTTCGAAGCCATCATTTGTTTAGCGATCGTGTAGCTGGGAGCGATTGCCTTCACATTTTGTTCGAAGAAGGTCAAGGCGTTGTCCTTGAGCATGTGCGGGAGCAAATAAAGGCCTTCGTTCTCGCTTAGCATGTACGTGCTCAGCACAATCTGCTCGTAACTATTCACTGCGTTTTGCCACGACCCCTTCACTGTTCCACCATACTTCTTGCCATCCTTGAAGGTGTAGCCTACCTGAGAAGATGCTTCCTGGGTAAGTTCCATTCGTTTGATAGAATGATGATCCTGCTCCTCGTAGGCAAGGTTCGCTAGATTTCTCATGTCTTGGGACACTTCGGTATAGCTTTTCGTGAGCCCACCATTGTTAGAAACGCGTCGTTCTGGGTTAGGTGCGTCGTCGAGACGGATGTGTTGCGGTTGTTGAGCGTGATTTGGCGTTTCATTGGGTATCGTAGAGCGGTTATTCGTGGCATCGCTTCGGCGGGAGGTCGTCGTGCGCCTTTCTGAAGCCTTGCTTGAAAGCAAGAACTCCTTGAAGCTTTCCATTAGCTTTTACACCTCATTGTGGTTCCTGTTCTGCTCATCATGAGTGTTCGGTGGCACAATGTGTTGGTCTTCATGTGCCTCGCCTAATCTTTCGGTTGGCTCATCGGCGTAAGAGTGCGGCTGTCGGTGCACAGCATAAGTAACAACGGTGTCGAAGTTTTTGCTATCGTCATCCTCACCGTCCCATATGAGGTATGCAACGCGTGCAATTGGGTGACGGTACTTATCGGTGGGGATATCGATGTTGAGGTAATTCAGCTTGTTGATCAACGCATTGATGCATGTGCGTTTCTGCATCACGGTCGGAGCGCAAAGCGAAAGCGGATCCAATTTGGTCCTAAGGCGTTCGAGAAACGTCTTGCAATCCGGATTGTCTCGAAGCATACGCGTTATGACAGATTTGTACTTCTGTTCATGAGCACTGCGTAGCGTCGCTCGCGGAAGGAAGGCGGATAGGGAGCCTCGGGCGGCATTATTCGGCGAATGTGGGAGTGGCTCGATGTGGTCTGTTGAGCTTACCGGCTGATTCGCTAGGGTACGAGGAACGTCAGCCTCCGGTAAGTTGTCCAGGGACAGATTGGACGGGTTGTCGTTCTGGGAATTCATGAAGAATAAAAGCTACTTACAAAAGAGGACCATTCGAATGATGGTCTCCTAGTGGAATGCTGGCTGCTAGCTTGCAGAGAGGTAAGGCGCGTGGAAGCGGGGTGAGTATGTCAGGTATGTCAGGAATGCTGGGGAGAGCCCCGTTTACTGTGAGTGGCCCGAGTCGCCTGTTAAGTAGGAAGCGAAAGCCGAATGCTTCAGGGGAGGTGCCGAATTCCGATATGCATCGGAGGGCAATCGGTCGGATACGTCAGTCGGATTGCCAGCTGTAGGGCTGGTCACCATCAGCACGGCCAGCAGTTGATCAAATAAATTATTTGCACGATTTTTTGAGAAGTGCCAATTGCGCTGCGCATCCGATGACCTTCCTGCAGTCCTCCTGGACACGTGTTAAGTCCGCGCGCGGACCAGACACGTGTATCTGCGTAAATCCAGTTGCGGTTGACAATATTCGATACCCGAAGACGGCAACCAAGCCCGGAGGTGACCGGAGATCGATATCATTGCATCATGCGGATGCAGTAGACACCGCACCAGCGTGCATGAATCAATCGAAGTACGAGCGACCAACCGCAACAAAAGTTGAACTCCGGCTACAGTAGCATTCCGGCAGGGGCGACAACGAACAGTCGGTGTTGCAAGTAACAAACAAGATGATGCGCACGGAAAAGTGGCATCCTTCTCATAGAGAAAAACCATGTCTGAGGCTCATCAACGGGGTGATGAACCGGAAAGCTGGATAGAAAACCAATCAGGGTAATAGGTTCGAAAAACGAAGGTACGCGATTAGATACGACCAAATCGGAATCCGACCGCGAAAATGGGAGCATCCACGTGACCTCACCGGTGTGAGAGACACATATCAAACTCTTTCTTCATAACTTCACTTCTGAATACTAAGTCCTCTCCATAAAGTGTTCATTCCTCAGCCGAGGCTTCATATACCTCTTCCTAGTATTCTTCTTCTTCTCCTCTTCCTCAGAGCATTACTTCTACTTGTTCAACTCTTCTCTCCACGAGAGTATCTCAAAGAATTCATTTCGGTACTGTACTCTTCTGGAGGTCGTTTTGTTTCCTCTAGAGATATTCATCGTCTACCTAGGGTAGGTGGCACGATCGTGCAACACACTTAGTAACGTCTCCGTCATAGGTGACGTGTAAGTACCCGAACATTGCTCGGTGCAAGTTAGGTGGGAGCGTGGTATCCGTGCGTCGGTGATACTGCACGATTTTAGATCGGGGTAAATGTTCCACCGGTTCATCCGTGTCTTTGAACGGTTGATAGCTGAACCAACGGACTTGGTACTGCCTATACCGCTTCGGGTGCCAGCTATGTCCCACAATGTGATCGATGACGAACTCCTTCGAGTAAACGCCTCTTGTCTCGTCACCTTCTGAAGTGTCTTCAACGGGCTTTCGCGACGAATCCCCTAACGGGAGAGCATCACAAGTGTCCTGAGACGGCGGCGCTTCCAGCGATTGAGTTGTACCCCTTCCAGAAAAGTCGCGATGCTTTGTGGAAAGTTGTGCATCTCTCGAAGAGTTCTGTGCGACAGCGGCCGACTGTAGCGCGTCCTTAGCGACTTCATCACGAGACAACGGGTGATCCTTCCCATTGTCAATAGTGTCCGTGACAATCACGTCTTCAACGGTATCCTGAGGCGATTCTGTCACAACCTCTTTACTTCTCCGTGAATCATGGGACGACTGCGACGGTAGCGACACCAGTGATTCCTCTTCCGCGACACGGCGTGACTCCCCTTCCCCCTTCTTAGGTGGAGCGTTACGGGAAGCAGTCATCACGTCAGTTGACGGCACGATAGACGATTTGAAACGCGATTTCACGTGCGGTGTAGAATGCAAGGATTCGGTCTGCGACGATATAATCGGTACCTTTGCGAGCCTCCGTCTTGGGTGACGGAGTCCCACAGTGGATGTAACATTTTGCGATGATCTTTCTCGGTTCTGCTCCGGTCCAACTTCGTGCTGTGTATCCGAGGCGACTTCCGTGTGAACGGTGGGACCTTGAACAACGCGAACGCGGGAAAAGCGCTCATGAGCGTCACCAACTTCCAGTACAACAGTGTCTGTATCCACGCTGATAATGCGATAGGGGCCATCGGCGATGGATGAAAGTTTGTGTCGCTTCTCCCTCCCCAGGTTGTAATACTCTTTCCTCACAAAAGCGACTTATCCCACCTGTAGTGGCGGTAGTGGTCTCCTTACTCGGGCGTCAAAGTTCCGCTTATAAGCTAGTTGTGCCTTAGCCATTGACGACCGCGCAACATGTACTATGGTAGTTAACCACCGTTTACATTGCAGGTAGTGATCCCGTACGGACAGTAGCGTATCCAGCTTAGCTGATGGTTAAACGGAAACTGGTGAGGATGTCCTTGAGAGCACGAGCTCAAAGGGCGATAACCCAGTTATTCTTTGAACTTGCGTATTGTACGCATACGTCAGCGCATCCGTGAAAAAGTCCCATGTCGTAGGGTGTTCAACGGTGTAAGCCCGCAATGCGGAGAGCAGTGTACGGTTAAAACGTTCGACTTGCCCATTACATTGGGGATGATACGTCGTCGTGAAGATGTTCTTCACGTCGAGTATACGACAGACGTCCTGTAAGAATTGCGCAGTGAAATGCGGTCCGTTATCGGATAGTAGGTTGACAGGGGGACCGTAGATCATCACTCAATGGCGAACAAATGTTTCCGCTACTGCGCGTGATGTAATCTTCTTCAACGGAACTGTCCGCACTAGCTTCCAGAATCGATCCGTAATGACGAGTAGATAACGATTTCCTCGGGCTGTACGCAAAAACACACCGAGTATGTTGATGGCAATAAACTCAAGAGGCGCCCGTGCGCGGAAAAAGGTTAGTTTCTTGGCATGGCGGCGGAGTTTAACGCGTTCACGGGCACAGTGTGTACACGCCTTGATGGTGGTATAACAATCTAGGGCTAATGCGGGCCAGTAGGAATCTCGACGTAACGTCATGTACAACTTCCTGGCACCAGGGTGGGCGGCTAGCCTAGAGAAGTGTGACACATGAAGTACCCTTGACTGCAAAGAGTGAGGAAATACAATCTGTGGAGAAGGACGCACAACTCGAAGAAGATAACCTTGCGTATTGACACCGAACGGGATGTTAGCACCACCATTAATTTGGGCACGTATCTTCGTACAGAATGGGTCTGCCTGCTGCTCCCACACCATCTCCTCTCGAGGGATGGGGACAAACGTTCCGGATTCCGGTTCTTCACCGTCTGCGACGAGTAGGTCATCACAGATGTCATCCAAGACAATGACGTAGTCTTCTCCACCCTCTTGCAGGAGGAAACAGGGGATATCTTCGTCATCTTCATCGACCGGTAGCGCCTCACCTTCCGTTTCTAAGCGTGAAAGGGCATCCGCTTGGGCGTTTAGAGAACCCTTCTCATAGGCGACTTCGTAATCAAACTCGGCTAACCGGAGACGCCAGCGCATCAGGCGACCGGAGGGTTCCGTGATTGACGTCAACCAACGCAATGAGAAGTGATCCGTATTGACGGTAAAGTGTACACCCATAAGATATGGTCGTAACGTCTGCAAAGCCCATACCATGGCGAGACACTCGTTCTCGGATACCGAGTAATGCCGCTAGTGAACATTGAGCGTGCGAGATCAATAACCAATTGGTTTGCGTTCCCCTTCCGGTGTAGTCTGAAAGAGAGCACAGCCAATCTGGTAATCACTATAATTCGTATCCACGGTGTACGGTGACCCTTTCTTTGCTAACGACAACACGGGTGCCGTGCTAACTGCCTCCTTGACAGAGTTGAAAGCTTCCACATGCGTGGGAGCAAGGGGTCCCAGTTTTGGTGTTTGTCTCTTCTTAAGGAGTTTTTTGAGAGGCCTTGCGATCTTCGCGAAGCGAGGAATGAACCGTAGACGTAGCAAAGTCCTAGAAGGGAGCGGAGCTCTGTTTGGGTAGTAGGAGCCTTCGCCACTTTGAGGGACTTCACGCGAGCTTCCTCGATCAGCAACCGTCCAGGACGTATGACATGTCCCAGATACTTGACTGAATCAGTGAAGAATTCGCATTTATTCAACTTGAGTGTGATACCAGCGTCGCGGAGAGTGGCCATGATTTCTCGAATGTGTTTGAGGTGATCTCCCAAACTATTGGAGAAGACGATGATATCATCGAGATAAAAGAAGCAACTCCGCCATTTGAAACGAGCCATTAGGATGTCCTAGGCACGCTGTAAAGTATCAGGAACGTTCGATAACCCGAATGTCATACGCTTGAAGCGGTACAAACCTGAATGACAGACAAATGCGGTTTTATCACGGTCCTCCGGCCTGACTGGAACCTGCCAGCATCCAATGTGGGGAACACCGTAGCATCGCCAATCGATTCAATGTACTCGTCCATACGAGGTATGGGGTACAAGTCCTTGACAGTGACATCATTTAACTCACGATACGCGATACAAAAGCGCCAGTACCCATCAAGTTTCGGAGCCAGTACAACTGGGGATGCCCATGGCGATTGAGTCGGTTCTATCACGACAGCTCGGAGCATCTTGTTGACCTGAAACTCCTCTTCTTCCCGAGCCTTTGCACCTGCTCTGTAAGGGTGCTGAGCAATCGGCTTAGTCTCCGGTAGCAAATCAATTCGGTGTTCCGTGGTTGATACCTCTCCGAGGGAACCATCCCACATCGGTGTAAACTCTCGTAACATATCACGCAACTTCTCGCGGTTTGAATCCGGTACATGGCCGAGATCTAACTCGTCTTGTTCCTTAACAAGATCAAGGGTATCATAACTCGTAGTAATGGTCGTAACTTCAGAATCATTCGTGGTGTGAACTGTGTCTAACGGGTTCGGCGCATACAGGCGCGGTGATTTCCCATCCCCCTCCTCAGAGTGAGACTCGAAAGATGTTTCTTCGGCAATCCCGAGCATCTCGGCGGCAGTCACCTTTGTAGGGATAAGCGCCGTCGGTTGCGGTAGTAGAGACCAAATTACTTGGTTCTTCACTAGATACTGGGGCTTCTTGCCAAAGTTAGCCACAAAACCCTGAAAGGGTGACCATCATAGATCTGCACTACTCCGTTCTCCAATGCAACTGGATACCTCTCATAGAGTAAGTTCAGTGGTTGAACAACCCGCGAATCACGCGGAGCAGCAGTAACTTCAACCCATACTTGGGACTCGAGCGGAATAGAGGTAGCACGCGCGATGCGGAGTTTTGGCGACTCCTTCGGAAGTATGGAATCCTGCAACGGGGCAGGTAACGGAACCAGCTTTTCTGAGGCCCTCCGCAGAGAGCGGCGAATAATCGGCACAATAGATCCATCTTCCATGGTTACCTCTCGTGCACGCGGCTTGATGGCTTCATATCTGTCACAGAAGTCACAGCCTAGAATGAGAGGGGCAGCGAGCGTCATGCAGACGATGAATGAGACCTGCTCGATGCAGTTACCAATCCTGACAATGAGTCAAACCATTCCAGCCGTTCGTAACGGGTTATTATTTGCATCTGCCACGTCCATGATGGGTTCTTGACGAACTCGACAACGGATTTCCGGCGGTAGTAACGACTCAACAATGAAGTTGGGGCCGGCACCTGTATCCAAGACAGAGAGATGACGCACCATATACTGGGTGGATAGGCCAAGGTCAGCAAAGATCTTGTAGTTTCGCTTGGCCATTACCATGAATCGACCCGGGATCCGGTTGTTCCTGAACCGTATCCATGGGCGACGCAACACCCTAATGGTGGTAAAGTCCACGTCTAAGACGGTCTGTTTCTTCGAAAGAATTCTGACCCGGGAGCCAGGCGGTGACGCCTCGGGCGCCGTAGACCTCACCTCAGGCGCCCTTCCATCGGAGGCTCCCATAAACTGATACTCAGTTTAACTGAGTTCCATCCGTTATAATGAGAACGGCGTCCTGTTCGACAGGGACCTTCGCAGATTCCTGCAGAACAGCGACAGAACTACCCGCAGCCGCGGTGACCGCCCGGGGATTGAACCGGTGAAGCTTTGACCTGGTTCGAACCAGAGTGCAGTAACGCAGCTATTTCCGCTGCAGAAATCCTCCTAGGAAGCTCGGTCTTCGCCCGCAGATAAGCGGTTACTGGTACTGACGCCTGCTCGGCAGGGGTCAGCGCTTCGAAATTAGCCACAACTGTCGGCATTTCTCTCATTGAGAGTTGCAGTTCGGAGCTGCATGACCGTGGTTGTAACATATGAAACAGATCAGTGGGGGTCTACCGGAACTCCGTGAGTATTGCATATTCACCGATCGCGGGTCTACCCAACCAGGTCGCTGGTAACGACTACCTGAATAAGGTACTTGTGGGCCGCGAACGCGTGGACGGTCTGCATAAAGTTGCGCATCTTCGGTCTTCGACGAGGCTTCCGATGTGGAAGGCAACTACGTAGTCGCGAAAGAATCCAGGTCCACTTGCGCGAAGTGCAAATTATCCACTTCGTGGGCAGTATAATCCTGCGGAAGCAGTGAAGCCGATGAAGACTCTCTTTCGGGGTGAAGCGCCTTCGATGAAACTCGGTGGCCGGTGCGAAAGCGCAGTGCGTCGCCTTCCGCTTTCGCGTACTGGACGAACTCCAGATAGGTAGTCTTCCTCCGGTCTTCCCGTCGTTGGGCCACCAAAGTGCAAATAGCTGCATTCAATCCGTTAATGAACACAGTACAACGCTCATTATCGGAATAAACGTTACCGCTTCTGCGGAAGACTTTGTTCAATCGAACTGAAAATTCAGTCTCCGATTCCTTCGGGCGTTGCTTCGTCTCTCGCAGCGCGGTAATAGCCTCCTCGATTGCAATCCCCGTCGCATACGAGCGTAGCAAGTACTGCACGGCCTCGGGCCAGCAGGTAACCCCTCCTTCAGAGGCACGTGAGGAACCTCTCACAGAGTTGAACTGGTCTTCAGCGAGTCCAAGTAGGAAATGCGGTAGCGCGACATAAGCTTGCCCTTCACTCATGCCGAGGATGCCAGCTTCCGCTACAAAGCGTGAAAGAAAATCCAGCACCAAGATTGGGTCCTCTCTAGTAAAGAACTGGTTTCGAAATGTGAGAGACATGCGCCTGATACAATCCTTCACTTTACCCGTACCTCGGGGTGTACGATCCAAACTGCAATCTTCCAAACGGTAGTACCGTTAAGACAGAAACCTTCTGTATAAGGGATTCGTAGGCTTCAGCTCCTTCAAACCGGAGTGCTTCCTCCCCTTCTCTCTGCTGCGAATCTCACCGCTGGTGCATGAAGATGGACGCGAGCGCGAGGCGCGCCCGCGACGTGCACCATCAACTGATGAGTCCAACGAAGAATATTCCGCTGAGCGGTTTGAAAGATCAGAAGACTCGGAACGAGTCCGAATCATATTCGGCAACATTCCTCTTCTTAGAGCGGTGCTTCCTGGAATTGGGGTCACGTATCAGACGAGACCTACCCGCGATTTCGGCAGCGGGGCCATCATCCTTGCGGATGGTGGCTTCCAATATCTCAAGACGGCCAAGAATCCGAATGAATTTCGTGTCCACCTCCTCGGTAAAACCGGGATATCCTTGAAGTACCTCTAAAAAGGAGAGTTGACATCCTTCCGTAAAATACGTAGATCATCAGAGATATCTCCAGTGAGGGTAGCGTCAACCTTCACACGAAGTTTGTCGACTTCGAAAACTCGTGCAGCATGGGAGCTACACATGACTGCGTTCTGAGCCTCAAGCACATGAACTTGAGCCTCCAACTCGATTTCGAGCGCATCTTTCGCCGCAGCAGCGGGTTTAGGACCCTCCAAAGGAGCAGATAAAGGCCCAGCTACTGGGACGTCCGACGACTTAGGCGATTGCTTCCGGCCTTTCCGATTCTTCTCAACTCCAACAGGAGGCTCTGGAACAGACCGCGAACGCGGAGGTAGACCTGAGCCAACCGACCGAGCCTCAGAGGGACTCGAGCGTTTGCCGGAACCCATCCGTGACAGGGAGAAAAGGCGAGAGAACTGGGAACAACCAAGCGAACAAACAAATTAACCTCGAATGAGTGTAGCGTTCTCACACGAGTGACGGTAACCGACAAATCGGGCGAACAAACCGTACCCACGGGAACAACCGTAAAAGGAATGAAGGTAGTTCGACCAGATTGCTGGGATAAGTTCAAAACCCAAACCGGGTGAAAAAAACCGTACCGGCGGGAACCACACACTACGAAAATAGGTAGTGCACCCGGTAACGAGCCGTGCCCAAACAACAACCCAAAAATAGTAAAACGAAACCAACTCGACGTCAAGCAGGTGACGAATTCCAGTAACCACTGTGAATGTTCACCATACCCAGAAACGAACCGACAAACCGGAAATTGATCAGAAAACCAGCTTGCTGGATCAACACGACTTCTAAGTCGGGAGACCAATTGTTGTGCAAAACCCAGCGATGGGAGAAGAAACGAAAGGTGTTCGGAGCCTTCCCTCTTCGAGGTGAACACACCGATAAAGACCCTCTCAGGGTGATCGCATTAGCTGGGTGTAAGACCGGGGATCACCGTCACGACACGCGTAGAGAGCGGTAGAACAGAGAAGACGCGCTAGGCGGTAAAGACCACGACACAGGGTGGGATGAAGCGTCACGTGAGTGAGACGCGGTACGCACTAGAGCGGCGACGGCACACGGTAGCGGAAATAAGCCACGCGAGTGGGTCGGCATAAAAACTGAATGCACCTGTATGCGGCAAAGCAATATCTGTGGAACAGAGACCAACAAATGAAAACACGCACCGAAAGAACGACGCAAGAGCGAAAGGAGTGTTCTAGATGCCGCGAGGTGGATAAAAATCCGTACGCAAGGCGACAGCTCTTCAGAAGGAGTGTACTGATCACCAAGGGTGAAAAGTTAGAGCCAAACACTCGGTTCGTTCCTCTACATCCCCGACAATGAGTGCAGCTTAACCTGCTAAGTAGTGTAGAGTGCCACTGTCAAGTCTGCAACCGAGCTAACTAAAATAAATATCTAGAATATCCCCAAGTTGGGTGTCAGCCATCCATACACGTGTGTCACCATCCCGTATTGCTATGTTATCTCTTCCAACGTCCCTGACCTCTACTGCACTACAGCTACGTGTAAATAACCGTAAAAGCGAGCATATACCGCATAAGCACTACAAGCATCTTCCTGATTATCACGCGATTTCGCGTTGCTCTACAACATGCAACGCACTACAAAAAGTACTTTCTTTTGAAGGACTTCCCACCAGTGCAGAGGGTTCCAAAAAACTTTCGGATGGATACAAAACGCTGAGAAGACAACCGAGTCCGTTAACCGGTTGTATAATGGCGCTTGATGGAATTCTGATCCGAATTGCTAAGCCGGCGAAACAGTACAACCCAGCATCGTTTTTACTAGGAAAATTTACTACGGTCTCTCAGTTCCAGCCATGGTTTCGTTTGACGCTAAGTTTGTTTGCGCGTTTATCAAATGTGTTGGATCTACTCACGACTCTCTATATCATAGTGTTTCAGAGCTCGGTCGTTATTTGGAGAAGTACGGATTGCCATGTGGTTACTGGATTGCTGGGGACGAAGCATATATATGCATGAACGTTCTTCTTACGCCTGTACCTTTGTCAAGAGCATCATTGGAAGAAGATGCTTTTAAGATTTTTTGCCTTCGTTGCTGATCTGCGTAGAACAAGCATTTGGACGGCTTGTGTCGAAGTGGAAAATTTTAAAGACCGAGCCTGCATTTCTGCTTCCACATCTGTGGCCTCTCCGAGATTCTCATTAGCATCTAGATCCTCAGATGGAGCAAGGCTCTCTTTCTCGTTCTCTATTTCTACGTCCTCTTTACCGTCCGAAATTTCCATTCGTTCCCAAAGAGCATGAGCAACTCGTTTTGCTTTCACTACCTCGGGAAGGCAGAGCGGAGATCCGGTTGCAACCGGGGTACATTGCAGATTGTTAAACTTTCGGCGAATTGAATCTGCAGATCTACCCGTTTCTGGGTATGTTTTTCGATGCCGAGTCGCCACTGCATCCCACTCGTTAGGACCGATGGGCAATATGTCCTCAATGCCCTTTAGAAAATGAAGGCATTCGGCACTAGTGAAGCCTAGTCCACGGCGGTTCCGTGTGGTGGATTTTGCCCTCACACTACCATTCGAAACCGTACTGCTTTCTCCTACACGATTTGCGGGACCAGATCGTAAGATGCTGCGCGTGTTACCAGGAACTCTCACGCGAAGTGTAGCCGGCCGGGTAGAGCCTGGGGGGAACAGTTACACTTGCTTGGGCAAATTTAATTATTTAAACGTGCACGGTGTCGGATAAGGCTTACGTCTGTGTTTCCGGAACGCTATGTAAAGAGGCTAGAATGCTATTTTGTGGATTGAATCGTTAAAAAATGTGCAAAGAATTGAATGTACGGCTATGTGCAAGCCAAAAAAAAAAATTTTTGGATACCATACTTTCATTTATTCAAGCAATACTACACAATTTGTAGAATGAGTGAAAGCGGACATAATTGCTAGTTCACCTCCATGACATGAAAGTTTTTGTACCTAGTATACCCAGACGGATTAGGTGGTAGCTCGATCTGGAAGCTACCAACGGCACTTGCATACTTGTCGATTGCAAATAAACACAAATAATGAATCTAAACTAACTCTGGCTAGTACAACATTCATGAAATGGTAGTTGCGCACATCCATTCCCCCACCGCTTTTCTACCTCCATCAACCCGGCAACTACTGTATCACCTCAATCAAAGTAAAGCACCTTCATCTCCTTCCTCTACCTCCACATCCGCGAATGATAGCGTAAGAAATTCTTTCCCATCATCATTCTCAACGGTTTCCTCCTCATCCTCAACAACATCCTCCCAGCTCCACTTCTCCTCGTATCCAACAACACTGCTCCCTTTCCACACCGGCTTCGGAACCGTCCTGAACCCAACCCGTGTCCTCTTCTTACTATCCCCTTTTCCTTTCTTGTTCTCCACCTTCGGCTGAATTTCATCCTCTTCTACCCCCACAATCCTCGGTTGGATCGGCCTCTTCTCGCCAATCTTCCTCTTCAGACCTCTCTTCCTCACCAATTCTCCCTCCATCACCTTATCCGCCCCAAAACTATCCGTCGCCGGTACAAAGTCTCTCGCATCCTCGTCCTCGCTTCCGATCCACACTCCTACCCCAACGCCGTTCACGATCTTCGTCTTCGGCGCCGGAGTTACCGGCGTTCCCTCCACACCCCCTACTTCGCCCTTCTTCCTCCCATTCACCTCCTTCGAGCTCCCCTCCAGATTCTCAATGCGTTTTATCATCTTCTTCTGCTCCTCTTTCATCCCGCTCAGTTCCCTTACCACGAACCCTGTCACCTTCTTCGTCAGTCGAGCCACGTCCTCTCCCATGCGCGTCCTCATCGCTCCGGCACACCCCAGCACTGCAGTGGCCCACCAGTCCAGCTCGTCCTTTTCTTCCTCCTCCTCGAACACACTCTTTAACTTCTTGTGCGACCGTACCCCTTCGTCCGACTCCCACGGCCACCTAATGTTCGAACGCGAATCTTCATCGCTCATGGTCGCGTTGGTAGAAGATCTGGTAAAAGAGCAAAAGGGATATCGAAAGAGAAATCAGGGAAGCCGAAAAGAACAGAACTCGCTGATCGCTCCTTCGCAAACCGATCACGGTGTACCAAGGGTAGACGCTTTCGTCCCATGACACTGTAGTACCGCCGCACCCGCTCATATCCGTCCAACCTCTGCATCGCAATTATTTTCATATTTACTAGCACAATTCTTCACTTTTGAACACTCTCTATGCTTCTCATTCTCCATGTTCTTCCAACCGTTGCGAGAAGGGCGTCCCTTTTCATACATGGTTCATGCCAGTAGTATATGAAATGAAATCCTACCACTACCATCATATCATGATTCTTCCGTCCTTTTCATCGCCCTACATTTTACTCTTCATGTACTCCGTCTCTTCATGGCTTTTCCATCACAGAAGCTAAGTTCGCCACTCGTTTATGAACACCTTCTTCACTTCAAATTTACAAGCCTCAAAGGAAACAAAACATAGATATAGCTCCTTCGATACACCTTTTTATAGGTAATATCTGCTCGTTTCGTTCTCAATAAATATATCTTCTCCTCGCCCCTTCTTTCTTCATTTCTTCTCCTCTTTCCTACCTACTCACAGGCAGCAGAGCTCACAATGGCCTTCCAAAACACCCACAAGGTATCGCATGTACAGCTTCGCAACCAAACTGCTCTCATACCTATCCATCTCAACGCATTTCCCCATAGGACATACATCACCTTTGACGACTGCCTTCAACTGAAGTACGACGTTGACACCGGGGAAGCCACGGTTCGAGGAGTCCAGACCCTTTTATCCCCCGAACTGCTGGATGAACTCAGTGATGTTTATGACATACTTCACGAAGTTTTAATTCATGACCGAATCCTTGAACATCCTCCCTTCTTCCACACAATTGGGAATCTTTCAGAGCTACCCAACTACATGTCAGAGGCTCGGTCTTATTCACATAATCCCCTGAACATGCTCTCGCTATCCTCTCTCTTGGCATTCTCCCTCTTCGTTTCAGTAGCCATAGGAGCTCTCTATGGGATTATAAAGCGTCTCACAACACACGCTCTTCTCTACGATCGCTCCTCCCGCCAAACACAACTGGCATTCACCATCCTGTACAGCATGCTCGAAACTATGTTTCACATTATTCTGTTTGAATTGGCATTCTCTCTTCACGCCACAAGGTATGGTAGACTCGCATATGGTCTAATGACTCCTTCGCACACATCCAGCACCGTTTCGGCACTGAGGAATAAATACCTCGGCATGGGCATCGGTGGGCTTATCGTCCTCAACCTCTCTATCTTCGTCACCTATCAGCTCCGTCCTCCTCCAATCGATGTCATGGATTCTCTCAAAACTGCATGTATTTCCTTCTTCCCCGGCGGTTTCTTCTTCGGCTTCTTCACCATTCTCATCAACACATTTGGGATCTATTTCTCTACAAAACATAGTTCCGCTCTCCAATCGGGTGGTATACCGGAGAAGAGGGCTAAATCCGTACTGCCGTTGTATTCTAAACTCGTTCCGGAAAGCTTTGTTCCTTCAGGATTTCCTGCTTTCTATCAGACTTTTTCTGAACAGAGTGGTCCCAGTTTTCTTCGCACACACACTCTCCGAGTCTTTGGACCCCGAATCCTTTGGTTCGTACAGAGGTATCCCGCCCCTCCTCACAAACACCTTGTTCAATGTACTACTTGTATGCTCCGGAGTCGTCAAACACGCACCAAGAATCAACGCAAAGCGATACTTGTGCGCCATTGGTGAGCACCCTAGACCCCCGACACAACATCTACTGCCTTCTGGCGGACGTATTCACCAAGTGCGAGACAAGTAGTATACGAACATAAGTACATAACTGATACATGTTTCAACTAAACAGAATTTCTTCTCTACAAACATAGTTCCCACTTGTTCATGACGCTCTCCAGGATTGAAGTGTTTGGTATGGTATCCTATCCTACCCTTCAATCTTGGGTAGAGTCGTCGCTTCCACAATTCTTAAACTTTCTCTCGATTCACAACATCATTTACTTCGAAACTATATTCGACACATAGATTACTACAAAGTTTCATCACATATTCACTCAGTCCTCTTCGCCATCCTCAAGATCGTTTTCAATCTCCTCCACTTCATAATTCTCATCTTCGTCATCTTCTTCATACTGTTCTTCCCCTTCCTCTACTATCACCTCATCATTCTCCTCCTCCAAATTCGACGGTTCCGGATTCTTCCTCTTCTCCTTCATACTAACCAGGTCTTCATCCTCCTTGAACTGAGGTCGAAAGTGTGGGTTAAGGTGTACCGCATCCGGGAGGTTTTATTTCTCAGGTACCATGTACATGTGGTAACGAAACAAGGGAATCTCGGGGAATCTTCCATCCTCATTTGAAGCGCCGGCATGGAACACATCACCTCTTCCAATAAATATAGACTTAGGCGGAACGAAAAACTTCCTCACAAACATCCCCCGTGCCAAACCTTCAAATACCTTGGGAGTAACTGCGTAGTCTGTATGAGACCCTTCACATACCCAAATTGGAAACGACACACTTCCGGACACCATCATAAAGTACCCCGGGTTCTTCTTCTCTTCCAGCTTATCCTCATTCGCCAAGGTCGGGAAATCCGTATGTAACTGCTGCCGCTTGCATCCAACTGCAGTGCATAACACCCTCCCCCCCGTCTTCGGCGCATACATCCTCTCGTTTTCCACCCTATTATCTTGTAAACCCATTAAAGCACATATCTGTCCCAGTCGGGCATCCAGTAAAGCTCTCTTCTTCACAAGCACATGTCTTTCTACGGCTGCCTCCATGTCATCCACTATGCCTCTTCTCGTAGTCATGTACCTCCCACCATCTGCGTTGATGATCGGTATCCATGTGGTTCCGTTCTCTGGTATCCTAAGGTCTGGAGCCCTCTCGAAGTTCCTTCGGAAGAAGTCCAGTAATTCCACACTAACATCCCCGTCAATGAGCTTGCTCAAACTCTCTGTCAGCTTCACCAACTCTCCATCTGATGCAAAGCCGTCCAGAATACAGAAACCTCTGTCTCGAAGCTCGACGTTCTTCTTCACAAAATAGACATACGCAAGAGAGTCGTTCTTCAGTGCATCCCCCCATAACGTCTTCTCGTCGACCTCCATGCCTCCCATTGCCGCGTTCAGGAGTTTATGGCCATGATACGCTGCATGCCAAAAGACTGCATGGTGCACACTTTCAAAGTCCTTGGGCTCCAACAAGTGGCCTCGGTGTTGCTTCTGGAGATGTATCGCATCCATCCACGGGTACACAGATTTAATGACATTCTCCACTCCAGTCGGCCACTTGCTTGGTAAGGTCTTCACCAACTTTAGCCACGAATCGTCACCTTCATATGCTACTTCTTCAGCTTTCTTCAGACCTGGCGCCAACACCTGCGGTACTGTGTCATCGAACGGGTCAGTGTCCTCTGCCTGTGAGACCACAATTGGTACTCCATCTGAGTCTGTGTCGCTGCCAATGGATATCTGATGACTTTTCAACAAGTTTCTCACCCCCTTCGCACCAAGACTCCGCAGATGACTGATAACTTCATCCTGAACAGATTGAATACCCTCCGTCCTTGACTTCTTCCGTTGATTAGGGTTCACGTCTCTCATTGCATTCCTTCGTCGACGGCTTCGTCTTGAACTCCTCATGCTTCTTGTCTTCGATGGCATCTTCTCTTCACTTTCTACATCAGAGTCCTTAGAGCCCTTGCGCACTGGCGCTTTGGCCTTCCTACTTGCCGAACGTGTGGCCATTCTCTGCGTTGTAGACTCGTCTACCGCTTTGGTCTCAGACTGTGGTTCAGTCGGCGTAGTACCAGTGGCAGGTTTCAACATATCCACCCCTAAACTCTTTGCCAGCTTATCACGAGCAATCCAGACTCTTCTCGAAATCCTTCCTTCCCAGAGCTTCTTATTCGAAGGTACTTCAATTCGTGCTGCCTGTGTTGCAAGGTACTCACGAACGGTGCGCATTTCAAACTTTGTCACTTCCACCTTCATGGCATACGCTTCTTCCAATGTAACTTTCTTCTTCTTCGAAAGCTCCTCTGCCAAAGATTGAAGCCTCCTGCAGCAGATAAAGAAGTATTTGCGTATGTCTTCAAAACGACCGGTCAGTTGCGACACTCGCCTCCTGGAAAAGTATGCAACCAGAGCGTCGAGCGTGAAGTGGGTTGTATGCTCATCCATGGTAAAGAATTCTTCACTTGATATACAAGAAATTCCAATCTCATGGTAGTCCTCACAAATCCGCTCCAAATGTTCCAGCAATCCAGAACTTCTCGCCACCTTCAACCCCATCTCTGCAAATCTGGCCAAATGCTTGATATTGTACTGGCCAATGATACCGAAAACACTTAGTGCACCTGCGACAGAGGTCCTCGTCATCTTGCTCAAGTCCTTCTTCTCTTCCTCAACCAGGACCGTTATAAATGACACAATAGAATGCACCTTGTCAGCAAAACCCATAAGACGAGCTTGCTTCAATCCATCGTTTAGCACATTGCCAAGGCTCAAGATTTCCCTCGTGGTCATCTTCTGTCCATCTTTTCTCTTCCACAGCGAAACAGAAAGACCTCCACATAGATTCCTAATGTTGGGCATAGATTCACAGAGCTCTTTGAGTGCTACATGACGATGAGCTTCATCAATCAGCACACAATTCACTTTCAAGCGATTGTTCTGCACTATGTCCTTCTCGGACACATCCTGAGACATAACAGCAACGCTCATGGTCCCAAGTGCCTGTAAGAAGCTTTTGCGTCCAATCTCTTCTTTCAGAGCCTCTACATGATTCCGGAACAACCCTCTCACAGTCATTTCCGGAACTTGAATGAGCTCAATATCGATTTCAACAGACACATACTCGTAATGATCTAACTCAAATACCAAACTCGCATAACTCGTATCGACATCATCAGGAGGTATCACATCACCTTCATCAAAGAGTTCATTGACGTTGCTTCCAAGGCTTTCCTTCACTAGAACCACGTCTTCGTCTTCGTCTTTATCCACGTCAATCACTTCCATTGTCACTCCACTGCGATTTCCAGCCTGAATAATAGCTTCCGCAGTGCTGTTCCTCGATGCTCCAGACTGCACAATCGTAGCAGTTTGTTTACGAAATGCCGATACAGCACTCTCTGGGGTCGTGGTCATCTTGAATTCTTGCATCTGCTTTCCACCACCATGAACGTTCGATGATGTTTTCAGCTTTGGTACTGGCGCTTGTTTCCCGCCTTGGGGTTTTTTAGCATTCGACGGGGTTTTCACATGAGCCACTTTCATCGGTATTCGCTTTCGGGCACTGGATGGAGTTTTAGGTTCTACCACTCGCACCCGTTTCCAAGCAGTATTCGATGGCTCCTCAGGGGCGACGAATTTGGAACTCGGAGCACCCTTGTCCCCTTCATCAGCGCTTACGACGTCACCCACCTTAGACATTAAGTTCAGGTCCCAGGCGTAGAAACCGGGCCTGTTCATGTCCTTCAAAGTCTTCGGAACAGAATCTTCATCGGTACACTTAAAGGGATAGGGATAGGGAGTGTCAAGCTCATGAGATATCTTCGCTCGCCATATACCAACTACATCTTCCCCTGGTTTTCCCTGCAGAGCATGTCCATGCATTTCCCTTCTGAACGTTGTCTTCCCTCCACCAGCGACCGCTTCAACGAGAACAGCTTTCCCAATCGCTGCTTTGTTCCCTCCTGCCCCTCCCAACAACAAGGTCACTTCTTCGCCTGGTGCGGGCTTCGACTTCATAGCTGTGGATGCGTTCCCCGTGGCTGCGTTCGGTTCAGCAGTTTTGGTCCCGCTTCGAAGTTGTGGTGCCATGGTTCGTCGAGGCTTTCTCACCTTTCGAGAGCGTCTCATTTGACCCTTTCCCAGTCCCCTCATATCCATTATATGGTGCCAGTGTGTGTGATATACACGAGTCCTGGTGTTCTTCAAATCGTACGTTTGCTCCCGTGAAGTTGCAACTGCTCGTGTTCGAATCTCCACCCTTTCTCGCGTGAGCACAATGGACGCAACCACTCACGTTCAAAACGGCTGAAATGCCCACGTGAGCAGTGTGGGTACAGTTCCTGATGGTTATAAATGGTTGGATCAATGTCCGATTCCGTCCTGGTTGACCACTGTCCCCGCCTTTCATCATCTTTGAACATCGCCCGAGCGCCGTGTGGGAACCGCAGTTCGCCCAGTTCATAGCCGAGATCATAGCTATGATCTCGGCTATGAACTGGGCGAACCGCGGTTCCCACACGGCGCTCGGGCGATGTTCAAAGATGTACGAACCCAGTGTTTTCTACGTTGATTTTACATACTAGACATATAATGCACTGCACATACTGAGGTGCCCCACCGGTTTGATGTGTTTAGATCCCACTCTCGCCTCTCTATTTCATTACCCGCTCAGTTCTCGGTAATCCGTCGCAACCGCGCTCTCCACCATTGTTTCCGACGCTTCCCGACGTTTCCGACGCTTCCCACCCATTTAAACATCTCCGAAACTTCTACCGTTTCACAATACTCGTTTACTTCGCGTCCTTTCCGATTCTCAGTTCTTACATGGCGTCCACCGGAAATGACGCTCCTCGGACTGTTAAGCAGAGTGTGCTGGCCGATGAGAACCACGGCACGGTATCCTCTAGCGCATCCTCTAGCGCGTCGTTCGATTCAGCCAGGATGGCAACGCGTTTCTTGAAATGTTGGGGGTTGTTCATTGAGTTGCGAGATGCGTATGCCGCTTCAAGAAGTGGTACTGGTAATCCGCGTGAAGTTGGGTACACGGAAGTTGTAGAATACGCTGTATCAAACCGTGAACACCTGGCATGTGCACGAGAGTTCATCACCACTGCGGTCAAGGGTCCTTTCCAAAACTACTCCGCAAAAGAACTCACGAAGATCTGTCTGGACGTGCGTTTTCTGAGCAGGGTCTACAAATATACGCGTATCACTGATCTAGACGACGAGAATTCTGATCGGCGCGTGAGAGATTTGTTTACCTGGAGTCTTGAAAAGGATTTCGACAACGGTAACTCGTTCATAGAACGGGCTTTCTGGAATGACTTTTTCAAACGACATGGTCCAGGCAGTAAGCAGACGAAGAGAACTACGTTCAGGATTGGGCCTCCCACTCGTTTTCAGCAGTTACTCTATCTCTCTTTCGTGAAGCATATAACTTCGGAGAGAAATCTCCCAGCGGCGAAGAGAGGAAGGACCGGGAAGGGAACCCATAGAGCTGTGCAGTTCGTCGACGACTACATAGCTTCGAATGAAACGCACGGGAGACGGATGGCACATGCAGTGCAAACAATTTGTAAGGGATGGGATTTCTTTGCCTCAACCTTAGGCTTTGGTGATGGTGAGCAGATGTTGCTGCCATACCTGCTTGTAGAAAAGAAGTCGCTTGGGTTCCATGTCATTGAATCCCGCTCTGTTGGGTACAGTCCGGAGTCAGCTTTTCATACGTTGGGGGAAGAACTGAAACCCACGTTGGATGTGAACGACACCGTTTCTTGGGTTCATACTCTTCCCGATACTATCGACGCCAACTTACGGGAGTTGGCAAAGGAATTCTTGGCAGATTTCAGCAAGATTGTGTTGAATGGCTTCCTATACAAAATGTCCCCAACGTCAAGATGGAATTTGTTGGAAAGCTTCAGACCTGGCCGCCCCGCACGAGTACCACCCCGTTTCAATGTATTCTACGAAGAGTACGTGTCTCCTATTCATCAAGCGATGTCTGTACATAACTTCCAACCATCTCGACTTATCCCAAGGGCCGCTCCTTCAGGGCAGGATGGAGGAAGTAATACCGTCACGGTTAAGGTTGAGGACTCGATACAGATTCCGAGCTCCTCCAAGAGGAACGCCGCAGGGAAAAGCTCAGTTAACTCCGATGTCATCGTCATCCTCGATAGCGACAATGAAGAAGGTGATACACCTGGTGCCTCTGTTGGGGCGAAAGATAACGTTCAAGATGGGGTTCTCCCCCCTCATGACTTTGATGACACGCGCACGTTAAATGCTCTAGATGTGGTGCGAGAAAGCATGGAGAAGCAATTCTCAATGCATTGTGTCGGATATGACGAACTGGTGGAGGACCATGGTACTATCTTCCATCGGATACATCTTTGGAAGGCAACGTTCAGTTCGTGCTCACAGACCCACCATATGGCATCCGCGACAGCGAGTACGACGAATTGGCTGACGATGATATGGACAATACTGCGGACATCATGGCATCCATGCTTCGACCAGGAGGACATTTCGTTTTGTTCTGCAGTATCGACCAGTTTGAAGACTGGGAAGAGATTTTGCGAGAGCACAAGTCGGAGGACGCAAGCGGAAAGAAAACCGCATCATTCTTAGTGGATTCGACGCCCATGAACTTCATTCGTTCTCGTTCGAACCCCTTGAAGAACCCTGCGCGTAATACTACTCGCCTGTTTGGGGCGACGGAGTACGCCGTGCATGGCGTGAGGAATGGAAACCCGTACGCGGAACAGAAGGTAATGGTGAACTATCAGAACTTCAACTACGTTTCAGCTCGCTATCCTGGGCACTATTCTATCATTGACCAGGTTCCAAATCTTACGCCTGGGGAGAGTCTCCGATGGAGAGTGAAGAGTGGTAGAAGAATTCGAACCGCGAAGGCTCGTCCAGAACAAAAGTCGAGGCAGCTACTGATGGAGCTGATAGCGAGGTTCTCGAATCCCGGGATGTTGTGGTTGATCTCTACTCCGGGACGTTCTCGTGCGCGCTGGCATGTATGGATATTGAGGGGCCTCGGCGTTTCATGGATGTGAGCAAGATGAGCAGTGTTTCTCTCATGCCAAGCACAATGCTATTGTGCATTACGCAAGAAAGGTGTGGCGCAATGAATTGAAGATGAAGAACCGGTTACGAATGAGGTAGTTCAAGCGTCTTATTGGTGGATGCCAAAATTCCTGAACGCCGAAACGAAAGACTCGACCATCTGCGAAGCACCCCAAGGGATCCCATCTACCAATCTTCCATTCCATATATGTCGTATCCTATCCACCTATTGGAATGAACCTGGGCTTATCACTACGCTCAGAGAAACCTTCCATGAGTAGCCATTGCCTTACAAGGAAGATGACTACGATGGACAGTCACAATTTACTCCTGTCGAGGCGAGATCGCTATGGCTGTGTGAGAAGTCGAATATACAACACAAGCGCAGCAATGAAATGAGTATTACGAGATAGGCGTTTTCCGCAAGGGAGGTTTATGGAACTTTTATGGGACCTGGGTGTATCCTGATCTAGCCGACCAATACCACACAGTTGACGTATGGAGACCGGAATGCTGGGGCCACTGCATCTCGGATTCAGGAGTATTGCATGCAAGTGAGGGTGAAGGGCAAATTTACAAAACTCTCCGCATATATGATACTGAAGTCAACGCTGGTCATGCCGCGATATTCCTGCTCCTTCTGTGTAGGCGCTATATCAATGACGCGTCATATCCGTGAAGGTGATTGAGGACAAGGAATTGCCGAAGAAAATGGATTCTACATGGCACGCAAACCAAATGTATTCATTCGCCA